>JAQGDQ010000783.1:0-95990 GCA_030141605.1 Tubiluchus corallicola
TTTGAAGTCAGATTTGTAAAATTATTTATGTCATGTATTAATAACAGCAATACTCTTGTGAACTTTTTTGTGAGAAATGCAGCATATTCTGTGCAGTCGACATTGGGTTGCAATCTACAATTTTTTTAATGTAAATATAATGGTAACTATGACAAATGTGATTATTTAAGAAACCAATCGATAGAACAGAGATGGGTAAGTAAGAAAGCTACAGAACCTACACAAGCTCAAAGCTTCAATCTTTCATTGTTAAAGATGTTTTAAATGACTTAACCTGAAGCAACTTTTCTTATTTAGAAAATATACAAATCAATAACATTCTACAATATTTATGTTGCGAATAATTTGTTATTCTGTGATGTAAAATCAAACTCAATATCGCATTATGTATGTTATTTAATGGCACATTTTAATTGAGTTTTTCTAACCACTAACCAGCATTGTTTTATTTATTTATTTATTTTTGCAGCGAAATGAAAGAAGGTTTTGTATTTACAACAACTCGAAATAAATCGTGTATGTACATATGTGATATAATCAGTGCTACATTACAAAAATTTGATGGTGGTTTAATTTTTTTGACGTGAACTAACAAACTCCGAGTAAGAAAGTAAATTTGACCAAAACGCAGAAAATGCAAAAAGCATGGTTAAATACTAGCCCAGAAAATCAAGCACCAATCTCAATAAGCAAGTCAGAAATAAAAATGCTGTAGAAAAATTGTCATTTCTCAATGTTCACCATATCATAAAAGTTTGGTGGTCAGTTAGTAAAAAAAACCTCCCGATGAAAGGCAACACAACCATAGATCATTGGAAAAATCAAATGATTTAAAAAATTACATGAAGACCTTCATTTTCTGTGAAATGCAGTAAAATGAAATGTATGATTGTGTGATGCAGTTTTTAGACAATGTGAGAAACTATTCTTTAATTATTTTTTATGATGCAGATTACGCAGTGTGCCCCAGATAGAAATAGCAACTTCTATATGTGGTGACGATCCTACATACGTGACATATGGGCTCACAATGATAAAATCTATCCTCGTTTTTACCACAACTCCAGTGAGGGTACATGTATTTATGGACACGCCGCAAACGAAAGCCTTAGTTGAAAACAATGTGAGTAAATTAGATTATGTTTAATTTTAAAATTGCAAAATGTGGAACCTGATAAATGAAATAACGAGAAGCTGTTATTGCAGTATGTAAAAAATGCTGAGATTTTTTATTTTTAAATTTTTGCAGTGATGTAAAATGTGGCATCTTTTGTTTTTCTTCTGGTGTATTTTACCCAGTTAAATTTAGGTGTTTGCAGATTTGTAACTAATTAACTAGCTTTGTTTGCAAAATTTTACATACTTCAAATATTAGGTTCAAATCCCACTTAAAGCTTGTCAAGCATAAAAGTATTTGCAATCATGGTCAAGTATGTTGAAAAACATTTTTAATTTTACAAACAAAATCTCTTGTATAAAGCATCTCCTGTCACAGAAACAGAATTTTACCTCAATTTTTGACATCCACTCGTCCACTCGTCCAAACGTCCACTTGTTTTTCAGATCTATACTAACAATAAACATTTTTTCTTTTCATTTTTTTCAAATTTTGCTTCTCTGTTCATAACAGGTTCAACACGAATTACAAACCTTTCAGGTACCCTCATATACAGCATGATTACAAACCGTGTAGCCATTGCCTGATTTAAACGATCATCATTCAATATTTCAACAAAGTGATTTATTGCTTTCCCTCTGCACACAGCAATCTCCTTATAGTTGCTGTGCGGATAAGGACTGTTGGGAACGGCACGAATTCAACAATCCATAGTGGAATAACAAACAATGACAAATTTCCTTTTCAACAAATAATTTAAAAAAGCAACAACTGTTTATTATATAATCACAAATTTGACAAAAATAAACCGAAGACAGAAAACACCAGCACACTCCATCATCTCGTCTGTTAAGCTAGAACAAAAAAATTCCACGCGCCAAATGCTCATAACCAACTAAGAACTTTCTTGGTGTCATGTGCCTCGCGTTCGCGACAGGGACAGCAATTACATACATCAGAAATGTAGTGTGGCCAAAAACATCTTTTCTCACTTTGTGATAAAGTTAAAAATAACAGAATTATCGAGGCAAAACTAGAAAAAAATTTACTCAGTGACTTAGGCATATTTGATTCAGAAACAGAAGTTGAACTTATGCAGACAGTTTTAGTTTGAATGTGCCAAACTGATGACTCTAATAATTCTAAATCACGCCGTACAGTTAGAGGTTTGATAGATACAGGTAGTAATGGCACATACATATTAAAGTCATTAGCAAAAGAGATAAATCTGGAATTGAAAAAATCCTAGTTATGTGAATGTTTTGGTTTTATATACACCCATATACCGCCGAAATTAATATATAGACTAGCCGAGCCCCACAAAAGAAATTTGTGCATAAACTCACAACAACAACCCTACACTATACCTCCTATGTCATACCACAACACAACACCACAACACATCACCCACCCATACCACACCACCCACGCCCTATTATCCCACCGCATTATCCTCACCACCTCATCCACACTACACCACTTCCACTTCATCACCAACATCACTCCACTAACACATACACGTACACATACACATTTCTACATTGTTTTGTTTGCTGCTTCTCAGATGATAGGATAATAGAACTTACTTAAATGTAAAATCTATAACACTATAGAACGACGGGTGAAGAAAATGCATAATTTCTCAAACTTAAGAACAATTTGGATGTTCTAAATAGCGTGCAGCGCAGGGGGGGGGGGCAGATAAAGAACTTTGAAGGACACGCCTTCTGCTTCGTCCAATATACATCTCTCCTAGGGAAACCACCAGTACTTTGTAGACCTTTTTAGACCTACGTACAGGATCAATGCTTTTTTTCTCTTTTGTTGCGTGCTCATGTAAACAGTTGTTATAGTATGCGTTCTAAATCAAAGACCTTTGCTAAGAATTTGTTTCCTAAATCGATATTCTTGATTTAAATCCATGCTGTTGGTAGTTCAGGTTATGGCAGCCAAGAGGACATTGGCTGAAATTTGGCTTACTGCTGTTGCAAATTTTTGTAGAGTTTGCAAAAATAGGCGCAAAACGGTGTAGAAAAGCAAATGTCAAAAAGAAATTTAGAGAAAAACCAGCTTGTAAACTTGTTCTCCTTCTGGTTCTGTTCATATTGGTCGCGCCATGGAATAGTTATAGAGGTAACGAAGGGGAGCTTGCTCGTGCTGCTACTGACTCATGCAACCCCTTTGGGCTAGGCTGTTTATAGATGCTAGTGTACCCAGGTTGTAAGTAATGGACAAAACCACTTCGATACGAAACTGAGTACATGAAAATCTAGGTCCATGTCAATGGATTCAGAAGTGAAAATAAATTCTTGCACTGCCGTAATAAATTATGTTATTATTATTTCAACAATAAATTATTACAATGCCTCTAGCACCTTCAAACAGAGCATCATGCATTCTTTTCTTGTTTTTTTAAGTTTTCATTCATTTTTCAGCTTACTAGTTGGGCAAAGATGAAGTCGAATTTTAATTTTCTTATCCACGATGCGGCTTTTCCTGTTCAAAATGCGACAGAATGGAAACAGATGTACAGAAAATGTTCTACTTTGCGTTTATTTTTACCGGTAAGGAGGATTATTGATTTAATTTTGCTGAAATTTAGCCAATAATGTTAAAACTCAGGACATGATATTGTAAAAATATTGCAAGCATGTTATTGTTAAGTGAATTCAACTTGTTAATTCAATATCTAAAATTATTAATTAATAACATAGCACGGTACATAGAAAAATAGTGCATCTGGCATGGCTGTCGGCGCTAACTTGGGAAAGGTAATAGCGGAATTTTATTCCTATGTTGGCCATACAAGCCAACATTTTGCACCCAGATGGGCTCAGCATTGTAGAACGACACACATATCTCATAGGTACCATGGTGGGCCAGTATTTGAAGCAAACTGAATTAACATCCTAGCCAATAGGCATGTTTATGGTGATTTCTCAGTACTAGAATTACCCATAAAACACATTGGGCCTAAGTTAAACAGCAAAGATGAGTATGTGCACTCTTTACTACTGAAATGTACTTCAGCACAACAGTACTACAGCTTTTGTGGAATTCACTGACAAAATGGCAGCGCCCTAAAATTGACAACTCTGTTACTACTAATATGTTTTGTTTGTGGAGTGTTAAACAAATACCCAGTACTGATTCTTCTTTTTTTCAACTTGTGAAGTTAGTGTTTTTAGTTACTTGGAATGCCCAGTGCTGATTGTTTTTTTGAACTTGCAAAGTTAACCCATGTAGTTACTTGGAATACCCTTTGCTGGTTCTTCTTTTTTTGAACTTGTGAAGTTAGTGTGTTTAGTTACTTGGAATGCCCAGTACTGATTGTTCTTTTTTTTAACTTGTGAAGTTATTGTGTTTAGTTAATTGGAATACCCAGTACTGATTGTTCTTTTTTTAACTTGTGAAGTTAGTGTGTTTAGTTACTTGGAATGCCCAGTACTGATTGTTCTTTTTTTAACTTGCGAAGTTATTGTGTTTAGTTAATTGGAATACCCAGCACTGATTCTTCTTTTTTTTGAACATGTGAAGTTAATGTGTGTAGTTACTTGGAATACCCAGTACTGATTCTTGTTTTTTTTCAACTCGTGAAGTTAGTGTGTTTAGTTAATTGCAATACCCAGTACTGATTCTTCTTTTTTTAACTTGTGAAGTTAGTGTGTTTAGTTACTTGCAATACCCAGTACTGATTCTTCTTTTTTTAACTTGCGAAGTTAGTGTGTGTAGTTAATTGGAATACCCAGTACTGATTCTTGTTTTTTTTTAACTTGCGAAGTAAGTGTGTGTAGTTAATTGGAATACCCAGTACTGATTCTTGTTTTTTTTCAACTTGTGAAGTTAGTGTAATTAGTTACTTGCAATACCCAGTGCTGATTCTTGTTTTTTTTCAACTTGTGAAGTTAGTGTAATTAGTTACTTGCAATACCCAGTACTGATTCTTCTTTTGAACTTGTGAAGTTAGTGTGTTTAGTTACTTGCAATACCCAGTACTGATTTTTCTTTTTTTAACTTGTGAAGTTAGTGTGTTTAGTTAATTGCAATACCCAGTACTGATTCTTCTTTTTTCAACTTGTGAAGTTAGTGTGTTTAGTTACTTGGAATACTCAGTACTGATTCTTCTTTTTTAACTTGTGAAGTTATTGTGTTTAGTTACTTGGAATACTCAGTACTGATTCTTCTTTTTTTGAACTTGTGAAGTTAGTGTGTTTAGTTAATTGCAATACCCAGTACTGATTCTTCTTTTTTTGAACTTGTGAAGTTAGTGTGTTTAGTTACTTGGAATGCCCAGCACTGATTTTTCTTTTTTTAACTTGTGAAGTTATTGTGTTTAGTTACTTGGAATACCCAGCACTGATTTTTCTTTTTTTAACTTGTGAAGTTATTGTGTTTAGTTACTTGGAATACTCAGTACTGATTCTTCTTTTTTTGAACTTGTGAAGTTAGTGTGTTTAGTTAGTTGCAATACCCAGTACTGATTCTTCTTTTTTGAACTTGTGAAGTTATTGTGCGTAGTTAATTGGAATACCCAGTACTGATTCTTGTTTTTTTCAACTTGTGAAGTTAGTGTGTTTAGTTACTTGGAATACCCAGCACTGATTTTTCTTTTTTTAACTTGTGAAGTTATTGTGTTTAGTTACTTGGAATACTCAGCACTGATTTTTCTTTTTTTAACTTGTGAATTTATTGCGTTTAGTTGCTTGGAATATTCAGTACTGATTCTTCTTTTTTTGAACTTGTGAAGTTAATGTGTGTAGTTAATTGCAATACCCAGTACTGATTCTTCTTTTTTTGAACTTGTGAAGTTAGTGTGTTTAGGTACTTGCAATACCCAGTATATTACCGGAAATATTAATCCCTGGTTACCAAGTCCCTTTCCGTAAAAGATCGTAATGGCTTGGGAGTGGGATAGCTTTTTACGCATCGGTTTGAATTCATGTGCTTTGAAATTAATCTTACCAACTTAGTTTTATATATGTGTGTCTGTTATCGATCTCCTACTCAAGTTGCTCTTACCGAGGATGAGTTTACAAATCAGTTACAATTGTTTCACGATATGCTAATTAGCAGCTTATCAAATGTTCGCTATGCAATAATATATACAGGTGATTTTAAGGCCAAGTGAGTATGATACCCTCCTGATGGGGAAAATCGTTTTGGTCTAGCTCTGTGATTGACTTTATTTTAACTGATGCCACCGGTTTAATAACATCGAGCGGTTTCATGTCACCTATATATACAGCTGATCATAACTCTATTTATGGTAAAATGCTTATAATTTTTCCTACTGCAGCTTCCCACCAAAGAGAATTTTCTGTTATAATAGAGCAGACTGCTGTGGTTTAAATCAAGCTATTCATGCTTCTGATTGGAATTTACTTTTTGCAAATGAAACTGTTAATTCTGTTTATTTTGATTTGATTGATGACTATGTGCCACAAAGAACCATAACCATTTGGCCTTGCGACAAGTTGCGGATGAACAGCTACGTCAGAAAATTAAGAAACTCTACAGAAAAATCTCATAAATACTACAAATCTTCAATATATTCTGTTTAAACCAAACTGCAAATGTATTCTTTCCCTCTCTCTTCTCTTTCCCTCGTAAACGTGATTTTTGGATTCAAATTCAACTGTCAATTTAGACTTTCAGAGAGCGTAGTTGAAGCGAAATACTAAAAAAATTGGCTTTTAATTTTGCCTAAGATGTAATGAGTACTCCGCAAAAGCTTTTGTCTGTAGTTTTCACATATAACTTACAGTATTTGTTACCTGATCTGGATTCATGCACCTACATCGATTCGGATGTTTTGGTTCTGACAGAACTTGATGGACTTCCCGCACACTTTAAGCTGATGAAACCATCACAGGTTGCTGCTCTTGCCAAAGATCATGAAGCATTCGGATGGTATGCTAACAACTCCAAACATCCTATTTATGGCGAAGGAGGTATGTGTTAACGCGCACTTTTATACATGTTGAAATTATGTAAGCAGGGTTATAGATCAGTTGGTCATGATCGTGATTTAATTAATGTATTTCAAGTTTGATTGCTTTGCTGCACATTGTGCCGACTATATTTGTAGTCCTGCTGTAAATAAAACAGCAAAATATAATAAATATAGCATGGCATAATCGTTGTGCGACTAAAATATTATGCCTGTATCAGGAAAAAAGAAATTTGGTATTATATGATCATGGTTAACAACAAATTATTTCACTTTTTAACTGCTTTGTCACTCCTGTATTGAACTTTGAAGATTACGGAGTAAGCAAATAAATAAATATTAATGCAGCTGCAACACTGTTGGGTATGACGCTATTTTAGCTATATAAGCTATTACGAGAACCCAAAAGATGCAGCTTAATCTAACTGTACCTATTACATAAGTAAGTGCACTTAATAGGGCAAGGTGGAGCTAGACTCCTGTGGCAAGCAGAAATTTGCCATGGCTATTTAGACATGGCGAGGTAGATTAAGTGTCCGAGATAGGAACCAAAATGTGAAAAATAGGGCAAACGTGTCACTAAACTGTTCTTACAGTATTGTCATTTAAGCGTGCATTTATACACCCATTTCACGTTTAGTTCATATATTAATCGCATTTTTTCATAATTGCAAAATGCAAGCAACTATATCTACTTTTGTAGCAGAAGAATGTACAGTATTTCGTGCTTTCTACTATTGCAGCTGTTACATAGTTGCCAAGGTAAACAATTTTCACATCATTACTATAGCAATTGCAGCCTTTCCTGTATATTAAGGTTTATTGTGCAGTCGTATTATCAAGGTTCCCAAGTTTGCTTTTTCAATGAAACCTTGTTATCAATTCTGTTATCAATACTGGTTGTTAAGATTCTGAATGGGACGATTACCCGAGCCGAGGCAAGTTGTTATTTTACATATCATTAGATTTTGAGAATTTAATCTAATGCAAATGTAAAAATGATTATTATTTATCACACAAATGTGAGAAAATTAAGCTAGTAAAGCGTAAAAGTCATGTGTGTTTCATAATTCTGGTAAAAATTTAATTGGATGCACGTGCATTTCTGCCGAATTCGGCCATGATTTGCCAAGAAAAGTGATCCAATGTACAATTGTAATAATCACATGATTAATAATTTGCAATAATTGTAATAATCACATAACAATAATTTTATGAGTAACTTGTGTGATGTACGTATTAGAACATTTAAGTTAACCTAATTTTTTGGTTTTAGCTTTACCACAAGCCCACTCTCAGTAACCGCTGCTGTTGGAATTTTATATAATGGTGTTGAAAACAGCGTAGTCTATAGATAACAATTTACAATAGCAATAAAATACCTTCGGAAAAATGTATAGTGTATCAGTAACTATATATTTGATTATGGGGGGCTTTTCTGAGGAATTAAGGCAGTGCCTCCTGATTGACTATTTAATTTTTTCTGCTACTATCCACATAATCACTTTGATGCACTGCACAGTATTAACAAATTTATCTCTCAAACATGTGAGTACAGCATTGTGTAGCATCATCCTTCCCATGCTCAAATTTGTACATTTCCAGGAGCTCATCTTTGCCTAAAATTCAACGGATTTAAAGAAAATTCCCCCAGGCCAATTCATGGGGGATTTTTCTAACTTACTAATTCAGAAATAACAAAAAGCTTTTGTGTTACAATTAATTTTCACTGGTTTGAAGAAATCGAAAAACTTGAAATTTGTTTTTAAAATTTTATTCTGAAGTGTCTATACAATCAGCGAAGCAGTGTCATGTTGAAAAGCAGAAAACCAAGTCACCAAAATTACAGGTGAAATCAACAAGGTGTGAAAACAGGTTTAGAGATTATGCATTCATAAAGACTGTAGTAGTAAAGTAAAAGGAACTATTTAACAATTTTAACAAGAATACAAGAAGGTGGCAGCACTATGCAAAAGTTAAAAAAGTATGATGAAAGTACAATATAAATTTTAATGTAGAATAATTAAAACCATTTTTTTCTGTCCACCCACATATCGAAATTTTAGCATTATTCCTCCACGCCTATGAAATTCAAAAAAAGACTAAGATGCTCTATAAGTGGGAGTTCTGAAACCTACAGCATGAGCGATTCTGTATGGAAAAGAACACTGATATTGTGACGTCTACATCCTTTAGCAACTTCATATGACAAAGATGACAAAATCTTCAGTTTCTGACACAGTAAGATACGACAGCCAATTACTTACCCGTGATTCAAGATTAGGAAAACTGATATCAGCGAAGCAAGAAAAATATAACCGAAGTGAATTTTTTGTAGTATGAGTGATATTTTTCCAATACTTTTCAGGCGTAAATGGCGGAATATTTTTAATGAATTTGACTCGCCTTCGTCAGGTAGATTGGCTAAACGAAATTAACAAAATTCATGAGAAGTATAGCGAAATGCTGATACGGGGAGATCAATGTGTGCTCAACATTTACTTTTCACTTAATCCAGGTGTGTAGAAGCAGTATTTATTATTCTTATTATAAGAAAATGAATTCACTTTTATTTTCTTTGTTTTCCTTATAAGAAACGATTTTTTCAAAGAAACAAATACCTGTATCTTGCAAACCGATAACAATCCTTGTTTCTGGCTTCGTCGTTGCACTACACTAATCGTTGCACTACGCATTTTATTGAGAGCCAAAGCAAACCAGATAAAATGTTATCATGCGCTGTCCTCTTTGCCTCTGTACCTCTCAGAATGCCATGACTCAGAACACCGTACTAAGATGCCTGATCCATTTGGTACTGGTGCTGTGCATCCCAAGTAATTCGCTGTTAACAATGCTCAATTTTGACCTTGATACATATTGTGCATGCCTATGATTTGATACATTTCTTGCAGAGTTTTGATTCTGCTGTTGCTTCAATGCATGTAATTATTTATTGTATTGAAACTCTATTGTTCTTGTTTCAAGGTGGGAGGATGTGGAAGTTCGTATTTGTACATTGCAGTAAGATGCTGCCATCTAGGTGCTAATCTTTGATGGAAATTCTAGTAGCCGACTTACCTAAAGTATAATTGTATGGTTCAGTGACTGCGTGCATACTGGTCCTCTCACTATTTTATATTAATGGTTGTTGTGAAGTCTGGGCAAGTTTGCATACGCCTACGTCAATTCCTGAATTCTGGTATTGACGAAACAGTTTTACTGACTGGTTTTTATTCTAGTTTTGCTAAATGTTAAATCCAGCAGTTTTCTACTCACGTTTGTGTAGTAAAAAAACATTTTTGTGTGAAATGCAAAGATTTATTGTTGCTGTTTTGTTCTTATCCATATTTTTCTGTGTTTGTCTAAGCTCAAGCATATTAAGGTGATTCAATAACAACTATAAAAGTGACTTTGACTTTGAGATAAAGAAGTAAATCTCTCTCTCTCTCTCTCTCTCTCTCTCTCTCTCTCTCTCTCTCTCTCTCTCTCTCTCTCTATCTCTCTCTCTCTCTCTCTCTCTCTCTCTCTCTCTCTCTCTCTCTCTCTCTCTCTCTCTCTCTCTCTCTCTCTCTCTCTCTCTCTCTCTCTCTCTCTCTCTCTCTCTCTCTCTCTCTCTCTCTCTCTCTCTCTATCTCTCTCTCTCTCTCTCTCTCTCTCTCTCTCTCTCTCTCTCTCTCTCTCTCTCTCTCTCTCTCTCTCTCTCTCTCTCTCTCTCTCTCTCTCTCTCTCTCTCTCTCTCTCTCTCTCTCTATCTCTCTCTCTCTCTCTCTCTCTCTCTCTCTCTCTCTCTCTCTCTCTCTCTCTCTCTCTCTCTCTCTCTCTCTCTCTCTCTCTCTCTCTCTCTCTCTCTCTCTCTCTCTCTCTCTCTCTCTCTCTCTCTCTCTCTCTCTCTATCTCTATCTCTCTCTCTCTCTCTCAATAAATAAATAATAAACACTCACGAACTCATGCAGTGAGGCTGGCACACATTAAGAAAGGCAGCATGAACTACGAATATGCTTACAACTATAAGCAAACAGTTTATTAATTAAAATATAAGGCTCTGAAAATTGTCAACTAGGATTTGAACCAAGCTATCATGCATTTGACGCCATGTACTACCAGTCGCCATTGTATCAACATACTGCAATTGATTTAACGAAACCTTATTACAATTCATGAGAACAAAACAGCTAAACTTTAATGCATTTTCAGAAAAGCTATTGCTAATACCCTGCAACTGGAATTTTGCCGTTGTCCATTGCTATAGTGACTCAAAATGTCTACAAGCCGTTAAGCATGGTGTTTCATTATTACATGGATATGGACAACAATTCCGTAGCACATTGTCCGAAAAAAAATCAGTTTTTAGAAGCCTTTTCTTGGCATATGTGGAAGTAAGTTATTAATATTACACGATATAATTTTTAATTTGAATTCTGCCATATATCAATGTTATTACAAAAACGTTTAATATTAGCTTAACATATTTTGCTGTTCCTAATGCTAACTTCTATAGAGGTTGAGGCTAGAGCATTTGGATCTTCATTTCTTTGGAAAGAAAGTTTTAGGCTAAATATTAAGTCTGCTGCGGAAATGCTGGCGACAGTAGTGGTAATGTATGAATGTAGTGCTGACTTAGGTAGCCCCCTGGGGTGCCCGACCCCCATAGAATTTTTTCTCCTTCAAATAGTGGGATTATTCCAAACCCTAATCCTAGCTCCAACCAAACGCTCTAACCCCAATGCTAGATCTTACCGTAACCCTAACCCTAACCCTAGCTCCAGCCATAACCCAAGCTCTCTAACAAAGAGTTAGAAATACTCTGTAGGATAAAACGTATGTAAGTGGTGGAAAGTATGGTATTGCAGTGTGAATAACCTTGAAATGCTTCAGTTTGTTCTATTATATAGTTTAATCTTTCTCTATATAGAAATCCAATATATTTAGTTTGTCTGGTATTTTCCTATGCTTTTTTTCTTTTACCAATTATATATTTTTTTCGCAGACAGTTTTATGGTTGAAGCATATGTAATATGATGCTCCGTCTAAGTTGTTGGAGGAAAATTTAAAGAAAGAACAAGTCACACAATATGTTTTCTTTATTTTACTGTTATCTCATAAACTTAGAAAAATATAACAAAGAAATTTGCAAAAAAAGCCTATAAAGCATAAATCTAAGATACACTACCTCTGAATAGAAGTTTTCAGGCATGGTGGTTGCCACCATTGACTGAAAAATCATGAAGTAACTACTGGAAGACTTCGTGACTTTTCGTAACCGCGCGCTGCTTAAACTGATTCGAACTTCTGCACAAAAATGTTACAAAATAGTTATATATTTTTCTGTGCAAAAATTGGTTATGCTTAATGAAGATTGACAGAGCTCTAATTTTTCAACACGAATGGTGTTACTAGTTATACGAGGCGCTCATTACTGAATCCTTCTACCATTTTTCGTGAAAATTGAAATAAGTCAAACGTCCTAGAAGGTTTGGCATTTCCTTTAACAGTTGATAGCTATGACTAGTTCCTTGACCTTACCTGGGTTGGCATTTGCTTATTCTATTCAACAGCATGTGTGAGTACTATGCTATTTAAATGCAAATAGTCATGTTGGTTTGATGATTTTTACATGATGATCAAATGCTTCTTACATCTTACTAAAAAAATTAATTTATAAGATATTTAATACAATGGCACATTGATTGATTACAAGTACATTGAATATGACTAAAAAGGAAATAAATAGCAGCACAGAAAATTTAGTAAAATTTAAGTATTAGTAGTTTTAAACTAGTATTAGTAGTTTAATAAAAGCAATGCCATAAACATTTACAATCGCAAAAAATACAAGATTAGCTCAACCACAGAAAGCTTAAAATGGTGAGTTTTTAGACTTTTTTAAAATTATCAATTGACTTGGTCAGGCACAATTGTAGCGGCAACGAATTCCACAATTTGGGGACAGCAGAAGTAAATGATCTATGTGAATGACTAGTCTGGTAAGTGGGACTTCAAGATTACTTCTGTTTGTGCTAGATGTCAATGCTCTGAGAGGGACTTATAGTTTAAGAAGGTCTGATAACCAGGTCTGATAAGAAGGTCTGTAGAGACCAGACCATTGATTGCTTTGCGAATTATTTTAAATTTAATTTTGTGCTCATTAGGCAACCAGTGCAGTTATCTGAGTATTGGAGTGATATGATCAAATATCCGACAGCGAGTGATTGACCTAACAGGTGAATTGTGGACGTGTTGACTTTGGTAGAATAGAAGACCCTATAATAAACTATTGCAGTAATGCCTCGGGAACTAAAAAAAGCATGCACAAGAATTTCACAAGTATTTTTCCTGAGAAATGTTCTAATTTTTGATATATTTCGAAGATAAAAATTACAGGATTTACAAACACTGTTAACGTGAAAGGTCATTGATAGACAATCGTCCATAATTACACCAAGGTTCCTGACACTACAAGATATCTCGATACGATATATATCTGAAATCTATATCAGTATATATGTGCCTTGGCCAGTCTATTTCTGGAGCTTCTAGCCACCTTCTCGCTATTACAACCACCTTTATGGCAAAGTTCGTAATAGGGAGGGTGGAGGTGTCCTTGTTTACGTAAATGATTTTTACCTTGTAGGAAACGTGGTGATCTCTGCAGTGATTTAGAAATTATTTGACTGGAAGCTTTCCTAAAGCTAAAGCTTTGCTATTGTCACTATTTTGAACTCTTGTGGACTCTCGCAATTAATTGATGAATTAATTACACCTATTTTGTCTAATTTTCGGTCTTACCTAGATTTAATTTTGTCAAGTGTACCCAACTGGTTTACAACTACATTTGTGCTGACAACTGTTGTTGCATTTATAAACACTGTTCCTATGTCCCATGTGAAAACAGAATGCTAGTCCAGTAACCCAATGCTCCAAAAATTGGTTTCATCACAGTTGTTTGGACAAAAATTACAATAAGTTGAAGCACAAAAAGTGGCCCTTCCTCGGAACTTGATGAGCAGACTGGCTCTCATGAACTCGCTGTTTCTAAGAGTTTTCTTCTTTGTCACTTTTTCATTTTTTATGTTTCACATCTGCATGGTGTGACTTTTCTCAAATATCAAAAATGAAAAAAATGGCAAACAAGAAGAATCTAAGAAACAACCACTTAATCCGGGTTCAATGCCAGGATGATGAAAACTTTTGAAATACAGACAGAGATATTTAAAAATAAAGCAGGCAGGCAACCAGCTTAAGTCACAAAATTTTTAGCTTTGTCAGCCATACTGGATACTGTTTGAGGGCATTAGACACTCAAATTTAATTTAATTTAAATAAGGGAAAAATGCAATTGAAAAATATTCGTGACGTAAAATTCAGGTATGATGACATGTGGCTTCACAAAATGCCCCGTGCCCATCTACTGTCCCTCTCTGAGTTACAATTGGTTTAGGAATTTTGTATGACAATGTTGCAAGTCGGTAATTACTAGAATACAGTCAACTATATTAAAAGGGGTTCCAATGCTGCTCGGTAGTTCTTATATTCCAGACTGACGTCACAGACGTCACAAGGCCTTATATCAAAATTTTTCAAGAAAACAGCATCTTTACGCACATATCGCACTCATGTTAAAAGGAATTTTTGTCTGCACATGTCTGGCAATACTGTTCCAAAGTCGCCATTACGTGAAGTCACCTGCGTAAACGTAAATCAATGTAAGGAAAGGAAATGTTAAATTATATCCCAAAAAACTTTCCACACAAATCCATTTTACTTAGCATTCCACTTACCTGCTGGAAAGGCAAAGGTAACTAGACTTAATTTAAAATTTAAAATGTTATTGCAATTTGGTAAAATGTCTCTGACTCACCCTCCATAGTGCGCTACTCACTAACCAAAAACGTATTTTTAATCTAATTGACAAGATACAGTAACTTAAAATTTTACTTAGTAACATATATATGCTAAGCATGCTCTAATTATTTTTCCAAACTTCACGCAATGCTATCTAAGCTTGTTTCAAACAACGAACAAAATTTCTTTGCCTAATGTTCCACGCCGGAGATTAAATTTACAAGTATTATAGAACGTTACTGCCAGCACAAGCCCAGCATGCAAAAAGGCTGTATATAATTGGTATAAAAATTTCAAGACGAACTTTTTAAGCTTGATGTAAATGGATGGTATTCTTATGCTTTATGTATTACCGAACAGATACATTTTTTAGAATTTATTACTTTATTGCTTTTTAATACTCTTTTTGTAGTATGAAATTGGACGTGATCCGAGGGAATTTTTATTAAAACCGTTGAAAAGACGAATTCAACGCCACAGGCGAATGAACGGACGACAAATATGCTCTAGCCATATCAATGAACTTCTGAAGCAGATCAAGGGAGCAGTTAAATTCAAAGAATACAATTTGAGCAGTGCAAAATGAGTAAAACGGAGCACAAGACCCTGAAACCAAAAAAATGACGTAGTGCAAAAGCAACTGGCAAGTTAGTTTTGCTGTTACGGTTTTAAACTGGTAGACTTACGATTTTGTGGTTCCACAGGGTTCACTATTCAATGTATTACATCAAAAGTTCTACTGATGAATTGCTTTTGAGATTCGGTCTATAGGCTTCGTATAATATCGCTGACAGTCAACAACCTTGTGTGTGATCTAACCTTTCTCCCTGTTCTTTTTTGTTCACTTATCAATTCCTTTTTTATCTGATTCACATGGCAATAGACTTATACACGCCTTTAGTTCTCGAATTGTGGTTTTATAACTTAATAAAGCCCAATTGCTACAAAGACCCTTATCATTAATCTATTTTACCTGCTAATCAGATTGTAAAGTATCTTCACAAACTACCTTTGCTATTTTTTCATTTCAGAAATTCTATTGCCGTTCCTAAATCACAAAAATATAGTTAATTTTTATACTCAAGAACATAAAACTTAAACTGGCACAAGTCCATCATCAGAAAATAATTGTTTAAGACCAGAACAGCTGAAAATTCAATACTACGAAATGACAACTCCTCAAACTTCGCATTAATAAATGGTATTTAACAGAAAATAAAAAATGCCTTATGAATAAAATGCTTTAACTCCTTCAGCACATTGTCTTTTACTAACACAATGGATTTTCATGCAAAATTGTATATGAAATGAATTTACACACTTTAGACAAATTAAAAATCGAAAAAAATCGAAAGATAAAAAGAAATTGAAAAAAATCTTTCAGCAACAGCAATGTGTGACATCGGCTAGTGCAGAACATTTCAACTATTCTGAAATAACAAACTGATAAACTTTGGCCTCAAGTCTACTTTATTTTCAAGCTGAAATTCCTGTTAAAAGATGAAGCAACCTTAATTTCTCCTTGGCTGATCGGTTGGTTTTTGTTGGAATAGCTGGTGAACACTGCACAGCTTATGCTGTTGCAAGCAGGCGATCAGCGAATTACTGTGTACTGTCACGCAAGTGTAAACAAGACTAAGCTATTCAATAGCCTAAGTTGGAGTGCCCAAAGGGGCGTGTTTTTCTTAATTTTATCCATTTAAATAGCTTATAGATGTTTAAACAAATAGCATTATTGGATAGCTGATATGCTCCTCAATAGAACACTACCTAAATTGCAATCATTTGGTTATGTCTGTGCCCATACAGTAACAGAAATGTCAAAGATAAACCTATTTTGAATTATGAGGCCCAGAAGGTGTTAAGTAGTGTTTGCATGCTCTTACAAAATTTATTTGCAATTATTATTATTATACAAATTCACACTATGTCGTGTCGTTGTTGGTTGGCTCGATGGAGAGAGACACCGACTAGCTCTCTCCGTGAATGTAATTTACTGTAATTTATATGAGTAGAAGTGGTATATAAAATTATTACCAATCTTTTTATACTTGTCTACTTTGATGTTAATTCTCATTTGTGTTGTGTTTTTATTTGTTAAACCTAGGTCCTTAAATTCTAACAGTGCAACCGATTTAGTTTAAGGCTAAATACTGTAGGTATGCAAAAAGAGTTTCCGTCTTGACAAAATAAAATTAGTTATACATTAAACTTTTTTAACAAACAGTTGGTATATCTTATATAAAGTTACTACAGACATGACTTTGATTGCAAAATGCAAATAGTGTTATGTAAATTAATAACAAAATATTTCAATTAATTCTTTTCCAGCACAGAGTGTGCGAAACTCATAGCACGTTTTGCAAATACAATTTCGATATTTTCTTTAACTAGATCTCTTGAGTACTTTGATTTATCCTGAGCATACGGAGGCAGATACACAAAGCCATTCATCTTATTAGTTATATTGATTCTATTTCTTCAGTACTCAGATTAGTATAATCTTTACTCGTTATCTCTAAGTAATTTCCAGAAAAACCAAAATGCGCTTTAGATATGTCACGTTGTGCTAAAAGTTGAGTTTCGTTTCTGCATTTAAATGTGTGATTTGGTAGACAACAGGTTCTAAAATATCGTGCAACGTCTTGGACGGTTGTCATAACTAAACATAATACATTTAAAATGTATACCAAAGCATGGTATTATAATCAAAACAGTAATGTTAGGATTTACTAAAGAACTTTTGTATATATTTAATACTAACTTTTATCTGTCATGTAACCCCTTTGTAAAATATTATGCTAGAGATTTAAGGCAATTTTTAACTGCTACTAGAGATGCAGGGAGAATTAACAACGAAGAACTTTCTATAGCTAATTTGTCTGTTATAAAATCTGATCTGGATAAATTCAAGCAAACTCTTTGGCACAAACAATTCAATATATATATATGCTTTAAGTTTTATTCATGGACAAGGATTTTTTAAACATTTTTTATTCCGATTAAGACTCATACCTGACAATTCTTCTTTATGTGGTCTTCTCCAAACTTGTGAAAATCTACTTTTCGACTGTCCTTTCATAGACTCACAAAAGCGTATGTTTTTTTTAAATAACATTCACACCACCAACATTGCGGTGTGAATTCAAAGGCAAAATCTTTTAGATCATTTGTTGAAGTAATTAAGGATGACTTCATTAGGCAGCAAATGTCAGGAGCATCATGATACGTGTTTACATTTATACTGTGTTTACAGTGACTTAAGTTTATTATTTTAATAAAAAATGTGAAAATTTATACTTACGCTAATGTTGTACCTGCAAATAGAGGTTTATTTTTTAATAAAGATTTTAAATCTCTCTCTCTCTCTCTCTCACTCTCTCTCGTGAAAAGTGTGAAATGTTTTGCTGTCACTCTTTCACCCTTTTCCTGGACAAAATATAATTAATCTATCTCGATATTGCTGGTGCTATTGTTGTTTTTGTTCTTGCTGCTATGTAGCTGATGATGCTGCTGCTGGTGACAATGTCACAGTGGCTATTGCTGTTGTCTCTAAAAGCTTTGTGCATTTAAACTCATAACTTGGGGCAAAAAAATTCCGGTATTGTTCCACGGAATCAAGCTGATGTTTAAAACAATCTTGTGAGCAGCTAACTATTTCCCTTTGGAACTACTTTCTCTGGATCCCTGAAAATAATGATGATAATCCGTGCCGTCAATTACAATATGTTAACGTAGTTTTTAAGCGGTGCGTTACAAAGGAAACTTACCTGAAATGCAAAGAGCCTTACTGAAACTTGCCATCATGTCATCATATGTAATTTTCAACTTAAAATTCTCATCATGTTGGCAAGCTCCTTCTTTACTGCACCAAACGCATAAGATGTGTTCTGTATCATAAATTTATACACAACTTTTACTCTCTTGATCATGCAGAATGCTAGTGTTTGTTCATATAAGTGTTTATGTAGAATTTGTAATATGCAAGTCAATATCTATTTAATGTGCGTTAATCCCTTGAGGCGTATCATCAACAGTACATCCTTATATTGGACTTTGTGTCTTTCAAATTTTGCTGTTTACTTCAATAAAATTATTAATAGAAAAATAAAGATAGTGTTGTCGATCTCCGACTGTAAGATGCAAGCAGTATCTAACGGAACAATGCAAATCATTATGGTTCAAAAACCTGTTGTTACGCAAAAACGGTTTACTATAACTATTTGGATTTTCTAGTATGAGATTTCGTATATAGCGTTTGTATTTAAGCCACTTTTATCTCACTAAATTTGAACCAAATGAGTGGACGAATTACTAATTCATTTACATGTTAGTTGCACTGATCCGGCAAAACAAAAACACCCACGTTTCTGCAAAAGCAAATTGAAGAAACTTTCTGTAAACGCATATCATCATACTTGAATTAGAATTGCAGTAATATCAATTCAACTTTCAGCTGATGTGACGACAAATTTTTGCGAATATCATTCTGGAATTTTCTAACTGGAAAGTACCTAAGCTTAATTTTACGAAAATCATTTTTTACGAGTCCAAATACATATCAATGAATAATTACATAAAATTGTTGTTATAGTTTTTGACTGTTATTGTTCTTATCACAATTTCACCGATAAATATATGAAAGAACGCACAAGCTGCCGAGTCAACAGTTTTCTGGCAATCCAGCACATGCAAACATCTCAGTATAAGGCTTAGGGTATTTTAGATTAAGCAAAACAAATTTTTGTTTGCAGTTGAACTCAGTAGCTGTTACAGCTGGTGTCCTTAGTGATACAGTCATGACTACAAACGGTGGAAAGCAAAAAGAAACTCAGATTCAAAAAAGAATTTTTGGCACACTGTGCGTTAAGTGTTATCTTTTCTTTAGCGTTGTTTGTATAACAGTGGTACTGCCAAAACTGTATAATGAAACAAAGGTGATAAAGACATACCTGAACCATGATGATTGTGGTGAGTACTTGCTTCATTTTATATTATCATCTGGCATTAATTTGGTGTGATAGAAGCGGCATATGTAAATGCTGACAAATATTAAATTTTCGAGAAGTGATAAATTTTTTGAGTCAGCGTAGAATGCAATGACTTTTTGGATAAACACGCAAAAATAAATACAATTCTGCTAAACACGTTATATGAAAACAAGGCCAGCATGGCACTTCTCAAGTGTTTATTTATAGTTGACTGAATCCGCTTAGCAAACATGTTCTCACAATATTCATTTAAATAGCCGTTTAATCACTTGCGTATTGACTACCTTCACAGAATGTATATATATATATATAGTTGTAATCTTGTAAAAATGTTTCTAGCTAGCTTGGAGTGACATAACATTACGTAATGGCACTTATCCTCCTCCTTATCGAGGATAATCCGTAGCCAGTTCCCCATATGTAGTCATTATAATTGTATTTTGTAATGTTTATGTAAATTGTTTCACTCATTTTGACGTGGTCGTTAACTTAATGTAGCTAATGGCTCTTTCGTAGCATTTGGCTCTATTCTTTCCCACCGCTATTACCATGTAATCATTCTTTTCCATATAATTGTAAATATCTATTGTGTTTTGTTTCTTTCGGACGGCTCGTAGAGAAAACCAGAAAACACGTTGTCAAATTAAAATAGTTTATTATGCGAGAATTCTACAACACTAAAGTATGAAATGAACGCGAAATGCTTACAATAAACGTGATAATCTGGAAAAGTGAATGCGTATTTGAGAATCTGAGAATACGAGAGAATAAACTCCAGCGGCCAGCTCTGCCTTATATATCAGTGCAAATGAACAATCTAGAAATAGAAAGTTCTAGAAACTTCTACAAGGTAAGAAGATTGTTCTACTGTACAATGGAACCTTCTACAAGATAACAAGATTGTTCTACTGTACAATGGAACATTCTACAATACTCTGTTTAATTCCAGTCGATTTCCACAACAATATCACTTGTTAACTGTTTGTGTAATGTAAAAATAACTATGCATATATTTTAAATTTGTCGTTCTTGTTTTCTATAAACGTCATATATTTGCGCCTCGCGAAATGTGGAGTTGAACTTTAAAACACTAGGCCTTTCGCTCGCCAGTAATTGCTTTCCCTCGTTTTTGTAAAAAGCTAAAGGATTAAAATGTTCTAAAAAATCTGCGTTCGCGACAACTTTAAATGCAGTAGAATGGTACAACATTGTATGAATTTGAAAAACATATAATAGCGGGATCTTCCGATTTTAAATTAAAAAAACTATAAAAAATAGCATTCACAGCAAATTATTTACAATTAGAATTCTTTATGCTACAATAAGCAGAAAAATATTAGTAACATACACTTATTTTTTTCTGAATAGAAAAACAAAAGAAAAAATAATATTACATGCAATTGGCAAACTGCTGCATTTATAAATAAATGCATTCCCTTCTGAATAAGCACACAAAACAAATGCAAACTAGTATGTTAGTGCATCTAATTCTCTGCAAAGGATGTTGGCTGTCCACGTGGTACAGCTGCATAACTCGAAGGATGTTACAGGTATGAAAGACTAGGATGGTTCGAAACTTAGGCCTTGTTTGCAACACCAGTATTAACAGTGGTTAATAGCTGTTTCTGTTGGAGCTGTTTCTTTGCTAAGAAAGTAAACGCTAAGTTTTGAGTAACATTGGTGACTAGAAAGCAATAAGCAGCCAAGTTGGTATGATCTGAAGGTGGTAATGATGCACCTTCACAATTAAAGTAAACAAATGAAAAAAATTATGGTTTTCACAACATTTTAACAGGCAAGTGGAGAAGCGAACTACTAGCAAGTAAATGACACATTACAAGATCAGGATTTTCGTTTTACAACCGGGCCTTACACTGCACTGTTACATTTAAGCTGTGCTACACCTGTGTAATGCATGCTAATATGATGGCAGTATGACAACTGTAACAAGCCAGTATAACAAGGTTAACTAGCTTTTACTTTCAAATGAAATTTATAAGTAAAATGCTAAATTTTCCATTCCGGAGTGACTACAGTTTTTGCACTGAGGCTTATAAACGCACCTTTCCTGTGATCGTTTAATAGTACGTTTGTTCATTTGAGTTTAGACACATTCACAGTTGGTGACATAATGTGCATCTCACTTTCTTGAGTTAGGACTGCTTTCACAGGTTGTCCGTTCTGGTTCACATTTCATATTTGTTTTTTTTTCAGATTATGAGAACATTAAAAGCCATCGAAGTCATTTAAAGAATGTTTTTGATTTAATTGAAAAGGAAAATTCAGCCAGAATCAAACGTATTCAGCACTATTGTACAAGACCAAAGTTCAAAAACAATGCAGACAGTGAAGATGGTAAACCAACATTAATTTATGTGGATCATATGCACAGAGTGTTGTGGTGTTGTTCACCAAAAGTTGGAAGCATGAACTGGAGAGCCGCAATTAAAAAAACTATTCGTTCACGTCTAAGTTTACTAAAATATCGCAATATTTCCAGTCAAGTAAAAAAATTTTTTTACCCGTTGCATGAAGGGGAGCTTAAAGAATTTGCTGATTATAAGAAGTTCTTTTTTGTTCGTGAACCATTTGCAAGGCTTCTTTCAGCGTGGCGAAATAAATTAAGTGGTGTCGATTACAATCAAAAATATGATTCATTAAGTAATTGTATCTGAAATCACTATTCGAAGTCTGACAAAGAGGGTAATTATTCTACTTTTCACCAGTTTCTGCAATACTTGGTTGATGACGAGAGAAACTTTCCAAATGGTAGTGACCTAAAGTTATCCAAGAAAGACGTACACTGGAAAAGTTTAATTGATACATGTCGTGTTTGCTCCATAAATTATGATTTTGTGGGAAAACATGAAAGCATCGAAATGGAATCTAAATACGTTCTACATACTTTTTTTAACAACACGAGGGATTCTCTTCCTAAAAAGAAGCACAGTAAGCAGGTTGGTCAATCGGAAAGTGTGGCAAAAACATTTTACTCTAAAGTCCCTTTCCAATTGAAAGAAGAAGTATATAAGATATACAAGAATGAGTTTGAAGTTTTCAATTACAGCTTTCCAAAAAAGTATTTTGCAGATAAAAACTGATACGTAGTACTGCAGTCTATGTACTATGTCTAGTGTACTAAAGCGTAAATGAGTTAACCTTTAGATGCATCATGTTTTAAAATTCTCGCTAGTTTTATTTTTCAATGACAGCGAAGAATTTGTGCAAAATTTCTGAAAACACGTATTTAAAAGTGTGGTACATCACGGACTTACACACATTTCATTTGTATCAAATATAATATAATACATCATGTGTATGCTCCATGCGAGTGTGTGTAAAACACTTACATCGGTGAGCGTATCCGCTTGATCTAATAATCCAACCTTTTGGTTTTTCCTGCCTTTATACATGCATTATTCTTATTTGGTGTGACAGACTGAGTTACGGGAATGCTTTTTACCAAATTGCTATTTTTTTTCAAAATTGGTTGTTTATATGATTAAAGCTAACAGCGAAATTTTCTGAACATAAACACAACCAGCAGGCGAAGTAGCCTATAAAGCAATGGGTTTAAGACCCTGTTTTTTATGTTATTCTCCTTTATAGCGAAAGCGGAATTACATATTTCTTAACCTTCAAGACAGTTCTTATGCGTACTTTTACGTGATATTGTTACTTAAATTGCGCGCCGTTGGCCTTGCACCTGCCCATCCTTATAATCAGCAGCTTCTAGGGAAGGGCAGACCCACCTGTAGCAAGAGGTTAAAATGTACAATTTTCATAACACCTTCCACACTCTATACAGCTGTTAATTTCCAAGCTTAGAGTGATTTGAAGGCTGTTTACAAATTCTTGTGCAGAAAAGAAAGTTTTACAGTCTATATGTTGATCAGTTTTAGGTACAAGCTATCATTTGCAAACTAGAAGGCTTTGAAATGAAAATTCTGAGGAAATTCTACAAACCTTACTTATCATTCTTTAATTACATCATTGAATCTAATTATGTTATTTTAGTAATCTACAGTCTACAGTAATAGAAAGAAAATTTATTTATCCTTCAGAAAATATAAAGTTTTGCCTAGTAGCTCATGCAATTAAGCTGTTATGGGTATTTCTGTACGGAGTTGTCAAAACTTCACAAATATTTGTCTTCTTGAAGGAATTAATTTCAAAGAAGATCGCGAATTTTAGAAGTCCACATCTAAAGTGTTTTTGTGTTCATTTTGACTAATGTTTATTCACGTGATTGAGCATGTTTTTAAACTTTCTCCTCTTATCCAAACGGCAATTATTATCACTCAGTCTCAGGTTTAGAAATCATAGCAGAAAAAGGAGTTTTCACCTCTGTGTTTGCAATGCAAAAATATTGAAAAGTATTTAAACTAAAAACTCAAAATTGAAATTTTAAATGTGATTATAGTCCTTTCAATTTTATCAACAGAAACTTTACTTCAAACAACAACGTTAGAACACACTAGGGCTTCCAGGGTGCTGTATTATTACAAGCATTAAGTTAACTTCCAACAGAAAAAATAGAACATTCCACTGTTTTGTCCCAATCAACTCAAATAGAGCTGCTTTTTATTTTCTGTCACTTGGTTGGATAATGGAATAAGTAAGAGGCGATGTGAGGAGCAGCTATAGGAGTAATAAAGGTTACGCATTACAGAAACAGCTAAAAGGATGGGTGGCTGCTGAGAAAAATTCAGCCTTAAGAATCAATATAGAAAGTCTTTGAGTGATACCTATAGAGTAATACTTATACAGTATCAAGATAATATTGATTCTATAAAATATTCTCCTGTTTTCCTTCAGTGTTCTGCATTTGTTTTTCATAAAATTTTGTCACAGTTAGGCTATAATTATCTAAATTATCGTAATTATTTGTAAAAAAAAGTTGTATGCCCTGCTCATTTAGATAATTAATTATAAAAGCTTAAAAGTTTGCAAAATCTCTTTACAGTAACTTTGTTTCATGTACTGCATATGAGTTATTGTAATGCAAGAAAAATTGGTTCATTTCATTACATCTGATATTGTAAATGTACTAACTAAATGTCACTTATTTGCTTATGTTGACTTTATTGTTAATTCAATTTTGTTTGTCATAATGTTCTTATGTTCTGTTTTATTTTTTTACTTGTTTTGATTCTATATATAAAAAGAGCAACAAACTAAAACATCATCTTTTTCTTCTCTAATTTTTCACTTTAAAATGTCAAAAACGAGAACAAATTATGTTAGTACCATAATTTTCTGGCAGAGCGACACCAAAA
Organism: Tubiluchus corallicola; assembly: GCA_030141605.1. NCBI lineage: Eukaryota > Metazoa > Priapulida > Priapulimorpha > Priapulimorphida > Tubiluchidae > Tubiluchus > Tubiluchus corallicola. The sequence continues at coordinate 25,180 of JAQGDQ010000783.1, forward strand.
CTTGCTGAATAATTGTAATTTGGCTAAGGTTTGATATTATGTGTGCAGTTTATCGTTGTTTCGTTTGTTTGGCAGTCTTATTTAAATAACTAGTTTTTTAATCAAATGTGTTTGTCAGTTTCAGTTTGACCAACTAATTTGATAATATTTTATCACCAAAAGGCCGATAACCCTTTCAATGGAAGACATCAATTTGCTTTAAATTCTTCAAAGAAAAACTGACAAACCAATGCTGGACAGTCAATAGCATACATTGCTCATGGCATCATACTGACTCTTCATACTGGGTGTCACTGAAGAAAACGAAAAAGAATTTTCCTCGAATAAGCTTTGCTTTTTTGTAATAAATACAATTTGTGACAGTTTGCTAGTGATTTGAAAAGTCGTGTAGCACCTCAGCTTTTGATTCGTGGAAAATCAGGATGAAACTGCCCTTTCAATTCATTAATGCAGCCGAATTTTTACCCAAACGTTTTTTATAATAAATTTTCGATTATGAATTGCTCACACTGAGGCGAAACCTAAAACTTATGTTTGTGCATTAATTGTTCACGTTGGTGCCATAACTCGTCTAACAGACGACACCCTTATTGTGTGCTGATACAGTTAAGGCTTACGACAAGAAGTCATCAGCTGTTTGGCATTGACATTGACTTGTAAACAAATCGGCTTTACCCTAATGAATGTACTGCGTGTTAAACATACACTACAGCGATAAGCAAATTGTATTTCTAAACAGACAGGTTTTTTTACAACACACTATCATTCATGCACTACGCAAGTGCAAGTAGGTGTGAACGCTGTTTTTAACGACGACTTATTTTAATAACGCGTTCTGCATGTCATGCGCTAGAGCCAAAAGAGAGTTTTATCTCGACTGTGATTAGCTACTTAATAAAAGCACAAATTAGAAAGCAGGTGAAAATTTTACAGAAAAAAATTGCACTTATGTTATTTTGCTGCAATAGTTATTTTGTTCCACATAGTTTTTATATACCTTTTAACCTCTAATTTTGGAGGTGGTAGTAGACGTCCATAAGTCGGCAATTAAGCTTCTCTAGTTATTCACACATTCCGGATCTGCATTTCATGAAGATCATTTTAGTATCAAGCTCATTGCTCTGTGTTATTTTTAAGCTGAGATAATCCACGTTGAAGTTGAGGTGCAGGCTACACTGAAAACCATAACCTTGAGAAAATCATTGTTAACGTTAGCCATTGTTTTGGTCGCGGTTCAAAGCGTTTCTAAACATTAGCAAACGCACGAATGTTGGTTACTATGTTACTTTGGACTTTTCAACAGTTTTTCAAACAAGATCCTAAGTTTTTCAACAGAAAAAATACGAAGCAAAATGACAGCTTCGACGAGCTACAATCGGAGTTTGAATGTACAAGTTTTTTACAATTGCAGTACTAATTTCTAGCCAGAGAAGAGGGTATAGGATTATAAAATTGGATTTTTAGTATTTTTTGAAAATTTTCTTGATAATTTCTTGATAACTTGATAATAAGAATTTTAAAACCCGAATATATTTAACATTTGATTTTATAAAAAAACAAAAATTGATATTTGAATAAATTTTTGGTGCATTCCACCACGCCGACTTAAGGTGGGTTTTTTATTTGCAAGCCACCAAGTTATTTTAATAAAGCTATGCACATGGAGCAAAGGTTATTATCACAGTTTTACAAGCGAGAATTTCTCGAAATGGAAGTATAACTAACTCGCTGTTGTTTGCCCAGTTCGATATAACAAAAAAGAAGTACTACTACGTCAAGAGACATCAACGAAGTGTTTCTGAACAAACAAACTGTGTTGAAGTATAATTTTCTTGGCAGAGGTAAAAATAACTAAAATAAGTATCCCAGCTGTAACTCTAATCCTAAACACATATTGTACCAAGTGTGCCGTTTTTCATGCGCCAGTTTTTACCTGTGTCATTTTTACCTCTTCTAGATTTCTCTGTTGCTCTTCTGCTCCTCACAACGGGCGTTTTCCCAAACGAAGTTACCCAGTTTTTTTGGAAATTTTGACCAAACAGGGTCTAGAAAAACGTTCTCTGGTGGAACTCTTGAAAGGTGATTTGTTGTTCTGTTGGAAGAAGATGTCTATCAAGAGGACCAGCTACGAGTTGATTGGGTGTCCATTTTGGGTGTTTCTCGCTTAGAAAACTGGAACGCAAAGCCATTGTTCTGACGCAGTCCATTGTATTATGCCTGCACCTTTGCTATTTTTTTTAAGCTGCCGCTGGCTGTTATAATGTAAGTCAAAAATGCAGTTTACAAACACTATGTAGAATGTTTGCGTAGTAATAATCAGTTGATGAGTGAAAATGCATTTGGTATGGATGTTGTGGTGTGGGTTGAGTGGTGTGGTGTGTGGTATGGTGTAGGTGTTGTGGTGAGGGTTTTGTGGTGTGGGTGGCATCGCGTGGGTGATGTGGTGTGACTAGCGTGATGGATGCTGTGTGGCAGGTGTGGAATTGTATAGGCGTTGTAGTGGTGGGTATGGGATGGTGTGATTGGTGTGGCATAGAGGGTGTGGATGGTGTGTTGCGGGTTGTGTTGTTAGTGAGATATTGTGTGGGTGTGTGGCATGGAATCATAATGGGTGTTGTGGTGGTGGGTATGGTATGGTGTGATTGGTGTGGTGTGGGAGGTGTGGCATGGTGGGGGTGGCATGGTGTTCTTTGATGTAGTGTGTCCAGTGTGGTGGATGTTGTATGGCAGGTGTGCGTAAGTCGTGCCTGCATTTGTTGACCTTTTTAAGCTGTAACTATTCTTTTAGCTCTGGTACAACTGTTTTAGACTGGGCTACTTTTTCATTATTCTCAGAATTTGCCTTTTTTTGTATAAAACTGTTGAAACATTCCAGTTTGCAGTGAGGTGCTTTAGTCTTTCGTTTCCATAAACTCTGTGTGCATTCCATGCTAAGTAGCTTCTACCATGATCTGTTTCTACATTTAGAAAGAAATAACCTCCTGGTTTAACTAAGCACCAGGCCTGAGCCATTGCTTCAAGATCTCCACTTGGATTCAATGAGTCACCATAGCGCCCAAGTCCACTGTGTTCTATTGAAGAATAGCTGATTCCAAAATCAAATAATGGTCTCGGATGTTGAAGATATTGCTTTGATAGGTTTTGAGGCAAAATTGTTGATATTTTACTGTGGTTTGACACAAGATCACTGTAATCCATTGTTGTGATGTGACCAACGTTTCTATTAAGCAGTAAAGCTTCAATCCATGGATATTCTGTGCCAATAACAAAACCATGTTTACCTTCAATCTTTTCTCTGTACATATCTAAAGCTTCATCTACGACTTGCATTGCGTGAATGCCATAAACTGAAATGTTCTTTCCATCTGATGCAGTTTTTTGCAACTGTGACATTAACTCCGGTGTAAACAGTTCTTTTCTAGTTTTTGCATAGTTGGAAGCAAAGTACCATCGTTCCTGTAAAAGTAATGGCATTTTTCCATACATTGTAAATTCATCAAATAATTCACTTGGTGGCGCACGTGGAGGAGGCCATTGGTCAGCTGGTTTCTCTAAATACAAACGCTGCATAAGAGAAAGACAGTCAAAGTGTTTATGTAACATTGGATAGTCTAATCCAGGCGACTGTTGAAAATGTTGACTGTTGATATCACAGGCTTGTCCACAGTAAATATCACTCTTGTTTAATTGTATAGAAGACGAAAACAAAAAGTTCTTCACATCTCTACCATAATTAACAGAATTTACTTCATTAGAATAGCAGTTATCAAGGCTAAATTGCAAAATATTTCGTTGTGCATTAAGAAATAAAACAGCAAGACATAATCCAATATAAAAGTATGCTCTTCTTTTATAATATCTGAAAGAGAAAATAACAGATATGATGTTTGTCCGCATCCTTTAATTTGCAGGTATAATTCTTTACAGTGGATCAACGATTGCTTATTATACGCGCACACTCAAAGTTTGTATCACTACTGACCTGTACTCTCCTGTTAACTTTTCCTAACACATACTAGCATATTAAATAAACGTTTTTGTCGCTTGGCGTTGTGCAGGGTATTTACAGGCTAACTGCGGGATCAAAAGCATTTTCAAAAGCATTTATGTAGTAAAAAACCCCATATTATTAAAAACATTTGTTTTGAATTTTCGGGTTTTATCGAAGCTATTTTTCTCTTTTTTTACGATTTGTTAAATATGAAAATGCAATTGCACACCATGCTCGGCGATAGAAAAACTACAATTTTCGTGCTTGCCAACCTATAATTATAGTGTTTTCGTAAGAGAAGCAAATAAAATATCACATCCGCCTGTGGCGCAGTACTGTACAGTAAGGGCTTACTTATCTACTGTACAGTGTTCATATTGTGATTCCTGCAACTATATATTTTAAGTTCCTAATGTTTTCCTGAGTTTACTTTTTTGTTTGTTTTTAGCTTTATTGCTAGTAGACCATCGTACAAAAATGCTTTTTCCTTCATTTTCATGCCTGTTTTTAAAAAAACTAAAGTTTTCCAATGTGATAAAATGAGTGACAATAGGATAAAAAGTCTGAAATGAAAAATGGAGCCCTAACTTTTCAAATCTTGGGCAGAAGTAAACTAATGCAAACAATGCATTTTGCCAGTTTGTAATTGAGCTGTTGACCATGTTCATGTCATAAGCATGTCTAAAATTGTGCCTGTGGTTGACTTGCAGTTTCTGTAGTTTCTCATGGTAAGGTTCTGGAAATAGATCTGGCTCTGATAGGGTGTGTTGATTGGCGAGAAGGAGAGAAAATAGAAAATAAATTCACTATTAGCAGTTACTACTCTACTGCTCTCTGATAGAATGTAAATGAAATCCAGCACTACTTCACATCTAGAAACTCAATGGCATTCCAAAACTTATAACAACATGTGTTTTATTAAAAAAAAGAAATATTTTAAGAATTGGATCTCGTTCTGATAGGGTGTGTTGATTGGATAGCAGAAGAATAGCATTTTCTCTGCCACTGATCTCTGTCAGAGGTATGCGCTAATCATGCACCACTTTGCATTGAGAAGCTTTATAGCCTCACAAAATTTCTGAAGGCATGTGTTCAAAAAAAGAAGAAGAAAATTACAAAGTCACGAAACAGGCAGCAAATAGGTTTAAAAGCTGTCATAAATGTAAACTAATGAAAGTTATGCATATTGCTAGACTGATTGCTTAGCTTTTGTTCTTGATCATAGTCGGTTGAAACCCGTATTGAAAACTATACCTGCTGATGAAGTTATCTTCTCTTGGGAAGATCCTGGAATCTGTCTCTGCTAGGATGCATCTGTTGGCTAGAGTAACAGTAAAAACGAATAAAAATAACACTAGTTGACAATGTTTCTGACGTTGAAGATGATATTTATAGAAATTGAAGATTTTGCAAACAATAGTTGCAAAATTCAGCCTTAAAAATGAAGAGATGACAGCCTTTTTTGAAAGTACTTATTTTGTTTTATTGAATTTCTTTAATACATGGAAAGTGAATTTCACAATGAAACCTCAGCATTTAACCTTGCAGCCCATCACCCACATGTCAAAGGTCAACAATCTTGGCATAACTTATATCATTCAGTTTGTCTCATTGAGACCTTTCATTTGATATATATAAATAGCTTGACCTCTTGTAAAATTATGACGTTGTGACATTACATCGTTTGTGCCTGTAATGATGCACATGGAGATTTCATTCCTGTCAATGTTATCTGTTAAAGGCTCAGGCGACTTAGTATATTTAGATCCCTAATTAATTTCAACTAATTGATCACGTGCGTGGGCGTGTGTAGTCTATATATAATTTATGTCTGTTATTCAGTTGGACTCACTTCTGTAATTTTGCTTCTCGACTGTTTACCATTTCCTGAGATTGAAACTGAATTTCCATAACACTTTGAACTTGAGCCTTGTAAAATTTGCAAACTTCTGTAAAGTTCATTACATTAGTAGAGAATAAAGAAATTTATGAAGAAAGCAATGACGTTGTTGTTTGCATGTATTGCAGTTAAATAATAATAATTATGATAATAATAATATTAGTAATAATAATAATAATAATAATAATAATAATAATAATAATAATAATAATAATAATAATAATAATAATAATAATAATAATAATAACTATAATAATAAAAATATTTTTATTAGGCACCTTACACAATATGTCTCAAAGCGCTTTACAGCAGTTGAGAAAATATTACAGCAAAAAAGTTAAAATTTGAAAAAAAATTACAGAGTTAAAATATACTTTCACAAACTTCAACAAATCATCAAACTTTGCACGTACGTAGAATAATAAAATAGCAGGAAGTTATCAAAATTAAATGGATCCATTAAGAGAATGACAACCACAAACCAAAATTAGAAAAAAAAACATCTTAAAATGTCTTCGCTAAAACTAATAAACTTATAGTTATTTAAACATTAAAGAGATAGGTGTTGTGTAATGTTCTAGGGAGGTGTAACAATGGGGAGCATTAAGAGATGAAGTAATGCATAAATTAAAACCGTGGTCAGTGAAACCATTTTCTAAGAATTATAAGAACGTGAAATTATGCATAGCTATAATATTGACCTTTGCCACTTTGAATTTCTCACAATCCACCAAAACCACTAACAGTACACTTGCAATGATTTATAGGGATATTGGAGTTATTGATGCTTTCATTCTGGGAACTGTCTTGGCCGCCATCTTAGATTTTAGTTCAGATAGTTTTTTAAGTTTGGTACCAACCTGAAATTCATCACTAAGCCCTATATAGCACTTTTGCCAACAGAAATTGACATTATTATTTTGGCGGCCATCTCAGATTTTGACCAAAATAGAGTGTCCTTAATGAGCATAGTCTGAGGAACTTTTGTGTTTCAATAAAGTTTCATGCCTCTTTCATTTTTGCGCAATTCATCTCTTAATAGCTGGGACTATCCTGAAGTTAGCACATTTTAATTTGCATAACTTAGAGTGTGAAAATGTCTTTGTTGGGATAATCGTCCCAGTAGGCTTTGACTGGATTAGTGAGAAACGTAGTAAATGAGATTGACCACTTTTTTTACTAAGGGGTATGTGCACATTCCTAAACCTTTAAAACTTTTGATAAAATGAATTCCTATATCTCTGTGATTGCATACAAACGTAACATTATTTGGCAAATTTGGGTAGAGCGTGTACAGTTCATGTTTTCCTGTATAGTGAAGAAAATAAGCTTCGTTCATTTTGATTTTAGGATGAAAATGTTCCATCCAGCCATTTATTACCAAATCTTTGTCACCAGGTACTAAAGGTAGAAATGTTTTATTTTGCTTCACTGTATGATACCATTGTCTAAACTCTGCCCAAATCCAAGGCATTGGTGCACAACCCCACGTGCTGAAAAGTCGATAGAGAAAAACAATGTCTGTAAAAGTAGGACAAACAACATCCCTATCCACTCCAGGCTTGACAACAAGCCGACCTCGGTACAAAGTTATGCTGGCCAAATCCGCCAGATCCTTGTACATATAAATTGCAGCCTTCAACCATTTATAATAGTGTATAGAGACTTCACAATCATCTTCTAAGATAAGACCAAATTCTTTGCCCCTTCTGTCTAAATCTGGCGTCCATGTATCATACCATTGTGTATAAGCACCAGCATGCTCACTTCTTACATGGACTGTCTTTCTTCCATGTGTCCATTTTGCTTGCTGTGCCACCTGCACAGTCTTTTCATCAGCAAAACCATCAACAGGACAGTCAATCCAGATTTCAAGAAGAACTGTAACATTCATGTAATCAGCAGATTCAAGGGACAAAAGCAATCTTCTGAGCGAATAGTTTCAATTAAAAGCTATAACTGTTATTGTTAAACGAAAGTCAAATTTTATTAATGAAAAGGGATTCACTTCTACGTTTGCTGGTAAATTAGTAACTCCGTCGTTGTCATAAAATAAATTCGCAAAACGAACAAAAAAGTAAGATGATTTCAATAACAGTAGAAGTATTACAGCACAACAGAGATAAAAGAGACACAAATGAGTCTTCATAGCGGTAACTGAAATACGCATATTTGTCTTTCTAATGACCTCGGAATATCGCGCACTTCAAACTTTCTTCTATCCGTCCTGCCGCTTAAAAACATTATTTTCACATAAATAGTCTTATAAAATGATCAGCATTAATGAATCGTTTTCTTAATAAGTAAAAAACTAGCAAGTCCAACCACTATAGAAAATAAATCACGCACAAACACATCACAGTGAAATTACTTTCAATAGATCTGTCCATTTTAAGCTGGTACTTTTGTGTATATTGTTGTTTTATACTTCAATTTCTGTTCGCATATTCCAGTTCCTGTTTCTGCGTATTAAATATGTTATTGTTTTATCCACTTTTCATCTGCAAATAAACAAATCTACAAAAACGCTCAATTTTGCAATATTTTTGAAAAAAAAACCAACGTAAGCTAGCGAGCTTTGGCAGTTGTTGTAAGTTGCGAAAGATAATTTTTGAAAAAGTGTGCGAACGTTACATATAGATTTGTCATCGCATAGCCGTATGTGGCTTAGGGTTTCTCGGTTTTACATACGGTTCTGAAATGAGGGGACACAGACGTTTATCTAAGTTACTCTTAGGAGTTTTTGTGGTCGCCATTATTTTTTTGTTTGATGAAACAATTATGTTAAGTACGAGTAGGTTAATGCACAGAAAAGGACCGCTGCCTCCCAAGCAAATGGAAAGCCTCAAAGCGGCAACGAAACCGGTAAAGTTAATCGATTTGTGCAAAAATATCACTGCTAATGGCAAAATACCTTATATTGCCATTGCTAACCAATGATACGTAAATATAACATTGAGCTGGTTGTGTAACATCAGAATGATGGGAATATTAGATCAGATTATTATAGTTGCTACAGATGAGGATACACGTGTGATTCTGCTGGGTCTTTGGCCGAATTTGAACGTGTACAAACACACAACTCAAAAACCACTAAAAATGAAATACGAATTTGACAGTACTGGGTACAGATATATAATTCTAGAGCGAATACATTTGCTTCACGAACTTCTGTTGGAAGGAATTGCTTTTCACATCTTTGAAACAGATGCTGTGTGGTTGAAAAACCCTATACCTCTGCTTGAAGAACACAGTGGAGTGGATTCGATAGGATCTCTTGTTGGCGAAAGACTTGACAATTATAACATTTCTGTCAATTTCATGTTCGTCAACAATACCATTAGTGCCCGCCATATTTGGGGTGAGATGGTACAAAGAGTGGAAAATGATTTTCGACATAAATACGAGCAGGGAGTTTTAGATAATTTATGCAAAATAGGCTATGCAAAAGCAAAGTGCGATTTTTACCCCTACAATCAAGTAGCAGATGGTCTTGTTTATTTTACTCAGGGTGCTAAAGACTTTGCTCCTGATCCTGCTGTGATTAATATCAACTGGATTATTGGGATTGACATGAAGGTGACTATAGCTAGAAAACATAGTCACTGGTTCTTGGACAGTAACAATAAGACATGTTTAGAGATTGATTTGAACAGATATCACAGGAAAACTAGTTTTAAAGCGCAATAGTTTTGATGAAGCAGATCAAATATTTTGTGTTATTTGAGTAACACAAGCACACACTTTTAGCCCTGCTGTTCACATCATAGCAGCTAAAGCATTTACTGACATGACCTTTGAGACTGCAGTGTCATGCAACCCGGTGACGTCTTTTCCATCCAAGATGGCTCAAAAATATGGCTGACCAGACACACACTCATCGGTTCCTGCTCCAGCAGTGACTAAAGTTGACATATCTGAAGTGGATGGGACCAAAAGTTGTTTGTGTGACGGTTTGTCTCTCACACTAGGTGCTAATCTAGGCCTTTCAGCTGGAGGGGCCTTCTTTCTTGGGTAAGAGGAAGCATAATGGCACTGCTGGGCATAATGGTAACATTGCATTTTGGCTGGTGCTGTTCCTCCTTCGGGTGTTGCAGGTGTTACATCAGGTTTACGGTTTGCTGATGATGAAGAGAATTTAATAGAGGTTGTTGCTCTGGGATTCTGAGATGAAATATAAGCTTCAGCTTTTTGGGCGGCTTCGTCAAGTTTTTAGATGCAAATTTTCTTCAGCCACAAAGCGATTATTGCAGGGATTATTGTCATGAAAGGCTATTAAATCAAGGGCCCGATCTTTACTAGTGACCGACATAGCATCTGCCCAGTCCCGTAGGCTCTGCCTGAGGCGTTCCACTGTCTGCGTACACGTCTCATCTTTGCGTTTAGAAAGGTCCCTAAACGCTGTGGTAACTCTCAGGAGTCACCATATAAGCTGCAATAATGGCTTCCTTGACTTTGGTATAAGAACGAATATCATCCCCTTCAATAAGTTGGAAGGCATAACTAGACTTACCCGAGAGATGAGGGGCAAGAGAACAACACCACTGTGACCTTGGTATATCATTCACCTGGCAACAACGCTCATAATAAGCCAAGTATTCCAGGATCGACTCAAATTTACCTTCATAAAAGGTCGCACTTTGAGTTTAATATGCTGTATGGATTCAGTAGATGTAGAGTGTGCATTTGTGTTTGATGCATTTAATGAAAGACGTGCTCTTTGTAACACTCTGTCATGTCTTTTGCTTTCTTGCATTCTTTCCCTCTCTTTCTCTCGTTCCTGTTGAGGTTCCCTTTTCCCTAATTCACGCATCTGCCATTCTCTGTCTCTCGCTAACTCTCTTTCTCTCGCACTGGGCTCCTCCAGTCGTAAAATTAATTTAACTTTATCATCTAGGGGCAACCCAGTTAAATCATACATGCCTGTCTTATTACTACTAGTTATTTGTGTGCTAGGATCGCTAAGCTGTTTTGCTGGTGTTTGGTGCAAGGTAAGACGTGGCGGACTCAAGTCGGGAGAGGGCAGTGCTAACTTCGTAGCTTGTGCTTTCTCGACTGTCTGTTGTACTGCTGACAACAGTGTAGTGACGGGCGAAACCATTCCTTGTTGGGATTCCGATGGTACAGGGCACCGGGCCTGAATTTCTAATATTGTGTCAATAAGAACTACCCGCCTATTAGACAAAGAGATCATACCCAATGATCTAGCTATTTCTCGAAGCTTGGACATTGGCAAATCGTCCAACATTTCTCTCGTATAGATATTGTCTTCGTCTTTCATGTTTATTAATGTAATATTATAATACTGTGAGTGTGAATAAAGCAGTCAAATACGAAACATATTATTAAGTTTAATGACACAATAAAAATATCAAAATTCGTGAAATTTAGCTTTTTTTACTTTTATGAAAACAAATGCAAACTATATTATGGAATCTTATATTCCAGCACAAAATTACCAGGGAAATGTTAAAAAATACTAAAATCTAATTTACCCATTTTTCTGTCTACAAACGAGTACTGCAATTGTAAAAACACTTGTATTTAATAATATGCGAGATACACATGCATAAATCTTATCTTACCTATCTCTAAATTTGTTTTTTTAAACTTTTCTGAATTAAAATACATTAAGAATCAACGAAATCCTTATAACGAATGCTGCTCTGTAACCAAAGCCGTAAAAAGTATAATATATTTTTCGTAACAGCATTTTAGAAGCTGCAAGGCGTATAATTTCTCATGTATGTTCGTCGTTGCTTTTGAAACAGTTGCGCATTTTCAATATGGCAAGGAAAACGGCCGCCATTAAATTGCTTGTTTTTATACTTTCAAGTTATACTTGTGTAAAAGTACTCCATATATTTATTTACAACACGTCAACAACTGATTTTGTATTTCGCTACAAAAATTATTTGCAACAACAGTTTGTCAACAGACGCGATGACTATGAAAGGTAAATTCAGTAACGCACGTTATTCAAAAATTAGTAAGTCGTATAATCTTAAAAAAATTACTGCAAAGTCGGTTTTGCGAAATTTGATTTTCCAACGTTGGAATAAAGATTCAAAAGAACTTACTCATAATTCTTCTTATATATTTTGGCCTACAGGACTATAAGGTGGTTGATTGATAAAGAAAAAAAGACCTTCGACATGAGAGGTACGTTAGTGGATTGTGATACGTGAGGTTAGCGGTATTTTTACATATTTAATACAATTGCGAAAACGGAACTGTCCATTCATTGCTACATTATTGTGCTTTTTAATTCAAATGTAGACTCTAGACTGGTTCATAGCAAACGACATTGTCTTTCTGGATTCCAAGGTCCAGTCAGAAAAGATCGAGACAGAAATGATAATAGCATTTTATACATTTTAAAACACTAACTGGGTTGCTGCCACAGAATCTGTTTGAATTTACGTTTTTCGAAAGTAGTTTAAAGGTTAACATATTCTATATGTACATTTGTTATAGATCTCTATCCCAGGGTGGAGCAGGTAAAGACTGATTTATTGAAGCACTAGATGAATCTTATAATACCTACTAGCCTCTCAACCCAAGCACCCGTATAGCATTGTCTTTGTTGGCAACTTTAATGCCAAATGTAAGGTCTGGGGCCAGGCAGAGTTAAATGAATATCCAATTGGCCGTAACTTAAATAATCTCATTGTACAAAATCAATTATTCCATTTAATTACCAATCACTCTCGAGTAAATAGTACGTCAAAGTCTGTACTGGATTTGATAACCACAAACTCACTTTGATTATTTACTAACTATGATGTACTTTCACAAATATTTACATGCGATTATAATCCCATTTTTGGTAAAATTTGTGTCAAAATTCCAGTACGTCATGCTTTCAAAGGTATATGATTATAATTATGCAGATTGGCCAGCATTAAATCAGCAATCTCTGCTGGAAATTGGGAGGTTATGATTTCAAATGACTGACTATCAATATAGTTACTGATAAAATACAAACAAAAATAACTAAAATTACTAACTAAACTACACAAACATCTATTTGCCAGCAAAATGTCGTATACAGTTAAACACACCAGCCAGATTAAAAGGCGCTATTTTCTACCATAGCTGTGTTGTTAGTTCTGTTATTGAGATTGCGCTTCAAGACCACTATGACTTTCGACTCGCTCCAAATAAAGAATCTAATCTAATCTAATCAGTGCTCTCACTTCAGCATGTTATCCAAATTTGTTCAACTCTAAGCTGTGACTTGCCCAGTTTACGCTTGCAAACTACACAAAATAAAAAGATTTGTGTAAGAAAAACCTGTGTCTTAAGTTGCATAATTATATACATTGACTTACGTATTTGGCCATTGTTTATTTTTATAATAAATTTAGTGGTGTGTGTCTTGTATTCAGTTTTAATTAAATAACTTCTGCCATGACAGCAAAGAAAGAACATATCGCACAGTTGCATGGCGCCAATTCCAGTATTGGGGAAAACACATGTAGTGCTATAAGCTTGAAAGCGGGGAATGAAAAGTTGACCTTCTTAGCGTTTGACTTATTTACATTAGTACCTTGTTGCAGGATTTATAGAAGAGACAAATCTTCATCATCGACGTCATCCTCAGTCTCGTTATCAATTTGCAAACCAGTCCATGATTTCTTCTTTTTTAAAACTCCTAAATGTGCAAGCAGTGCTCTTCAAAACATATTCATGAGATACGGTAAATATAACAACCTGTCCTTTGCACTTCCTCGTAAGGGAAACCTCGTTGATGTAAATAAAGAATTTGGCAAAAGGATGCTTATCCCTCATCCAAGAAATGTCTACAATGTGTTCTGTCACCATACAATACTACATATAGACAAAGTTAAGATGCTAATGCCAAAAGTAAAGTTTTTATCAATTTTACGTCAGCCTACCTCATGGTTGGAGTCTGTTTACAGCTATGGTGGTTATGAGAAGTATATTGGTGTTAACATAACAACGTTTTTACAATGTCCATTGAATTACTCTGCACGTGGTACTCGTGCAAAGAACATTTATAAATTAAGCAATGGTATGCTGCGATTGTTTGGATTACAGAGAACAGATTATAATAACACCACTGCAGCTCCGAAACTCATAAAAGAAATACAGAATAAGTTTGCTTTAATAATGATAGCTGAGAGATTTGACGAGTTGCTAGTTCTTCTGAAAAACCTACTTTGTTGGGATTGGAAAGATGTTACAGTGTTTAAAACAAACGTTCGAAAATCGTCAAAGAAGACAATACTCTCAAATTGGCAAAATCGCATAGTGGAGCAATGGAGTGAATGGGATACATTATTCTACAGAACAATTTTAAGTGATTTTAATAAAAAGGTGAAAAACTATGGCAGTGATAAAATGTCAAAAGATTTAGAAATTTTAAGGCTTCATATTCGTTCAGCAGAAAATTCATGTGTTCTAAGTAACTGCTCCTCTGAAGTTCTTGACCCGCGTTTCAAGTCTTCAACCTCAGCCATATGCACATACAAACTGCGAAGAGGAGCCCCTAACTTCTGTATCGACATCTTGAAAACAGAGATGTTCTTCACTCAAGAACTCCAATTTCAGCAGTGGCAGAAATTATAGTATTGCAAAAGTCAGGCAAACAATGAGCTTGGAATTCAGAATTAAGATTCTGCTAAGCATAAAGGAGGGTAATTCAGATCCTACCGTAATTTCGTTCTTCGTTTAATTGGACAAGAATATTTTAAGCAGACAGCACACTACGTACTTGTGGAAATGAGGAGCAAACACCTGAGCACATATTGTGCCTTGACAGGCGAGTGGAAAACTGGAAAATAGCTATCTTAGGAAAGGAAATGGTTTTTAAGGAGTGATGCTTCCGTGAACTGCATGATGATTATGTAACAAAATTCTGGTTAAAAAAAACTAATTTGATCAAAAATCAACGTTTTACTGATTTTGTTATTTCTGGATTCAAAAGTACATCAGAGGTGCACAAAGCACCTTGCAGTAAACCTTGAGAGTCTAAAAAGAGAGTCTAAAAGCTGTTGCTGAAGATTTTTACATCTTTCACAGTTTCTGAAGATTGTTGCGTCTATCACAGTTAATGTCATTGATTACATCAGAATAAGACTTGGTCTGAGCGTAGCGATTCAAAACTACATCAGCATTTGCCAACTCACTGGAGATCTCATAATGACAGTGACAGTAATCAGCAGATCTACATTTATACAACAGTAGGTTCACAAATCTCATTACATAAGAGATTAAACATTTTTTTAAGTGATTCAAATATAGATAACTTGGAGAGTGTTATGAATACACAGTTAAATAAAGTAACAGAATGGCTGAATGTAAATAAGCTCTCATTGAATATTAATAAATCTAACTTCATGCTCATAAAAAAGAAAAGGAGAACACCATCAAGAAATATAACCATAATTCTTAGTAATGTTATCGTTGAAAAAAAGTCACATGTTAAATATTTGGGAATATTTCCTGATGAGCACCTAGACTGGAAGTACCAAATAAGTATAACAAAGCATAAATTGACCTTGGGAATCATCTGTAAATTACGCAAGTTTGTTAATAGAGAAACATTGATGAAAATCTATTACAGTTTAGTCTACCCACATCTAATATATGGAGTCATGTCTTGGGATGGTGTATATAAAAGTAATCTGGAAGCTTTACAAATTACCCAGAACAAAATTCTCAAACTAATATATCATGTAAGGTATGACCATCCCACAAATATAATATATTTATCTGTTAAAAGTCTTAAACTGAAAGAAATATATGACATGTATTGTCTTCATTTCATGTACCTACCATAATTCATTACTTCCACCAGCTTTTCAGTCATACTTTAGTCCAGTTTCAAATCAACATGATCATTAAACAAGATATTCAGTCGAAAACTATGTACTCCCCCTTCCAAAAACAAATATAATGAAATAGTCATCAAAATATAATGCTATTAAAATATGGTCATCAATTCCGCGTGAAATGGAAACTCTTAATCTTTATCAATTTAAAAAAGCATCAAAGAATTACCTACTACAACAGTATAATTAACTCACAATTTTACTCATCCTGACCTTAAGTTACTAACAAAACTTATTTTGTTCTATTGTATGCTATAACTGATGAAAATGTAATGTTAATTGTCAATTATTTCACTTATCTGGAGGAGGACTCGAAAGCTAAATGCTCCTTCCTCCTCCTCACAGTAACTCGCATAGTTTATTTTTTTTCTTCAATGTTACATAATTTATATGTATGTTTGAGTTGCTGTGAAATAAATTCATAATTCTCACAACGTAGTTAATTAATTGCTGGTGTTTTTTCGTTACTCAGAAAAACAGCGTTCATTGATTTATTTGCTCCCCTCTCTAATACAGTTTACAATCTTTCTTCCACTTCAAACACGGAGAAGTAAAACAACTAGAGCGGAAGCACTAATGTGATTGGATCTTTCCCATTCTGTTTTCTCAGTTAATGGTTCATTTAGAAAATCACGGAAAGCATTTACTGTTGTCATGGCCCTTTTTGGTAAAAATTTAGAATTTACGACGTTGCAAGTACATTCTAAATCCATTCAGTACAATAGAACGAAAGCAACCCCAACAATGTCACTGTGGTTTGTATAAGAAAGATCTATTTAATGAGAATATTTGAGGGCAGTACAGAGAAAGTGAAAAGTCAGCTTCTTAACAGTTCTCTAAAATGAAAACTGCCCAGCTAACTGAAAACTGAAAGCTTTTAAAGACATATGTAACAACAGCGACGACATGAACAAGCTTGATGGATCATGCACTTTGTTCTGTGTCCAAAAATACAACATTTCTGCAGCAGGACTAATGTATTGGAAAGTATAAATGAAATTATTTTGAACACTCTAGCTGACTTATTTTAACACTCAAAACTGTTCTATAGCATTCTATTCTATAGTATATCCAATACACTAATTGTCTTTGCCTATGATAGCAGAACAAAGCTTTAGTTAAACAATTGTACTGCTTTGTTGTTAAGTCAGTGTTTAAAATTACATATTTTTATACAAATTTTTTTTATTGCAGATATAATTTGACTTGACGATGGCCACGTCAGTTCGGGGACAGCAACGTATGTTTATCGGCACATTCGTCATGTTAATCGCATTCATCACTTCCTGTACACGAAATCTCCTAGACGCAGTATCATTACAAATCCCAAAGTGTTTACCAGACAACAGAGACGTCCCCAAGTATTTCCTACAGTGGAAAACTTCATAAAAACAGAGATAATTAATGATTCGTTTTTTGATGAAACAAGAAGTCAGCCTGTGATAGTTACTGCCTTTGACACATCACATTACACAGAAGGGGAGGGCCTAATAAGGCACCTCGATCAGCAGTTTGGTAGAGATAACTATCATCTTGTAGTTTACGACTTGGGCCTTCAAAATAATCAAAAGAAATTGGTATTTGTATCCTGTTATTACAGATGACAAAAGTTTGAGAGCTAAATCAAATATGTTAGTGTAAATGGTTTACTGAATTAAAGTTACAACGTTATAAGCAGAGTATAAAGGATGACTAAAGGATGTCAGAATAATTGTTTTTCCTTAACAGTCTTCCAAGCAGAAACGCCCGAAATCGAACACCTAATCAACTCGTCACATCACCTCAGCATGAAGACGCCCTAAAATACAGACAATCATGTAGTCTTCCACTTTGTGCTAACATGAAAACACGACTTTTTGCTGTGACATTAACCTCTTCTTAGCAGACAACGACACGTATAATCTTTAGCTCAAAAGTAATGAAGAACTGATAAAAACTAATACATGGATATGTACTAATAAGTTAACAGTAAACTGTAATAAAATATAAATGAAAACTCCAATATAACAGTAACAATGCAAGACTGTTTATTAGAACAAGTACATGCATAAACAGCAGAGAGTTTACATGTAACACTTTAATTGGTCATCTTACATAAAGGGTCGTCTTTCCTACAAAGTAAGCAAAGTTACAGGTGTATTTTGTAAATTGAGGCATTACTTGAGCACATATAGGCAATGTGTACCCACATATTGACTATTGTATCTTGTATTCTGAAACCACTTATAGCAGTACGCTACATATTTATAAAAATAATGACTTTTGCTGGGTTCCGAGATTATGCTATCCCTTCTTATTAATAAGCCTTTTACTAAGTGCTTTGTAATTATTAAAAATAAATGAATTTTATAAGATAGAACTAGCGAAACTCATGTTCAGTTTTAAAAAGGGATTCTACCTAAGTCATCTGTAATTATTTCAGTAAGATTAGTGACGTTCACCAATATTCTACGAGAGCAGCAACCAAACAAAATAATTTCCATGAAAGATTTAACGCAACAAAAAGTCTACATATTATAAAACATAATGATGCAGTTCAATGGAATAATACTTTCGGACGATACCAAGCAATCAACTAGTATATGTCGCTTGAGTTAATTATATAAATATCAATTCTTGGAAACTTACTACCTAGGTTAACTACATGTGTCACATGTACGAGAGCAACTGCTTGCAAGAGCAACTACTGTTACAGCAGCTTCAGTTAATTCCAATAATTTTTTTGTTTAACTTCTGTTGATCAATTTCAAGATTGCAAAGTCTTGAATATTTATATTTTGAAGTATGGTCTCGATTATTAATTTCCTCATAAAGTCATTCAGGTATTTTTTGTGCTTTAAATACCTGCCTAATTTTTTTAAGTCAGATCATCGAAAATCGCTTTGTAATTTTTAATGGCTCCATTATACATTTGCTTGCTTATGCGCGATTATAACACACAACTTGCAATTTTGTTTGCATATATATGTGTGTGTGTGTGTGTGTGTGTGTGTGTGTGTGTGTGTGTGTGTGTGTATGTGTTTGCATATATATGTGTGTGTGTGTGTGTGTGTGTTTGTATATGTATGTATATAAAAAATATGGTATTATATAACATGCTATAAAAAATTATATAAATTTAAAGTAATTTGTAAGAATTAAATTCTATCTACAAGAAGTACAAATACTAATACACTGTACCACAGCACCTTTAACAATGTTCATCTCTAACCAGAAGATAGTTAAACAAAAGATTATGTTGTTGTGTTACGTTATTATATTATGAGGGGCTAATGCTCTATTTCAGAGAGAATACCATTTTGTACGGTAATAACTGTTATGAGTCTGATTAATTATATTAAACAAAAACCTTTTGAGTACTATTTTGATGGTTTTTATATACAAAGGAAATAGTCCTAATTGAGCAGTGACACATTTTACTAGATTTAATTATCTGTACATATCAAACAATATCTGTCTACTAAATTGTACTTCTTAGTTGTTTCTACACTCTAGTAAAATTTCCTTGTTTTTCAGATGCTATGACAATAGACAGTAAATTGTCCGAAACCGGAAGGCAGTTAAATATCTATTTTGAAAAGATTACAATAATAACCCCTAATCCTTTCAAACCTGCGTCTAGATGCTAAAATTATCGGCATATCTCCTGTGAAACGCAAGCGGCTTTGCAACTATCTTGAAACTGTAAGTAGGCAATCTCATAGATGTGGATTCCTTGGCCTTGATAAACAACATTTACACTCAATAATCTGGCATGATATGGCATATATGCCAGCAACAGCCATAATGTCGGCTGTTTTGAAAATGGCAGTCATTGTGAATTTACTAAAAATATTTTATTTTTAAAGCCGATATCTAGATGCTAAAGTGATCAACCTATCTGCCTTGATACATGCAAAATGTATGCTGTTGTTACAATAAATCTTTGGTGAATCTATTATACGCGTGACTTAATAATATACATGTAATTTCGCTTTGTGTATTGGCCATTTTTCGGCATGGATTTCTGAAATGAAGTAACAGAAACGGATATCTTAGATCTTACTGCCCTGAAATAGATGTCATTAACCGCTTCACTATATTAATGTTCTGGGAACATCTTTTGATTTATATATAGCGTGGGCAAAATTATATATCCCTGGGGTTTTTGATCCAATCCTGCTAATTTCTCAAGCTGGCAACAGCATTTTTCATATTTAGCTAGCCAAATAGACAAGACTGGCTAAGTTGCCCACGTTTAGAGAAAAACGCTCTTAGAACATTATAGAAGCATCTTTATTATATTCTTCTAGTCTCACTGTTTTTGTCTTTTTTTGGATTACTTCATTCAAATTTGAGCATTTGCAAAATATGAATAACAAAAACTAACAATCCGCAAAATGCTGAGAATCCATCAGAAAACTGTAACAATATAAAAATATATAAAATGAATTTATAAAGTTATTGTTATTAAAAGTAGTTTTCGTCAATATGCGAATTGGGGTTCGCTGGGTTAAATGCTGACGTGAGTGTTCTGCAGTTCGATAGTTTCGACTGTTTGCTAACTTACTGAAATGCAGAAGTTTGCTGTTAACTGAAAAGTACTTTTGAAATTGTACAATTGGCTGCATATTATACAGATTAATCTCAAATATTTTTTATTGATTTATATTTTCGATTAATGTTTAATCATGGAAAGTCACTACACTATAAGAAAACGCTATAATAGACAACATGTTGTGTTCCATTGGTTCTTACTGATAAATTTTTGCATATTTGTTTACACTTACATTATCACGAAACAAAAATTAACCGTGGTGGATTTCAAGAGAAACCTCGGTACTAAATATAAGCATTTTGTTGTAAAAACTGAGGAGCAAGAAAACTGGTTGTACTCAGAATGCAAGAGTTACTCCACATACGCTAAAAAACAATGTATCTTACATAACCATGGGAATGCCAGGAAGACTTGGAAATAACATGTTTAGCTATGCTTCATTCATATAAATATTTTACTTTCTTGAAAGAGGAGATAAAAAACCAATTTACTTTTAACCGTAAATCCATCACAAAAGCCAGAACGTTGTTAAATTATGAATTACAGCAGAGAGGCATTTTGGCTGCTACAGTAACATTAGTGGGAATTCACGTGCAAAGAGGCGATATCTTGTCAACAATTTTTATCTAGTCAACAAGTCCCTTCAGCTGCATATATCAAAAGAGCTATGGACTTTATGAAAAGCAAATTTAGCTTTTGTTTTGTTTTTCGTAGTGTTTGTTGTTATTGGCAAAGATGCAACTTGGAACAAAGAAAGCATTTGTGGATTAGATGTGGTTTTCATGCCTAACAACAGTGAGCCTGCTGTAGACATGTGCATTGTCAGTCAATTATGTACTCACATGATCATGACAGTAGGAACGTTCAGTTTCTGGTGTGGATATTTGTCAAATGGAACTGTAGTATACTTTCGTGATATGCTTCCTGATGGGTACAGAGACAAAACCCACTGGTTCATTGCTGGTGATTATTGGCCGCCTGAATGGATAGGACTACATTGAACAAAAACAAAACATTGTGGTAATATGGTGTATATTAGTTATTGCCATATTAGATAATATAGCCTAGGGCATGTACCCTATTTTTTATTCGTTTTTCATGAGTCACGGCTAGTATCGTTTGAGCAAAATAGGTGTTTGTGGTGCCGCCGCCTATCACTGAAAATGAAAAAAACTGGATATTCAAGTACATAATTATTTTGTGAACACGTAAGGGGCTGGTTTATCTTAATTGTTATGATTACAGAACATCTGTGTATATAAGTTAATATAAAGTTTTATGGGAATCTAGAAGGCGGGAAAAAATTATTTCAATTTAGTTACAGTCGTTTACAATTGAGTCATTACTTTAGCTACTGCTATTTTCAATTATTTCCTGTGAAAGTTTTCTTAGATTAAATCTCGAGCTAACTTTGTTTATTATTTTCATAAACTGATTTTACATAAACTTGTTTGGGCCAGAAAAAGTAGAAAAAGACGGTGCAATAAAAAAAAATCACGGTTTTATAATTAATGTGTGATCCATGTAAAGTTGAGATTTATTTCAAAACCCTAAAGCTATTTCTGAGGTGAATCCAAGGTAGGTTACTTGCCAGGTAATTAACTCTTTATTGTACTCGTAAGTAGATGCATTCATTGCTAAATTACAGCCAGGTAAATCCAGCTATGGCTAATCACGCATGGTCTAACAACAGTTAACAACAAGACACGAAAAGCTGCGAGGTATGAGGAAAATCTCAAACTGTCAGAGACAGAAGTATCGCCGTAATTATATGAAGAATATGTTTCGATAAACATAGAGAAAAACGAGACTGCCTACGCCAGCTAACTGATTGTGCTAATGTGAAATTTCGGACCCTGAATGCAATGAGTCTGATGAGGAAGCCTTGGAGCCACATCTTAACTCACTTACAGAACTTAAAGCGTTTTCTATAAAAATAATAGACAAAACAAATTGAGTTATTACGTAACAATGTTAGTGAGAACAAATCCGCAAATGAACATGCGCTCATGGGAGGCAAACTCACTAATTTTACTAGAGTGTAGAAACAACTAAGAAGTACAATTTAGTAGACAGATATTGTTTGATATTTACAGATAATTAAATCTAGTAAAATGTGTCACTGCTCAATTAGAACTATTTCCTTTGTATATAAAAACCATCAAAATAGTACTCAAAAGGTTTTTGTTTAATATAATTAATCAGACTCATAACAGTTATTACCGTACAAAATGGTATTCTCTCTGAAATAGGGCATTAGCCCCTCATAATATAATAACGTAACACAACAACACAATCTTTTGTTTAACTATCTTCTGGTTAGAGATGAACATTGTTAAAGGTGCTGTAGTACAGTGTATTAGTATTTGTACTTCTTGTAGATAGAATTTAATTCTTACAAATTACTTTAAATTTATATAATTTTTTATAGCATGTTATATAATACCATATTTTTTATATACATACATATACAAACACACACACACACACACACACATATATATGCACACACATGCACACACGCACACACATGCACACACACACACACACACACACACACACACATATATATGCAAACAAAATTGCAAGTTGTGTGTTATAATCGCGCATAAGCAAGCAAATGTATAATGGAGCCATTAAAAATTACAAAGCGATTTTCGATGATCTGACTTAAAAAAATTAGGCAGGTATTTAAAGCACAAAAAATACCTGAATGACTTTATGAGGAAATTAATAATCGAGACCATACTTCAAAATATAAATATTCAAGACTTTGCAATCTTGAAATTGATCAACAGAAGTTAAACAAAAAAATTATTGGAATTAACTGAAGCTGCTGTAACAGTAGTTGCTCTTGCAAGCAGTTGCTCTCGTACATGTGACACATGTAGTTAACCTAGGTAGTAAGTTTCCAAGAATTGATATTTATATAATTAACTCAAGCGACATATACTAGTTGATTGCTTGGTATCGTCCGAAAGTATTATTCCATTGAACTGCATCATTATGTTTTATAATATGTAGACTTTTTGTTGCGTTAAATCTTTCATGGAAATTATTTTGTTTGGTTGCTGCTCTCGTAGAATATTGGTGAACGTCACTAATCTTACTGAAATAATTACAGATGACTTAGGTAGAATCCCTTTTTAAAACTGAACATGAGTTTCGCTAGTTCTATCTTATAAAATTCATTTATTTTTAATAATTACAAAGCACTTAGTAAAAGGCTTATTAATAAGAAGGGATAGCATAATCTCGGAACCCAGCAAAAGTCATTATTTTTATAAATATGTAGCGTACTGCTATAAGTGGTTTCAGAATACAAGATACAATAGTCAATATGTGGGTACACATTGCCTATATGTGCTCAAGTAATGCCTCAATTTACAAAATACACCTGTAACTTTGCTTACTTTGTAGGAAAGACGACCCTTTATGTAAGATGACCAATTAAAGTGTTACATGTAAACTCTCTGCTGTTTATGCATGTACTTGTTCTAATAAACAGTCTTGCATTGTTACTGTTATATTGGAGTTTTCATTTATATTTTATTACAGTTTACTGTTAACTTATTAGTACATATCCATGTATTAGTTTTTATCAGTTCTTCATTACTTTTGAGCTAAAGATTATACGTGTCGTTGTCTGCTAAGAAGAGGTTAATGTCACAGCAAAAAGTCGTGTTTTCATGTTAGCACAAAGTGGAAGACTACATGATTGTCTGTATTTTAGGGCGTCTTCATGCTGAGGTGATGTGACGAGTTGATTAGGTGTTCGATTTCGGGCGTTTCTGCTTGGAAGACTGTTAAGGAAAAACAATTATTCTGACATCCTTTAGTCATCCTTTATACTCTGCTTATAACGTTGTAACTTTAATTCAGTAAACCATTTACACTAACATATTTGATTTAGCTCTCAAACTTTTGTCATCTGTAATAACAGGATACAAATACCAATTTCTTTTGATTATTTTGAAGGCCCAAGTCGTAAACTACAAGATGATAGTTATCTCTACCAAACTGCTGATCGAGGTGCCTTATTAGGCCCTCCCCTTCTGTGTAATGTGATGTGTCAAAGGCAGTAACTATCACAGGCTGACTTCTTGTTTCATCAAAAAACGAATCATTAATTATCTCTGTTTTTATGAAGTTTTCCACTGTAGGAAATACTTGGGGACGTCTCTGTTGTCTGGTAAACACTTTGGGATTTGTAATGATACTGCGTCTAGGAGATTTCGTGTACAGGAAGTGATGAATGCGATTAACATGACGAATGTGCCGATAAACATACGTTGCTGTCCCCGAACTGACGTGGCCATCGTCAAGTCAAATTATATCTGCAATAAAAAAAATTTGTATAAAAATATGTAATTTTAAACACTGACTTAACAACAAAGCAGTACAATTGTTTAACTAAAGCTTTGTTCTGCTATCATAGGCAAAGACAATTAGTGTATTGGATATACTATAGAATAGAATGCTATAGAACAGTTTTGAGTGTTAAAATAAGTCAGCTAGAGTGTTCAAAATAATTTCATTTATACTTTCCAATACATTAGTCCTGCTGCAGAAATGTTGTATTTTTGGACACAGAACAAAGTGCATGATCCATCAAGCTTGTTCATGTCGTCGCTGTTGTTACATATGTCTTTAAAAGCTTTCAGTTTTCAGTTAGCTGGGCAGTTTTCATTTTAGAGAACTGTTAAGAAGCTGACTTTTCACTTTCTCTGTACTGCCCTCAAATATTCTCATTAAATAGATCTTTCTTATACAAACCACAGTGACATTGTTGGGGTTGCTTTCGTTCTATTGTACTGAATGGATTTAGAATGTACTTGCAACGTCGTAAATTCTAAATTTTTACCAAAAAGGGCCATGACAACAGTAAATGCTTTCCGTGATTTTCTAAATGAACCATTAACTGAGAAAACAGAATGGGAAAGATCCAATCACATTAGTGCTTCCGCTCTAGTTGTTTTACTTCTCCGTGTTTGAAGTGGAAGAAAGATTGTAAACTGTATTAGAGAGGGGAGCAAATAAATCAATGAACGCTGTTTTTCTGAGTAACGAAAAAACACCAGCAATTAATTAACTACGTTGTGAGAATTATGAATTTATTTCACAGCAACTCAAACATACATATAAATTATGTAACATTGAAGAAAAAAAATAAACTATGCGAGTTACTGTGAGGAGGAGGAAGGAGCATTTAGCTTTCGAGTCCTCCTCCAGATAAGTGAAATAATTGACAATTAACATTACATTTTCATCAGTTATAGCATACAATAGAACAAAATAAGTTTTGTTAGTAACTTAAGGTCAGGATGAGTAAAATTGTGAGTTAATTATACTGTTGTAGTAGGTAATTCTTTGATGCTTTTTTAAATTGATAAAGATTAAGAGTTTCCATTTCACGCGGAATTGATGACCATATTTTAATAGCATTATATTTTGATGACTATTTCATTATATTTGTTTTTGGAAGGGGGAGTACATAGTTTTCGACTGAATATCTTGTTTAATGATCATGTTGATTTGAAACTGGACTAAAGTATGACTGAAAAGCTGGTGGAAGTAATGAATTATGGTAGGTACATGAAATGAAGACAATACATGTCATATATTTCTTTCAGTTTAAGACTTTTAACAGATAAATATATTATATTTGTGGGATGGTCATACCTTACATGATATATTAGTTTGAGAATTTTGTTCTGGGTAATTTGTAAAGCTTCCAGATTACTTTTATATACACCATCCCAAGACATGACTCCATATATTAGATGTGGGTAGACTAAACTGTAATAGATTTTCATCAATGTTTCTCTATTAACAAACTTGCGTAATTTACAGATGATTCCCAAGGTCAATTTATGCTTTGTTATACTTATTTGGTACTTCCAGTCTAGGTGCTCATCAAGAAATATTCCCAAATATTTAACATGTGACTTTTTTTCAACGATAACATTACTAAGAATTATGGTTATATTTCTTGATGGTGTTCTCCTTTTCTTTTTTATGAGCATGAAGTTAGATTTATTAATATTCAATGAGAGCTTATTTACATTCAGCCATTCTGTTACTTTATTTAACTGTGTATTCATAACACTCTCCAAGTTATCTATATTTGAATCACTTAAAAAAATGTTTAATCTCTTATGTAATGAGATTTGTGAACCTACTGTTGTATAAATGTAGATCTGCTGATTACTGTCACTGTCATTATGAGATCTCCAGTGAGTTGGCAAATGCTGATGTAGTTTTGAATCGCTACGCTCAGACCAAGTCTTATTCTGATGTAATCAATGACATTAACTGTGATAGACGCAACAATCTTCAGAAACTGTGAAAGATGTAAAAATCTTCAGCAACAGCTTTTAGACTCTCTTTTTAGACTCTCAAGGTTTACTGCAAGGTGCTTTGTGCACCTCTGATGTACTTTTGAATCCAGAAATAACAAAATCAGTAAAACGTTGATTTTTGATCAAATTAGTTTTTTTTAACCAGAATTTTGTTACATAATCATCATGCAGTTCACGGAAGCATCACTCCTTAAAAACCATTTCCTTTCCTAAGATAGCTATTTTCCAGTTTTCCACTCGCCTGTCAAGGCACAATATGTGCTCAGGTGTTTGCTCCTCATTTCCACAAGTACGTAGTGTGCTGTCTGCTTAAAATATTCTTGTCCAATTAAACGAAGAACGAAATTACGGTAGGATCTGAATTACCCTCCTTTATGCTTAGCAGAATCTTAATTCTGAATTCCAAGCTCATTGTTTGCCTGACTTTTGCAATACTATAATTTCTGCCACTGCTGAAATTGGAGTTCTTGAGTGAAGAACATCTCTGTTTTCAAGATGTCGATACAGAAGTTAGGGGCTCCTCTTCGCAGTTTGTATGTGCATATGGCTGAGGTTGAAGACTTGAAACGCGGGTCAAGAACTTCAGAGGAGCAGTTACTTAGAACACATGAATTTTCTGCTGAACGAATATGAAGCCTTAAAATTTCTAAATCTTTTGACATTTTATCACTGCCATAGTTTTTCACCTTTTTATTAAAATCACTTAAAATTGTTCTGTAGAATAATGTATCCCATTCACTCCATTGCTCCACTATGCGATTTTGCCAATTTGAGAGTATTGTCTTCTTTGACGATTTTCGAACGTTTGTTTTAAACACTGTAACATCTTTCCAATCCCAACAAAGTAGGTTTTTCAGAAGAACTAGCAACTCGTCAAATCTCTCAGCTATCATTATTAAAGCAAACTTATTCTGTATTTCTTTTATGAGTTTCGGAGCTGCAGTGGTGTTATTATAATCTGTTCTCTGTAATCCAAACAATCGCAGCATACCATTGCTTAATTTATAAATGTTCTTTGCACGAGTACCACGTGCAGAGTAATTCAATGGACATTGTAAAAACGTTGTTATGTTAACACCAATATACTTCTCATAACCACCATAGCTGTAAACAGACTCCAACCATGAGGTAGGCTGACGTAAAATTGATAAAAACTTTACTTTTGGCATTAGCATCTTAACTTTGTCTATATGTAGTATTGTATGGTGACAGAACACATTGTAGACATTTCTTGGATGAGGGATAAGCATCCTTTTGCCAAATTCTTTATTTACATCAACGAGGTTTCCCTTACGAGGAAGTGCAAAGGACAGGTTGTTATATTTACCGTATCTCATGAATATGTTTTGAAGAGCACTGCTTGCACATTTAGGAGTTTTAAAAAAGAAGAAATCATGGACTGGTTTGCAAATTGATAACGAGACTGAGGATGACGTCGATGATGAAGATTTGTCTCTTCTATAAATCCTGCAACAAGGTACTAATGTAAATAAGTCAAACGCTAAGAAGGTCAACTTTTCATTCCCCGCTTTCAAGCTTATAGCACTACATGTGTTTTCCCCAATACTGGAATTGGCGCCATGCAACTGTGCGATATGTTCTTTCTTTGCTGTCATGGCAGAAGTTATTTAATTAAAACTGAATACAAGACACACACCACTAAATTTATTATAAAAATAAACAATGGCCAAATACGTAAGTCAATGTATATAATTATGCAACTTAAGACACAGGTTTTTCTTACACAAATCTTTTTATTTTGTGTAGTTTGCAAGCGTAAACTGGGCAAGTCACAGCTTAGAGTTGAACAAATTTGGATAACATGCTGAAGTGAGAGCACTGATTAGATTAGATTAGATTCTTTATTTGGAGCGAGTCGAAAGTCATAGTGGTCTTGAAGCGCAATCTCAATAACAGAACTAACAACACAGCTATGGTAGAAAATAGCGCCTTTTAATCTGGCTGGTGTGTTTAACTGTATACGACATTTTGCTGGCAAATAGATGTTTGTGTAGTTTAGTTAGTAATTTTAGTTATTTTTGTTTGTATTTTATCAGTAACTATATTGATAGTCAGTCATTTGAAATCATAACCTCCCAATTTCCAGCAGAGATTGCTGATTTAATGCTGGCCAATCTGCATAATTATAATCATATACCTTTGAAAGCATGACGTACTGGAATTTTGACACAAATTTTACCAAAAATGGGATTATAATCGCATGTAAATATTTGTGAAAGTACATCATAGTTAGTAAATAATCAAAGTGAGTTTGTGGTTATCAAATCCAGTACAGACTTTGACGTACTATTTACTCGAGAGTGATTGGTAATTAAATGGAATAATTGATTTTGTACAATGAGATTATTTAAGTTACGGCCAATTGGATATTCATTTAACTCTGCCTGGCCCCAGACCTTACATTTGGCATTAAAGTTGCCAACAAAGACAATGCTATACGGGTGCTTGGGTTGAGAGGCTAGTAGGTATTATAAGATTCATCTAGTGCTTCAATAAATCAGTCTTTACCTGCTCCACCCTGGGATAGAGATCTATAACAAATGTACATATAGAATATGTTAACCTTTAAACTACTTTCGAAAAACGTAAATTCAAACAGATTCTGTGGCAGCAACCCAGTTAGTGTTTTAAAATGTATAAAATGCTATTACCTTTTCTGTCTCGATCTTTTCTGACTGGACCTTGGAATCCAGAAAGACAATGTCGTTTGCTATGAACCAGTCTAGAGTCTACATTTGAATTAAAAAGCACAATAATGTAGCAATGAATGGACAGTTCCGTTTTCGCAATTGTATTAAATATGTAAAAATACCGCTAACCTCACGTATCACAATCCACTAACGTACCTCTCATGTCGAAGGTCTTTTTTTCTTTATCAATCAACCACCTTATAGTCCTGTAGGCCAAAATATATAAGAAGAATTATGAGTAAGTTCTTTTGAATCTTTATTCCAACGTTGGAAAATCAAATTTCGCAAAACCGACTTTGCAGTAATTTTTTTAAGATTATACGACTTACTAATTTTTGAATAACGTGCGTTACTGAATTTACCTTTCATAGTCATCGCGTCTGTTGACAAACTGTTGTTGCAAATAATTTTTGTAGCGAAATACAAAATCAGTTGTTGACGTGTTGTAAATAAATATATGGAGTACTTTTACACAAGTATAACTTGAAAGTATAAAAACAAGCAATTTAATGGCGGCCGTTTTCCTTGCCATATTGAAAATGCGCAACTGTTTCAAAAGCAACGACGAACATACATGAGAAATTATACGCCTTGCAGCTTCTAAAATGCTGTTACGAAAAATATATTATACTTTTTACGGCTTTGGTTACAGAGCAGCATTCGTTATAAGGATTTCGTTGATTCTTAATGTATTTTAATTCAGAAAAGTTTAAAAAAACAAATTTAGAGATAGGTAAGATAAGATTTATGCATGTGTATCTCGCATATTATTAAATACAAGTGTTTTTACAATTGCAGTACTCGTTTGTAGACAGAAAAATGGGTAAATTAGATTTTAGTATTTTTTAACATTTCCCTGGTAATTTTGTGCTGGAATATAAGATTCCATAATATAGTTTGCATTTGTTTTCATAAAAGTAAAAAAAGCTAAATTTCACGAATTTTGATATTTTTATTGTGTCATTAAACTTAATAATATGTTTCGTATTTGACTGCTTTATTCACACTCACAGTATTATAATATTACATTAATAAACATGAAAGACGAAGACAATATCTATACGAGAGAAATGTTGGACGATTTGCCAATGTCCAAGCTTCGAGAAATAGCTAGATCATTGGGTATGATCTCTTTGTCTAATAGGCGGGTAGTTCTTATTGACACAATATTAGAAATTCAGGCCCGGTGCCCTGTACCATCGGAATCCCAACAAGGAATGGTTTCGCCCGTCACTACACTGTTGTCAGCAGTACAACAGACAGTCGAGAAAGCACAAGCTACGAAGTTAGCACTGCCCTCTCCCGACTTGAGTCCGCCACGTCTTACCTTGCACCAAACACCAGCAAAACAGCTTAGCGATCCTAGCACACAAATAACTAGTAGTAATAAGACAGGCATGTATGATTTAACTGGGTTGCCCCTAGATGATAAAGTTAAATTAATTTTACGACTGGAGGAGCCCAGTGCGAGAGAAAGAGAGTTAGCGAGAGACAGAGAATGGCAGATGCGTGAATTAGGGAAAAGGGAACCTCAACAGGAACGAGAGAAAGAGAGGGAAAGAATGCAAGAAAGCAAAAGACATGGCAGAGTGTTACAAAGAGCACGTCTTTCATTAAATGCATCAAACACAAATGCACACTCTACATCTACTGAATCCATACAGCATATTAAACTCAAAGTGCGACCTTTTATGAAGGTAAATTTGAGTCGATCCTGGAATACTTGGCTTATTATGAGCGTTGTTGCCAGGTGAATGATATACCAAGGTCACAGTGGTGTTGTTCTCTTGCCCCTCATCTCTCGGGTAAGTCTAGTTATGCCTTCCAACTTATTGAAGGGGATGATATTCGTTCTTATACCAAAGTCAAGGAAGCCATTATTGCAGCTTATATGGTGACTCCTGAGAGTTACCACAGCGTTTAGGGACCTTTCTAAACGCAAAGATGAGACGTGTACGCAGACAGTGGAACGCCTCAGGCAGAGCCTACGGGACTGGGCAGATGCTATGTCGGTCACTAGTAAAGATCGGGCCCTTGATTTAATAGCCTTTCATGACAATAATCCCTGCAATAATCGCTTTGTGGCTGAAGAAAATTTGCATCTAAAAACTTGACGAAGCCGCCCAAAAAGCTGAAGCTTATATTTCATCTCAGAATCCCAGAGCAACAACCTCTATTAAATTCTCTTCATCATCAGCAAACCGTAAACCTGATGTAACACCTGCAACACCCGAAGGAGGAACAGCACCAGCCAAAATGCAATGTTACCATTATGCCCAGCAGTGCCATTATGCCTCCTCTTACCCAAGAAAGAAGGCCCTCCTACTGAAAGGCCTTGAATAGTACCTAGTGTTAGAGACAAACCGTCACACAAACAACTTTTGGTCCCATCCACTTTAGGTATGTCAGCTTTAGTCACTGCTGGAGCAGGAACCGAAGAGTGTGTGTCTGGTCAGCCATATTTTTGAGCCATCTTGGATGGAAAAGACGTCACCGGGTTGCATGACACTGCAGTCTCAAAGGTCATGTCAGTAAATGCTTTAGCTGCTATGATGTGAACAGCAGGGCTAAAAGTGTGTGCTTGTGTTACTCAAATAACACAAAATATTTGATCTGCTTCATCAAAACTATTGCGCTTTAAAACTAGTTTTCCTGTGATATCTGTTCAAATCAATCTCTAAACATGTCTTATTGTTACTGTCCAAGAACCAGTGACTATGTTTTCTAGCTATAGTCACCTTCATGTCAATCCCAATAATCCAGTTGATATTAATCACAGCAGGATCAGGAGCAAAGTCTTTAGCACCCTGAGTAAAATAAACAAGACCATCTGCTACTTGATTGTAGGGGTAAAAATCGCACTTTGCTTTTGCATAGCCTATTTTGCATAAATTATCTAAAACTCCCTGCTCGTATTTATGTCGAAAATCATTTTCCACTCTTTGTACCATCTCACCCCAAATATGGCGGGCACTAATGGTATTGTTGACGAACATAAAATTGACAGAAATGTTATAATTGTCAAGTCTTTCGCCAACAAGAGATCCTATCAAATCCACTCCACTGTGTTCTTCAAGCAGAGGTATAGGGTTTTTCAACCACACAGCATCTGTTTCAAAGATGTGAAAAGCAATTCCTTCCAACAGAAGTTCGTGAAGCAAATGTATTCGCTCTAGAATTATATATCTGTACCCAGTACTGTCAAATTCGTATTTCATTTTTAGTGGTTTTTGAGTTGTGTGTTTGTACACGTTCAAATTCGGCCAAAGACCCAGCAGAATCACACGTGTATCCTCATCTGTAGCAACTATAATAATCTGATCTAATATTCCCATCATTCTGATGTTACACAACCAGCTCAATGTTATATTTACGTATCATTGGTTAGCAATGGCAATATAAGGTATTTTGCCATTAGCAGTGATATTTTTGCACAAATCGATTAACTTTACCGGTTTCGTTGCCGCTTTGAGGCTTTCCATTTGCTTGGGAGGCAGCGGTCCTTTTCTGTGCATTAACCTACTCGTACTTAACATAATTGTTTCATCAAACAAAAAAATAATGGCGACCACAAAAACTCCTAAGAGTAACTTAGATAAACGTCTGTGTCCCCTCATTTCAGAACCGTATGTAAAACCGAGAAACCCTAAGCCACATACGGCTATGCGATGACAAATCTATATGTAACGTTCGCACACTTTTTCAAAAATTATCTTTCGCAACTTACAACAACTGCCAAAGCTCGCTAGCTTACGTTGGTTTTTTTTTCAAAAATATTGCAAAATTGAGCGTTTTTGTAGATTTGTTTATTTGCAGATGAAAAGTGGATAAAACAATAACATATTTAATACGCAGAAACAGGAACTGGAATATGCGAACAGAAATTGAAGTATAAAACAACAATATACACAAAAGTACCAGCTTAAAATGGACAGATCTATTGAAAGTAATTTCACTGTGATGTGTTTGTGCGTGATTTATTTTCTATAGTGGTTGGACTTGCTAGTTTTTTACTTATTAAGAAAACGATTCATTAATGCTGATCATTTTATAAGACTATTTATGTGAAAATAATGTTTTTAAGCGGCAGGACGGATAGAAGAAAGTTTGAAGTGCGCGATATTCCGAGGTCATTAGAAAGACAAATATGCGTATTTCAGTTACCGCTATGAAGACTCATTTGTGTCTCTTTTATCTCTGTTGTGCTGTAATACTTCTACTGTTATTGAAATCATCTTACTTTTTTGTTCGTTTTGCGAATTTATTTTATGACAACGACGGAGTTACTAATTTACCAGCAAACGTAGAAGTGAATCCCTTTTCATTAATAAAATTTGACTTTCGTTTAACAATAACAGTTATAGCTTTTAATTGAAACTATTCGCTCAGAAGATTGCTTTTGTCCCTTGAATCTGCTGATTACATGAATGTTACAGTTCTTCTTGAAATCTGGATTGACTGTCCTGTTGATGGTTTTGCTGATGAAAAGACTGTGCAGGTGGCACAGCAAGCAAAATGGACACATGGAAGAAAGACAGTCCATGTAAGAAGTGAGCATGCTGGTGCTTATACACAATGGTATGATACATGGACGCCAGATTTAGACAGAAGGGGCAAAGAATTTGGTCTTATCTTAGAAGATGATTGTGAAGTCTCTATACACTATTATAAATGGTTGAAGGCTGCAATTTATATGTACAAGGATCTGGCGGATTTGGCCAGCATAACTTTGTACCGAGGTCGGCTTGTTGTCAAGCCTGGAGTGGATAGGGATGTTGTTTGTCCTACTTTTACAGACATTGTTTTTCTCTATCGACTTTTCAGCACGTGGGGTTGTGCACCAATGCCTTGGATTTGGGCAGAGTTTAGACAATGGTATCATACAGTGAAGCAAAATAAAACATTTCTACCTTTAGTACCTGGTGACAAAGATTTGGTAATAAATGGCTGGATGGAACATTTTCATCCTAAAATCAAAATGAACGAAGCTTATTTTCTTCACTATACAGGAAAACATGAACTGTACACGCTCTACCCAAATTTGCCAAATAATGTTACGTTTGTATGCAATCACAGAGATATAGGAATTCATTTTATCAAAAGTTTTAAAGGTTTAGGAATGTGCACATACCCCTTAGTAAAAAAAGTGGTCAATCTCATTTACTACGTTTCTCACTAATCCAGTCAAAGCCTACTGGGACGATTATCCCAACAAAGACATTTTCACACTCTAAGTTATGCAAATTAAAATGTGCTAACTTCAGGATAGTCCCAGCTATTAAGAGATGAATTGCGCAAAAATGAAGGAGGCATGAAACTTTATTGAAACACAAAAGTTCCTCAGACTATGCTCATTAAGGACACTCTATTTTGGTCAAAATCTGAGATGGCCGCCAAAATAATAATGTCAATTTCTGTTGGCAAAAGTGCTATATAGGGCTTAGTGATGAATTTCAGGTTGGTACCAAACTTAAAAAACTATCTGAACTAAAATCTAAGATGGCGGCCAAGACAGTTCCCAGAATGAAAGCATCAATAACTCCAATATCCCTATAAATCATTGCAAGTGTACTGTTAGTGGTTTTGGTGGATTGTGAGAAATTCAAAGTGGCAAAGGTCAATATTATAGCTATGCATAATTTCACGTTCTTATAATTCTTAGAAAATGGTTTCACTGACCACGGTTTTAATTTATGCATTACTTCATCTCTTAATGCTCCCCATTGTTACACCTCCCTAGAACATTACACAACACCTATCTCTTTAATGTTTAAATAACTATAAGTTTATTAGTTTTAGCGAAGACATTTTAAGATGTTTTTTTTTCTAATTTTGGTTTGTGGTTGTCATTCTCTTAATGGATCCATTTAATTTTGATAACTTCCTGCTATTTTATTATTCTACGTACGTGCAAAGTTTGATGATTTGTTGAAGTTTGTGAAAGTATATTTTAACTCTGTAATTTTTTTTCAAATTTTAACTTTTTTGCTGTAATATTTTCTCAACTGCTGTAAAGCGCTTTGAGACATATTGTGTAAGGTGCCTAATAAAAATATTTTTATTATTATAGTTATTATTATTATTATTATTATTATTATTATTATTATTATTATTATTATTATTATTATTATTATTATTATTATTATTATTATTACTAATATTATTATTATCATAATTATTATTATTTAACTGCAATACATGCAAACAACAACGTCATTGCTTTCTTCATAAATTTCTTTATTCTCTACTAATGTAATGAACTTTACAGAAGTTTGCAAATTTTACAAGGCTCAAGTTCAAAGTGTTATGGAAATTCAGTTTCAATCTCAGGAAATGGTAAACAGTCGAGAAGCAAAATTACAGAAGTGAGTCCAACTGAATAACAGACATAAATTATATATAGACTACACACGCCCACGCACGTGATCAATTAGTTGAAATTAATTAGGGATCTAAATATACTAAGTCGCCTGAGCCTTTAACAGATAACATTGACAGGAATGAAATCTCCATGTGCATCATTACAGGCACAAACGATGTAATGTCACAACGTCATAATTTTACAAGAGGTCAAGCTATTTATATATATCAAATGAAAGGTCTCAATGAGACAAACTGAATGATATAAGTTATGCCAAGATTGTTGACCTTTGACATGTGGGTGATGGGCTGCAAGGTTAAATGCTGAGGTTTCATTGTGAAATTCACTTTCCATGTATTAAAGAAATTCAATAAAACAAAATAAGTACTTTCAAAAAAGGCTGTCATCTCTTCATTTTTAAGGCTGAATTTTGCAACTATTGTTTGCAAAATCTTCAATTTCTATAAATATCATCTTCAACGTCAGAAACATTGTCAACTAGTGTTATTTTTATTCGTTTTTACTGTTACTCTAGCCAACAGATGCATCCTAGCAGAGACAGATTCCAGGATCTTCCCAAGAGAAGATAACTTCATCAGCAGGTATAGTTTTCAATACGGGTTTCAACCGACTATGATCAAGAACAAAAGCTAAGCAATCAGTCTAGCAATATGCATAACTTTCATTAGTTTACATTTATGACAGCTTTTAAACCTATTTGCTGCCTGTTTCGTGACTTTGTAATTTTCTTCTTCTTTTTTTGAACACATGCCTTCAGAAATTTTGTGAGGCTATAAAGCTTCTCAATGCAAAGTGGTGCATGATTAGCGCATACCTCTGACAGAGATCAGTGGCAGAGAAAATGCTATTCTTCTGCTATCCAATCAACACACCCTATCAGAACGAGATCCAATTCTTAAAATATTTCTTTTTTTTAATAAAACACATGTTGTTATAAGTTTTGGAATGCCATTGAGTTTCTAGATGTGAAGTAGTGCTGGATTTCATTTACATTCTATCAGAGAGCAGTAGAGTAGTAACTGCTAATAGTGAATTTATTTTCTATTTTCTCTCCTTCTCGCCAATCAACACACCCTATCAGAGCCAGATCTATTTCCAGAACCTTACCATGAGAAACTACAGAAACTGCAAGTCAACCACAGGCACAATTTTAGACATGCTTATGACATGAACATGGTCAACAGCTCAATTACAAACTGGCAAAATGCATTGTTTGCATTAGTTTACTTCTGCCCAAGATTTGAAAAGTTAGGGCTCCATTTTTCATTTCAGACTTTTTATCCTATTGTCACTCATTTTATCACATTGGAAAACTTTAGTTTTTTTAAAAACAGGCATGAAAATGAAGGAAAAAGCATTTTTGTACGATGGTCTACTAGCAATAAAGCTAAAAACAAACAAAAAAGTAAACTCAGGAAAACATTAGGAACTTAAAATATATAGTTGCAGGAATCACAATATGAACACTGTACAGTAGATAAGTAAGCCCTTACTGTACAGTACTGCGCCACAGGCGGATGTGATATTTTATTTGCTTCTCTTACGAAAACACTATAATTATAGGTTGGCAAGCACGAAAATTGTAGTTTTTCTATCGCCGAGCATGGTGTGCAATTGCATTTTCATATTTAACAAATCGTAAAAAAAGAGAAAAATAGCTTCGATAAAACCCGAAAATTCAAAACAAATGTTTTTAATAATATGGGGTTTTTTACTACATAAATGCTTTTGAAAATGCTTTTGATCCCGCAGTTAGCCTGTAAATACCCTGCACAACGCCAAGCGACAAAAACGTTTATTTAATATGCTAGTATGTGTTAGGAAAAGTTAACAGGAGAGTACAGGTCAGTAGTGATACAAACTTTGAGTGTGCGCGTATAATAAGCAATCGTTGATCCACTGTAAAGAATTATACCTGCAAATTAAAGGATGCGGACAAACATCATATCTGTTATTTTCTCTTTCAGATATTATAAAAGAAGAGCATACTTTTATATTGGATTATGTCTTGCTGTTTTATTTCTTAATGCACAACGAAATATTTTGCAATTTAGCCTTGATAACTGCTATTCTAATGAAGTAAATTCTGTTAATTATGGTAGAGATGTGAAGAACTTTTTGTTTTCGTCTTCTATACAATTAAACAAGAGTGATATTTACTGTGGACAAGCCTGTGATATCAACAGTCAACATTTTCAACAGTCGCCTGGATTAGACTATCCAATGTTACATAAACACTTTGACTGTCTTTCTCTTATGCAGCGTTTGTATTTAGAGAAACCAGCTGACCAATGGCCTCCTCCACGTGCGCCACCAAGTGAATTATTTGATGAATTTACAATGTATGGAAAAATGCCATTACTTTTACAGGAACGATGGTACTTTGCTTCCAACTATGCAAAAACTAGAAAAGAACTGTTTACACCGGAGTTAATGTCACAGTTGCAAAAAACTGCATCAGATGGAAAGAACATTTCAGTTTATGGCATTCACGCAATGCAAGTCGTAGATGAAGCTTTAGATATGTACAGAGAAAAGATTGAAGGTAAACATGGTTTTGTTATTGGCACAGAATATCCATGGATTGAAGCTTTACTGCTTAATAGAAACGTTGGTCACATCACAACAATGGATTACAGTGATCTTGTGTCAAACCACAGTAAAATATCAACAATTTTGCCTCAAAACCTATCAAAGCAATATCTTCAACATCCGAGACCATTATTTGATTTTGGAATCAGCTATTCTTCAATAGAACACAGTGGACTTGGGCGCTATGGTGACTCATTGAATCCAAGTGGAGATCTTGAAGCAATGGCTCAGGCCTGGTGCTTAGTTAAACCAGGAGGTTATTTCTTTCTAAATGTAGAAACAGATCATGGTAGAAGCTACTTAGCATGGAATGCACACAGAGTTTATGGAAATGAAAGACTAAAGCACCTCACTGCAAACTGGAATGTTTCAACAGTTTTATACAAAAAAAGGCAAATTCTGAGAATAATGAAAAAGTAGCCCAGTCTAAAACAGTTGTACCAGAGCTAAAAGAATAGTTACAGCTTAAAAAGGTCAACAAATGCAGGCACGACTTACGCACACCTGCCATACAACATCCACCACACTGGACACACTACATCAAAGAACACCATGCCACCCCCACCATGCCACACCTCCCACACCACACCAATCACACCATACCATACCCACCACCACAACACCCATTATGATTCCATGCCACACACCCACACAATATCTCACTAACAACACAACCCGCAACACACCATCCACACCCTCTATGCCACACCAATCACACCATCCCATACCCACCACTACAACGCCTATACAATTCCACACCTGCCACACAGCATCCATCACGCTAGTCACACCACATCACCCACGCGATGCCACCCACACCACAAAACCCTCACCACAACACCTACACCATACCACACACCACACCACTCAACCCACACCACAACATCCATACCAAATGCATTTTCACTCATCAACTGATTATTACTACGCAAACATTCTACATAGTGTTTGTAAACTGCATTTTTGACTTACATTATAACAGCCAGCGGCAGCTTAAAAAAAATAGCAAAGGTGCAGGCATAATACAATGGACTGCGTCAGAACAATGGCTTTGCGTTCCAGTTTTCTAAGCGAGAAACACCCAAAATGGACACCCAATCAACTCGTAGCTGGTCCTCTTGATAGACATCTTCTTCCAACAGAACAACAAATCACCTTTCAAGAGTTCCACCAGAGAACGTTTTTCTAGACCCTGTTTGGTCAAAATTTCCAAAAAAACTGGGTAACTTCGTTTGGGAAAACGCCCGTTGTGAGGAGCAGAAGAGCAACAGAGAAATCTAGAAGAGGTAAAAATGACACAGGTAAAAACTGGCGCATGAAAAACGGCACACTTGGTACAATATGTGTTTAGGATTAGAGTTACAGCTGGGATACTTATTTTAGTTATTTTTACCTCTGCCAAGAAAATTATACTTCAACACAGTTTGTTTGTTCAGAAACACTTCGTTGATGTCTCTTGACGTAGTAGTACTTCTTTTTTGTTATATCGAACTGGGCAAACAACAGCGAGTTAGTTATACTTCCATTTCGAGAAATTCTCGCTTGTAAAACTGTGATAATAACCTTTGCTCCATGTGCATAGCTTTATTAAAATAACTTGGTGGCTTGCAAATAAAAAACCCACCTTAAGTCGGCGTGGTGGAATGCACCAAAAATTTATTCAAATATCAATTTTTGTTTTTTTATAAAATCAAATGTTAAATATATTCGGGTTTTAAAATTCTTATTATCAAGTTATCAAGAAATTATCAAGAAAATTTTCAAAAAATACTAAAAATCCAATTTTATAATCCTATACCCTCTTCTCTGGCTAGAAATTAGTACTGCAATTGTAAAAAACTTGTACATTCAAACTCCGATTGTAGCTCGTCGAAGCTGTCATTTTGCTTCGTATTTTTTCTGTTGAAAAACTTAGGATCTTGTTTGAAAAACTGTTGAAAAGTCCAAAGTAACATAGTAACCAACATTCGTGCGTTTGCTAATGTTTAGAAACGCTTTGAACCGCGACCAAAACAATGGCTAACGTTAACAATGATTTTCTCAAGGTTATGGTTTTCAGTGTAGCCTGCACCTCAACTTCAACGTGGATTATCTCAGCTTAAAAATAACACAGAGCAATGAGCTTGATACTAAAATGATCTTCATGAAATGCAGATCCGGAATGTGTGAATAACTAGAGAAGCTTAATTGCCGACTTATGGACGTCTACTACCACCTCCAAAATTAGAGGTTAAAAGGTATATAAAAACTATGTGGAACAAAATAACTATTGCAGCAAAATAACATAAGTGCAATTTTTTTCTGTAAAATTTTCACCTGCTTTCTAATTTGTGCTTTTATTAAGTAGCTAATCACAGTCGAGATAAAACTCTCTTTTGGCTCTAGCGCATGACATGCAGAACGCGTTATTAAAATAAGTCGTCGTTAAAAACAGCGTTCACACCTACTTGCACTTGCGTAGTGCATGAATGATAGTGTGTTGTAAAAAAACCTGTCTGTTTAGAAATACAATTTGCTTATCGCTGTAGTGTATGTTTAACACGCAGTACATTCATTAGGGTAAAGCCGATTTGTTTACAAGTCAATGTCAATGCCAATGACTTCTTGTCGTAAGCCTTAACTGTATCAGCACACAATAAGGGTGTCGTCTGTTAGACGAGTTATGGCACCAACGTGAACAATTAATGCACAAACATAAGTTTTAGGTTTCGCCTCAGTGTGAGCAATTCATAATCGAAAATTTATAATAAAAAACGTTTGGGTAAAAATTCGGCTGCATTAATGAATTGAAAGGGCAGTTTCATCCTGATTTTCCACGAATCAAAAGCTGAGGTGCTACACGACTTTTCAAATCACTAGCAAACTGTCACAAATTGTATTTATTACAAAAAAGCAAAGCTTATTCGAGGAAAATTCTTTTTCGTTTTCTTCAGTGACACCCAGTATGAAGAGTCAGTATGATGCCATGAGCAATGTATGCTATTGACTGTCCAGCATTGGTTTGTCAGTTTTTCTTTGAAGAATTTAAAGCAAATTGATGTCTTCCATTGAAAGGGTTATCGGCCTTTTGGTGATAAAATATTATCAAATTAG
This sequence comes from Tubiluchus corallicola, assembly GCA_030141605.1. NCBI lineage: Eukaryota > Metazoa > Priapulida > Priapulimorpha > Priapulimorphida > Tubiluchidae > Tubiluchus > Tubiluchus corallicola. The sequence continues at coordinate 66,608 of JAQGDQ010000783.1, forward strand.
TTGGTCAAACTGAAACTGACAAACACATTTGATTAAAAAACTAGTTATTTAAATAAGACTGCCAAACAAACGAAACAACGATAAACTGCACACATAATATCAAACCTTAGCCAAATTACAATTATTCAGCAAGTTTTGGTGCCGCTCTGCCAGAAAATTATGGTACTAACATAATTATTTCTCGTTTTTGACATTTTAAAGTGAAAAATTAGAGAAGAAAAAGATGATGTTTTAGTTTGTTGCTCTTTTTATATATAGAATCAAAACAAGTAAAAAAATAAAACAGAACATAAGAACATTATGACAAACAAAATTGAATAAATTTTAAACAAACGAAATCGTAACAATAAAGTCAACATAAGCAAATAAGTGACATTTAGTTAGTACATTTACAATATCAGATGTAATGAAATGAACAATTTTTTTCTTGCATTACAATAACTCATATGCAATACATGAAACAAAGTTACTGTAAAGAGATTTTGCAAACTTTTATAATTAATTATCTAAATGAGCAGGGCATACAACTTTTTTTTACAAATAATTACGATAATTTAGATAATTATAGCCTAACTGTGACAAAATTTTATGAAAAACAAATGCAGAACACTGAAGGAAAACAGGAGAATATTTTATAGAATCAATATTATCTTGATACTGTATAAGTATTACTCTATAGGTATCACTCAAAGACTTTCTATATTGATTCTTAAGGCTGAATTTTTCTCAGCAGCCACCCATCCTTTTAGCTGTTTCTGTAATGCGTAACCTTTATTACTCCTATAGCTGCTCCTCACATCGCCTCTTACTTATTCCATTATCCAACCAAGTGACAGAAAATAAAAAGCAGCTCTATTTGAGTTGATTGGGACAAAACAGTGGAATGTTCTATTTTTTCTGTTGGAAGTTAACTTAATGCTTGTAATAATACAGCACCCTGGAAGCCCTAGTGTGTTCTAACGTTGTTGTTTGAAGTAAAGTTTCTGTTGATAAAATTGAAAGGACTATAATCACATTTAAAATTTCAATTTTGGCTTTTTAGTTTAACAACTTTTCAATGTTTTTGCATTGCAAACACAGAGGTGAAAACTCCTTTTTCTGCTATGATTTCTAAACCTGAGACTGAGTGATAATAATTGCCGTTTGGATAAGAGGAGAAAGTTTAAAAACATGCTCAATCACGTGAATAAACATTAGTCAAAATGAACACAAAAACACTTTAGATGTGGACTTCTAAAATTCGCGATCTTCTTTGAAATTAATTCCTTCAAGAAGACAAATATTTGTGAAGTTTTGACAACTCCGTACAGAAATACCCATAACAGCTTAATTGCATGAGCTACTAGGCAAAACTTTATATTTTCTGAAGGATAAATAAATTTTCTTTCTATTACTGTAGACTGTAGATTACTAAAATAACATAATTAGATTCAATGATGTAATTAAAGAATGATAAGTAAGGTTTGTAGAATTTCCTCAGAATTTTCATTTCAAAGCCTTCTAGTTTGCAAATGATAGCTTGTACCTAAAACTGATCAACATATAGACTGTAAAACTTTCTTTTCTGCACAAGAATTTGTAAACAGCCTTCAAATCACTCTAAGCTTGGAAATTAACAGCTGTATAGAGTGTGGAAGGTGTTATGAAAATTGTACATTTTAACCTCTTGCTACAGGTGGGTCTGCCCTTCCCTAGAAGCTGCTGATTATAAGGATGGGCAGGTGCAAGGCCAACGGCGCGCAATTTAAGTAACAATATCACGTAAAAGTACGCATAAGAACTGTCTTGAAGGTTAAGAAATATGTAATTCCGCTTTCGCTATAAAGGAGAATAACATAAAAAACAGGGTCTTAAACCCATTGCTTTATAGGCTACTTCGCCTGCTGGTTGTGTTTATGTTCAGAAAATTTCGCTGTTAGCTTTAATCATATAAACAACCAATTTTGAAAAAAAATAGCAATTTGGTAAAAAGCATTCCCGTAACTCAGTCTGTCACACCAAATAAGAATAATGCATGTATAAAGGCAGGAAAAACCAAAAGGTTGGATTATTAGATCAAGCGGATACGCTCACCGATGTAAGTGTTTTACACACACTCGCATGGAGCATACACATGATGTATTATATTATATTTGATACAAATGAAATGTGTGTAAGTCCGTGATGTACCACACTTTTAAATACGTGTTTTCAGAAATTTTGCACAAATTCTTCGCTGTCATTGAAAAATAAAACTAGCGAGAATTTTAAAACATGATGCATCTAAAGGTTAACTCATTTACGCTTTAGTACACTAGACATAGTACATAGACTGCAGTACTACGTATCAGTTTTTATCTGCAAAATACTTTTTTGGAAAGCTGTAATTGAAAACTTCAAACTCATTCTTGTATATCTTATATACTTCTTCTTTCAATTGGAAAGGGACTTTAGAGTAAAATGTTTTTGCCACACTTTCCGATTGACCAACCTGCTTACTGTGCTTCTTTTTAGGAAGAGAATCCCTCGTGTTGTTAAAAAAAGTATGTAGAACGTATTTAGATTCCATTTCGATGCTTTCATGTTTTCCCACAAAATCATAATTTATGGAGCAAACACGACATGTATCAATTAAACTTTTCCAGTGTACGTCTTTCTTGGATAACTTTAGGTCACTACCATTTGGAAAGTTTCTCTCGTCATCAACCAAGTATTGCAGAAACTGGTGAAAAGTAGAATAATTACCCTCTTTGTCAGACTTCGAATAGTGATTTCAGATACAATTACTTAATGAATCATATTTTTGATTGTAATCGACACCACTTAATTTATTTCGCCACGCTGAAAGAAGCCTTGCAAATGGTTCACGAACAAAAAAGAACTTCTTATAATCAGCAAATTCTTTAAGCTCCCCTTCATGCAACGGGTAAAAAAATTTTTTTACTTGACTGGAAATATTGCGATATTTTAGTAAACTTAGACGTGAACGAATAGTTTTTTAATTGCGGCTCTCCAGTTCATGCTTCCAACTTTTGGAGAACAACACCACAACACTCTGTGCATATGATCCACATAAATTAATGTTGGTTTACCATCTTCACTGTCTGCATTGTTTTTGAACTTTGGTCTTGTACAATAGTGCTGAATACGTTTGATTCTGGCTGAATTTTCCTTTTCAATTAAATCAAAAACATTCTTTAAATGACTTCGATGGCTTTTAATGTTCTCATAATCTGAAAAAAAAACAAATATGAAATGTGAACCAGAACGGACAACCTGTGAAAGCAGTCCTAACTCAAGAAAGTGAGATGCACATTATGTCACCAACTGTGAATGTGTCTAAACTCAAATGAACAAACGTACTATTAAACGATCACAGGAAAGGTGCGTTTATAAGCCTCAGTGCAAAAACTGTAGTCACTCCGGAATGGAAAATTTAGCATTTTACTTATAAATTTCATTTGAAAGTAAAAGCTAGTTAACCTTGTTATACTGGCTTGTTACAGTTGTCATACTGCCATCATATTAGCATGCATTACACAGGTGTAGCACAGCTTAAATGTAACAGTGCAGTGTAAGGCCCGGTTGTAAAACGAAAATCCTGATCTTGTAATGTGTCATTTACTTGCTAGTAGTTCGCTTCTCCACTTGCCTGTTAAAATGTTGTGAAAACCATAATTTTTTTCATTTGTTTACTTTAATTGTGAAGGTGCATCATTACCACCTTCAGATCATACCAACTTGGCTGCTTATTGCTTTCTAGTCACCAATGTTACTCAAAACTTAGCGTTTACTTTCTTAGCAAAGAAACAGCTCCAACAGAAACAGCTATTAACCACTGTTAATACTGGTGTTGCAAACAAGGCCTAAGTTTCGAACCATCCTAGTCTTTCATACCTGTAACATCCTTCGAGTTATGCAGCTGTACCACGTGGACAGCCAACATCCTTTGCAGAGAATTAGATGCACTAACATACTAGTTTGCATTTGTTTTGTGTGCTTATTCAGAAGGGAATGCATTTATTTATAAATGCAGCAGTTTGCCAATTGCATGTAATATTATTTTTTCTTTTGTTTTTCTATTCAGAAAAAAATAAGTGTATGTTACTAATATTTTTCTGCTTATTGTAGCATAAAGAATTCTAATTGTAAATAATTTGCTGTGAATGCTATTTTTTATAGTTTTTTTAATTTAAAATCGGAAGATCCCGCTATTATATGTTTTTCAAATTCATACAATGTTGTACCATTCTACTGCATTTAAAGTTGTCGCGAACGCAGATTTTTTAGAACATTTTAATCCTTTAGCTTTTTACAAAAACGAGGGAAAGCAATTACTGGCGAGCGAAAGGCCTAGTGTTTTAAAGTTCAACTCCACATTTCGCGAGGCGCAAATATATGACGTTTATAGAAAACAAGAACGACAAATTTAAAATATATGCATAGTTATTTTTACATTACACAAACAGTTAACAAGTGATATTGTTGTGGAAATCGACTGGAATTAAACAGAGTATTGTAGAATGTTCCATTGTACAGTAGAACAATCTTGTTATCTTGTAGAAGGTTCCATTGTACAGTAGAACAATCTTCTTACCTTGTAGAAGTTTCTAGAACTTTCTATTTCTAGATTGTTCATTTGCACTGATATATAAGGCAGAGCTGGCCGCTGGAGTTTATTCTCTCGTATTCTCAGATTCTCAAATACGCATTCACTTTTCCAGATTATCACGTTTATTGTAAGCATTTCGCGTTCATTTCATACTTTAGTGTTGTAGAATTCTCGCATAATAAACTATTTTAATTTGACAACGTGTTTTCTGGTTTTCTCTACGAGCCGTCCGAAAGAAACAAAACACAATAGATATTTACAATTATATGGAAAAGAATGATTACATGGTAATAGCGGTGGGAAAGAATAGAGCCAAATGCTACGAAAGAGCCATTAGCTACATTAAGTTAACGACCACGTCAAAATGAGTGAAACAATTTACATAAACATTACAAAATACAATTATAATGACTACATATGGGGAACTGGCTACGGATTATCCTCGATAAGGAGGAGGATAAGTGCCATTACGTAATGTTATGTCACTCCAAGCTAGCTAGAAACATTTTTACAAGATTACAACTATATATATATATATACATTCTGTGAAGGTAGTCAATACGCAAGTGATTAAACGGCTATTTAAATGAATATTGTGAGAACATGTTTGCTAAGCGGATTCAGTCAACTATAAATAAACACTTGAGAAGTGCCATGCTGGCCTTGTTTTCATATAACGTGTTTAGCAGAATTGTATTTATTTTTGCGTGTTTATCCAAAAAGTCATTGCATTCTACGCTGACTCAAAAAATTTATCACTTCTCGAAAATTTAATATTTGTCAGCATTTACATATGCCGCTTCTATCACACCAAATTAATGCCAGATGATAATATAAAATGAAGCAAGTACTCACCACAATCATCATGGTTCAGGTATGTCTTTATCACCTTTGTTTCATTATACAGTTTTGGCAGTACCACTGTTATACAAACAACGCTAAAGAAAAGATAACACTTAACGCACAGTGTGCCAAAAATTCTTTTTTGAATCTGAGTTTCTTTTTGCTTTCCACCGTTTGTAGTCATGACTGTATCACTAAGGACACCAGCTGTAACAGCTACTGAGTTCAACTGCAAACAAAAATTTGTTTTGCTTAATCTAAAATACCCTAAGCCTTATACTGAGATGTTTGCATGTGCTGGATTGCCAGAAAACTGTTGACTCGGCAGCTTGTGCGTTCTTTCATATATTTATCGGTGAAATTGTGATAAGAACAATAACAGTCAAAAACTATAACAACAATTTTATGTAATTATTCATTGATATGTATTTGGACTCGTAAAAAATGATTTTCGTAAAATTAAGCTTAGGTACTTTCCAGTTAGAAAATTCCAGAATGATATTCGCAAAAATTTGTCGTCACATCAGCTGAAAGTTGAATTGATATTACTGCAATTCTAATTCAAGTATGATGATATGCGTTTACAGAAAGTTTCTTCAATTTGCTTTTGCAGAAACGTGGGTGTTTTTGTTTTGCCGGATCAGTGCAACTAACATGTAAATGAATTAGTAATTCGTCCACTCATTTGGTTCAAATTTAGTGAGATAAAAGTGGCTTAAATACAAACGCTATATACGAAATCTCATACTAGAAAATCCAAATAGTTATAGTAAACCGTTTTTGCGTAACAACAGGTTTTTGAACCATAATGATTTGCATTGTTCCGTTAGATACTGCTTGCATCTTACAGTCGGAGATCGACAACACTATCTTTATTTTTCTATTAATAATTTTATTGAAGTAAACAGCAAAATTTGAAAGACACAAAGTCCAATATAAGGATGTACTGTTGATGATACGCCTCAAGGGATTAACGCACATTAAATAGATATTGACTTGCATATTACAAATTCTACATAAACACTTATATGAACAAACACTAGCATTCTGCATGATCAAGAGAGTAAAAGTTGTGTATAAATTTATGATACAGAACACATCTTATGCGTTTGGTGCAGTAAAGAAGGAGCTTGCCAACATGATGAGAATTTTAAGTTGAAAATTACATATGATGACATGATGGCAAGTTTCAGTAAGGCTCTTTGCATTTCAGGTAAGTTTCCTTTGTAACGCACCGCTTAAAAACTACGTTAACATATTGTAATTGACGGCACGGATTATCATCATTATTTTCAGGGATCCAGAGAAAGTAGTTCCAAAGGGAAATAGTTAGCTGCTCACAAGATTGTTTTAAACATCAGCTTGATTCCGTGGAACAATACCGGAATTTTTTTGCCCCAAGTTATGAGTTTAAATGCACAAAGCTTTTAGAGACAACAGCAATAGCCACTGTGACATTGTCACCAGCAGCAGCATCATCAGCTACATAGCAGCAAGAACAAAAACAACAATAGCACCAGCAATATCGAGATAGATTAATTATATTTTGTCCAGGAAAAGGGTGAAAGAGTGACAGCAAAACATTTCACACTTTTCACGAGAGAGAGTGAGAGAGAGAGAGAGAGAGATTTAAAATCTTTATTAAAAAATAAACCTCTATTTGCAGGTACAACATTAGCGTAAGTATAAATTTTCACATTTTTTATTAAAATAATAAACTTAAGTCACTGTAAACACAGTATAAATGTAAACACGTATCATGATGCTCCTGACATTTGCTGCCTAATGAAGTCATCCTTAATTACTTCAACAAATGATCTAAAAGATTTTGCCTTTGAATTCACACCGCAATGTTGGTGGTGTGAATGTTATTTAAAAAAAACATACGCTTTTGTGAGTCTATGAAAGGACAGTCGAAAAGTAGATTTTCACAAGTTTGGAGAAGACCACATAAAGAAGAATTGTCAGGTATGAGTCTTAATCGGAATAAAAAATGTTAAAAAAATCCTTGTCCATGAATAAAACTTAAAGCATATATATATATTGAATTGTTTGTGCCAAAGAGTTTGCTTGAATTTATCCAGATCAGATTTTATAACAGACAAATTAGCTATAGAAAGTTCTTCGTTGTTAATTCTCCCTGCATCTCTAGTAGCAGTTAAAAATTGCCTTAAATCTCTAGCATAATATTTTACAAAGTGGTTACATGACAGATAAAAGTTAGTATTAAATATATACAAAAGTTCTTTAGTAAATCCTAACATTACTGTTTTGATTATAATACCATGCTTTGGTATACATTTTAAATGTATTATGTTTAGTTATGACAACCGTCCAAGACGTTGCACGATATTTTAGAACCTGTTGTCTACCAAATCACACATTTAAATGCAGAAACGAAACTCAACTTTTAGCACAACGTGACATATCTAAAGCGCATTTTGGTTTTTCTGGAAATTACTTAGAGATAACGAGTAAAGATTATACTAATCTGAGTACTGAAGAAATAGAATCAATATAACTAATAAGATGAATGGCTTTGTGTATCTGCCTCCGTATGCTCAGGATAAATCAAAGTACTCAAGAGATCTAGTTAAAGAAAATATCGAAATTGTATTTGCAAAACGTGCTATGAGTTTCGCACACTCTGTGCTGGAAAAGAATTAATTGAAATATTTTGTTATTAATTTACATAACACTATTTGCATTTTGCAATCAAAGTCATGTCTGTAGTAACTTTATATAAGATATACCAACTGTTTGTTAAAAAAGTTTAATGTATAACTAATTTTATTTTGTCAAGACGGAAACTCTTTTTGCATACCTACAGTATTTAGTCTTAAACTAAATCGGTTGCACTGTTAGAATTTAAGGACCTAGGTTTAACAAATAAAAACACAACACAAATGAGAATTAACATCAAAGTAGACAAGTATAAAAAGATTGGTAATAATTTTATATACCACTTCTACTCATATAAATTACAGTAAATTACATTCACGGAGAGAGCTAGTCGGTGTCTCTCTCCATCGAGCCAACCAACAACGACACGACATAGTGTGAATTTGTATAATAATAATAATTGCAAATAAATTTTGTAAGAGCATGCAAACACTACTTAACACCTTCTGGGCCTCATAATTCAAAATAGGTTTATCTTTGACATTTCTGTTACTGTATGGGCACAGACATAACCAAATGATTGCAATTTAGGTAGTGTTCTATTGAGGAGCATATCAGCTATCCAATAATGCTATTTGTTTAAACATCTATAAGCTATTTAAATGGATAAAATTAAGAAAAACACGCCCCTTTGGGCACTCCAACTTAGGCTATTGAATAGCTTAGTCTTGTTTACACTTGCGTGACAGTACACAGTAATTCGCTGATCGCCTGCTTGCAACAGCATAAGCTGTGCAGTGTTCACCAGCTATTCCAACAAAAACCAACCGATCAGCCAAGGAGAAATTAAGGTTGCTTCATCTTTTAACAGGAATTTCAGCTTGAAAATAAAGTAGACTTGAGGCCAAAGTTTATCAGTTTGTTATTTCAGAATAGTTGAAATGTTCTGCACTAGCCGATGTCACACATTGCTGTTGCTGAAAGATTTTTTTCAATTTCTTTTTATCTTTCGATTTTTTTCGATTTTTAATTTGTCTAAAGTGTGTAAATTCATTTCATATACAATTTTGCATGAAAATCCATTGTGTTAGTAAAAGACAATGTGCTGAAGGAGTTAAAGCATTTTATTCATAAGGCATTTTTTATTTTCTGTTAAATACCATTTATTAATGCGAAGTTTGAGGAGTTGTCATTTCGTAGTATTGAATTTTCAGCTGTTCTGGTCTTAAACAATTATTTTCTGATGATGGACTTGTGCCAGTTTAAGTTTTATGTTCTTGAGTATAAAAATTAACTATATTTTTGTGATTTAGGAACGGCAATAGAATTTCTGAAATGAAAAAATAGCAAAGGTAGTTTGTGAAGATACTTTACAATCTGATTAGCAGGTAAAATAGATTAATGATAAGGGTCTTTGTAGCAATTGGGCTTTATTAAGTTATAAAACCACAATTCGAGAACTAAAGGCGTGTATAAGTCTATTGCCATGTGAATCAGATAAAAAAGGAATTGATAAGTGAACAAAAAAGAACAGGGAGAAAGGTTAGATCACACACAAGGTTGTTGACTGTCAGCGATATTATACGAAGCCTATAGACCGAATCTCAAAAGCAATTCATCAGTAGAACTTTTGATGTAATACATTGAATAGTGAACCCTGTGGAACCACAAAATCGTAAGTCTACCAGTTTAAAACCGTAACAGCAAAACTAACTTGCCAGTTGCTTTTGCACTACGTCATTTTTTTGGTTTCAGGGTCTTGTGCTCCGTTTTACTCATTTTGCACTGCTCAAATTGTATTCTTTGAATTTAACTGCTCCCTTGATCTGCTTCAGAAGTTCATTGATATGGCTAGAGCATATTTGTCGTCCGTTCATTCGCCTGTGGCGTTGAATTCGTCTTTTCAACGGTTTTAATAAAAATTCCCTCGGATCACGTCCAATTTCATACTACAAAAAGAGTATTAAAAAGCAATAAAGTAATAAATTCTAAAAAATGTATCTGTTCGGTAATACATAAAGCATAAGAATACCATCCATTTACATCAAGCTTAAAAAGTTCGTCTTGAAATTTTTATACCAATTATATACAGCCTTTTTGCATGCTGGGCTTGTGCTGGCAGTAACGTTCTATAATACTTGTAAATTTAATCTCCGGCGTGGAACATTAGGCAAAGAAATTTTGTTCGTTGTTTGAAACAAGCTTAGATAGCATTGCGTGAAGTTTGGAAAAATAATTAGAGCATGCTTAGCATATATATGTTACTAAGTAAAATTTTAAGTTACTGTATCTTGTCAATTAGATTAAAAATACGTTTTTGGTTAGTGAGTAGCGCACTATGGAGGGTGAGTCAGAGACATTTTACCAAATTGCAATAACATTTTAAATTTTAAATTAAGTCTAGTTACCTTTGCCTTTCCAGCAGGTAAGTGGAATGCTAAGTAAAATGGATTTGTGTGGAAAGTTTTTTGGGATATAATTTAACATTTCCTTTCCTTACATTGATTTACGTTTACGCAGGTGACTTCACGTAATGGCGACTTTGGAACAGTATTGCCAGACATGTGCAGACAAAAATTCCTTTTAACATGAGTGCGATATGTGCGTAAAGATGCTGTTTTCTTGAAAAATTTTGATATAAGGCCTTGTGACGTCTGTGACGTCAGTCTGGAATATAAGAACTACCGAGCAGCATTGGAACCCCTTTTAATATAGTTGACTGTATTCTAGTAATTACCGACTTGCAACATTGTCATACAAAATTCCTAAACCAATTGTAACTCAGAGAGGGACAGTAGATGGGCACGGGGCATTTTGTGAAGCCACATGTCATCATACCTGAATTTTACGTCACGAATATTTTTCAATTGCATTTTTCCCTTATTTAAATTAAATTAAATTTGAGTGTCTAATGCCCTCAAACAGTATCCAGTATGGCTGACAAAGCTAAAAATTTTGTGACTTAAGCTGGTTGCCTGCCTGCTTTATTTTTAAATATCTCTGTCTGTATTTCAAAAGTTTTCATCATCCTGGCATTGAACCCGGATTAAGTGGTTGTTTCTTAGATTCTTCTTGTTTGCCATTTTTTTCATTTTTGATATTTGAGAAAAGTCACACCATGCAGATGTGAAACATAAAAAATGAAAAAGTGACAAAGAAGAAAACTCTTAGAAACAGCGAGTTCATGAGAGCCAGTCTGCTCATCAAGTTCCGAGGAAGGGCCACTTTTTGTGCTTCAACTTATTGTAATTTTTGTCCAAACAACTGTGATGAAACCAATTTTTGGAGCATTGGGTTACTGGACTAGCATTCTGTTTTCACATGGGACATAGGAACAGTGTTTATAAATGCAACAACAGTTGTCAGCACAAATGTAGTTGTAAACCAGTTGGGTACACTTGACAAAATTAAATCTAGGTAAGACCGAAAATTAGACAAAATAGGTGTAATTAATTCATCAATTAATTGCGAGAGTCCACAAGAGTTCAAAATAGTGACAATAGCAAAGCTTTAGCTTTAGGAAAGCTTCCAGTCAAATAATTTCTAAATCACTGCAGAGATCACCACGTTTCCTACAAGGTAAAAATCATTTACGTAAACAAGGACACCTCCACCCTCCCTATTACGAACTTTGCCATAAAGGTGGTTGTAATAGCGAGAAGGTGGCTAGAAGCTCCAGAAATAGACTGGCCAAGGCACATATATACTGATATAGATTTCAGATATATATCGTATCGAGATATCTTGTAGTGTCAGGAACCTTGGTGTAATTATGGACGATTGTCTATCAATGACCTTTCACGTTAACAGTGTTTGTAAATCCTGTAATTTTTATCTTCGAAATATATCAAAAATTAGAACATTTCTCAGGAAAAATACTTGTGAAATTCTTGTGCATGCTTTTTTTAGTTCCCGAGGCATTACTGCAATAGTTTATTATAGGGTCTTCTATTCTACCAAAGTCAACACGTCCACAATTCACCTGTTAGGTCAATCACTCGCTGTCGGATATTTGATCATATCACTCCAATACTCAGCTAACTGCACTGGTTGCCTAATGAGCACAAAATTAAATTTAAAATAATTCGCAAAGCAATCAATGGTCTGGTCTCTACAGACCTTCTTATCAGACCTGGTTATCAGACCTTCTTAAACTATAAGTCCCTCTCAGAGCATTGACATCTAGCACAAACAGAAGTAATCTTGAAGTCCCACTTACCAGACTAGTCATTCACATAGATCATTTACTTCTGCTGTCCCCAAATTGTGGAATTCGTTGCCGCTACAATTGTGCCTGACCAAGTCAATTGATAATTTTAAAAAAGTCTAAAAACTCACCATTTTAAGCTTTCTGTGGTTGAGCTAATCTTGTATTTTTTGCGATTGTAAATGTTTATGGCATTGCTTTTATTAAACTACTAATACTAGTTTAAAACTACTAATACTTAAATTTTACTAAATTTTCTGTGCTGCTATTTATTTCCTTTTTAGTCATATTCAATGTACTTGTAATCAATCAATGTGCCATTGTATTAAATATCTTATAAATTAATTTTTTTAGTAAGATGTAAGAAGCATTTGATCATCATGTAAAAATCATCAAACCAACATGACTATTTGCATTTAAATAGCATAGTACTCACACATGCTGTTGAATAGAATAAGCAAATGCCAACCCAGGTAAGGTCAAGGAACTAGTCATAGCTATCAACTGTTAAAGGAAATGCCAAACCTTCTAGGACGTTTGACTTATTTCAATTTTCACGAAAAATGGTAGAAGGATTCAGTAATGAGCGCCTCGTATAACTAGTAACACCATTCGTGTTGAAAAATTAGAGCTCTGTCAATCTTCATTAAGCATAACCAATTTTTGCACAGAAAAATATATAACTATTTTGTAACATTTTTGTGCAGAAGTTCGAATCAGTTTAAGCAGCGCGCGGTTACGAAAAGTCACGAAGTCTTCCAGTAGTTACTTCATGATTTTTCAGTCAATGGTGGCAACCACCATGCCTGAAAACTTCTATTCAGAGGTAGTGTATCTTAGATTTATGCTTTATAGGCTTTTTTTGCAAATTTCTTTGTTATATTTTTCTAAGTTTATGAGATAACAGTAAAATAAAGAAAACATATTGTGTGACTTGTTCTTTCTTTAAATTTTCCTCCAACAACTTAGACGGAGCATCATATTACATATGCTTCAACCATAAAACTGTCTGCGAAAAAAATATATAATTGGTAAAAGAAAAAAAGCATAGGAAAATACCAGACAAACTAAATATATTGGATTTCTATATAGAGAAAGATTAAACTATATAATAGAACAAACTGAAGCATTTCAAGGTTATTCACACTGCAATACCATACTTTCCACCACTTACATACGTTTTATCCTACAGAGTATTTCTAACTCTTTGTTAGAGAGCTTGGGTTATGGCTGGAGCTAGGGTTAGGGTTAGGGTTACGGTAAGATCTAGCATTGGGGTTAGAGCGTTTGGTTGGAGCTAGGATTAGGGTTTGGAATAATCCCACTATTTGAAGGAGAAAAAATTCTATGGGGGTCGGGCACCCCAGGGGGCTACCTAAGTCAGCACTACATTCATACATTACCACTACTGTCGCCAGCATTTCCGCAGCAGACTTAATATTTAGCCTAAAACTTTCTTTCCAAAGAAATGAAGATCCAAATGCTCTAGCCTCAACCTCTATAGAAGTTAGCATTAGGAACAGCAAAATATGTTAAGCTAATATTAAACGTTTTTGTAATAACATTGATATATGGCAGAATTCAAATTAAAAATTATATCGTGTAATATTAATAACTTACTTCCACATATGCCAAGAAAAGGCTTCTAAAAACTGATTTTTTTTCGGACAATGTGCTACGGAATTGTTGTCCATATCCATGTAATAATGAAACACCATGCTTAACGGCTTGTAGACATTTTGAGTCACTATAGCAATGGACAACGGCAAAATTCCAGTTGCAGGGTATTAGCAATAGCTTTTCTGAAAATGCATTAAAGTTTAGCTGTTTTGTTCTCATGAATTGTAATAAGGTTTCGTTAAATCAATTGCAGTATGTTGATACAATGGCGACTGGTAGTACATGGCGTCAAATGCATGATAGCTTGGTTCAAATCCTAGTTGACAATTTTCAGAGCCTTATATTTTAATTAATAAACTGTTTGCTTATAGTTGTAAGCATATTCGTAGTTCATGCTGCCTTTCTTAATGTGTGCCAGCCTCACTGCATGAGTTCGTGAGTGTTTATTATTTATTTATTGAGAGAGAGAGAGAGAGATAGAGATAGAGAGAGAGAGAGAGAGAGAGAGAGAGAGAGAGAGAGAGAGAGAGAGAGAGAGAGAGAGAGAGAGAGAGAGAGAGAGAGAGAGAGAGAGAGAGAGAGAGAGAGAGAGAGAGAGAGAGAGAGAGAGAGAGAGAGAGAGAGAGATAGAGAGAGAGAGAGAGAGAGAGAGAGAGAGAGAGAGAGAGAGAGAGAGAGAGAGAGAGAGAGAGAGAGAGAGAGAGAGAGAGAGAGAGAGAGAGAGAGAGAGAGAGAGAGAGAGAGAGAGAGATAGAGAGAGAGAGAGAGAGAGAGAGAGAGAGAGAGAGAGAGAGAGAGAGAGAGAGAGAGAGAGAGAGAGAGAGAGAGAGAGAGAGAGAGAGAGAGAGAGAGAGAGAGAGAGAGAGAGAGAGAGAGAGAGAGATAGAGAGAGAGAGAGAGAGAGAGAGAGAGAGAGAGAGAGAGAGAGAGAGAGAGAGAGAGAGATTTACTTCTTTATCTCAAAGTCAAAGTCACTTTTATAGTTGTTATTGAATCACCTTAATATGCTTGAGCTTAGACAAACACAGAAAAATATGGATAAGAACAAAACAGCAACAATAAATCTTTGCATTTCACACAAAAATGTTTTTTTACTACACAAACGTGAGTAGAAAACTGCTGGATTTAACATTTAGCAAAACTAGAATAAAAACCAGTCAGTAAAACTGTTTCGTCAATACCAGAATTCAGGAATTGACGTAGGCGTATGCAAACTTGCCCAGACTTCACAACAACCATTAATATAAAATAGTGAGAGGACCAGTATGCACGCAGTCACTGAACCATACAATTATACTTTAGGTAAGTCGGCTACTAGAATTTCCATCAAAGATTAGCACCTAGATGGCAGCATCTTACTGCAATGTACAAATACGAACTTCCACATCCTCCCACCTTGAAACAAGAACAATAGAGTTTCAATACAATAAATAATTACATGCATTGAAGCAACAGCAGAATCAAAACTCTGCAAGAAATGTATCAAATCATAGGCATGCACAATATGTATCAAGGTCAAAATTGAGCATTGTTAACAGCGAATTACTTGGGATGCACAGCACCAGTACCAAATGGATCAGGCATCTTAGTACGGTGTTCTGAGTCATGGCATTCTGAGAGGTACAGAGGCAAAGAGGACAGCGCATGATAACATTTTATCTGGTTTGCTTTGGCTCTCAATAAAATGCGTAGTGCAACGATTAGTGTAGTGCAACGACGAAGCCAGAAACAAGGATTGTTATCGGTTTGCAAGATACAGGTATTTGTTTCTTTGAAAAAATCGTTTCTTATAAGGAAAACAAAGAAAATAAAAGTGAATTCATTTTCTTATAATAAGAATAATAAATACTGCTTCTACACACCTGGATTAAGTGAAAAGTAAATGTTGAGCACACATTGATCTCCCCGTATCAGCATTTCGCTATACTTCTCATGAATTTTGTTAATTTCGTTTAGCCAATCTACCTGACGAAGGCGAGTCAAATTCATTAAAAATATTCCGCCATTTACGCCTGAAAAGTATTGGAAAAATATCACTCATACTACAAAAAATTCACTTCGGTTATATTTTTCTTGCTTCGCTGATATCAGTTTTCCTAATCTTGAATCACGGGTAAGTAATTGGCTGTCGTATCTTACTGTGTCAGAAACTGAAGATTTTGTCATCTTTGTCATATGAAGTTGCTAAAGGATGTAGACGTCACAATATCAGTGTTCTTTTCCATACAGAATCGCTCATGCTGTAGGTTTCAGAACTCCCACTTATAGAGCATCTTAGTCTTTTTTTGAATTTCATAGGCGTGGAGGAATAATGCTAAAATTTCGATATGTGGGTGGACAGAAAAAAATGGTTTTAATTATTCTACATTAAAATTTATATTGTACTTTCATCATACTTTTTTAACTTTTGCATAGTGCTGCCACCTTCTTGTATTCTTGTTAAAATTGTTAAATAGTTCCTTTTACTTTACTACTACAGTCTTTATGAATGCATAATCTCTAAACCTGTTTTCACACCTTGTTGATTTCACCTGTAATTTTGGTGACTTGGTTTTCTGCTTTTCAACATGACACTGCTTCGCTGATTGTATAGACACTTCAGAATAAAATTTTAAAAACAAATTTCAAGTTTTTCGATTTCTTCAAACCAGTGAAAATTAATTGTAACACAAAAGCTTTTTGTTATTTCTGAATTAGTAAGTTAGAAAAATCCCCCATGAATTGGCCTGGGGGAATTTTCTTTAAATCCGTTGAATTTTAGGCAAAGATGAGCTCCTGGAAATGTACAAATTTGAGCATGGGAAGGATGATGCTACACAATGCTGTACTCACATGTTTGAGAGATAAATTTGTTAATACTGTGCAGTGCATCAAAGTGATTATGTGGATAGTAGCAGAAAAAATTAAATAGTCAATCAGGAGGCACTGCCTTAATTCCTCAGAAAAGCCCCCCATAATCAAATATATAGTTACTGATACACTATACATTTTTCCGAAGGTATTTTATTGCTATTGTAAATTGTTATCTATAGACTACGCTGTTTTCAACACCATTATATAAAATTCCAACAGCAGCGGTTACTGAGAGTGGGCTTGTGGTAAAGCTAAAACCAAAAAATTAGGTTAACTTAAATGTTCTAATACGTACATCACACAAGTTACTCATAAAATTATTGTTATGTGATTATTACAATTATTGCAAATTATTAATCATGTGATTATTACAATTGTACATTGGATCACTTTTCTTGGCAAATCATGGCCGAATTCGGCAGAAATGCACGTGCATCCAATTAAATTTTTACCAGAATTATGAAACACACATGACTTTTACGCTTTACTAGCTTAATTTTCTCACATTTGTGTGATAAATAATAATCATTTTTACATTTGCATTAGATTAAATTCTCAAAATCTAATGATATGTAAAATAACAACTTGCCTCGGCTCGGGTAATCGTCCCATTCAGAATCTTAACAACCAGTATTGATAACAGAATTGATAACAAGGTTTCATTGAAAAAGCAAACTTGGGAACCTTGATAATACGACTGCACAATAAACCTTAATATACAGGAAAGGCTGCAATTGCTATAGTAATGATGTGAAAATTGTTTACCTTGGCAACTATGTAACAGCTGCAATAGTAGAAAGCACGAAATACTGTACATTCTTCTGCTACAAAAGTAGATATAGTTGCTTGCATTTTGCAATTATGAAAAAATGCGATTAATATATGAACTAAACGTGAAATGGGTGTATAAATGCACGCTTAAATGACAATACTGTAAGAACAGTTTAGTGACACGTTTGCCCTATTTTTCACATTTTGGTTCCTATCTCGGACACTTAATCTACCTCGCCATGTCTAAATAGCCATGGCAAATTTCTGCTTGCCACAGGAGTCTAGCTCCACCTTGCCCTATTAAGTGCACTTACTTATGTAATAGGTACAGTTAGATTAAGCTGCATCTTTTGGGTTCTCGTAATAGCTTATATAGCTAAAATAGCGTCATACCCAACAGTGTTGCAGCTGCATTAATATTTATTTATTTGCTTACTCCGTAATCTTCAAAGTTCAATACAGGAGTGACAAAGCAGTTAAAAAGTGAAATAATTTGTTGTTAACCATGATCATATAATACCAAATTTCTTTTTTCCTGATACAGGCATAATATTTTAGTCGCACAACGATTATGCCATGCTATATTTATTATATTTTGCTGTTTTATTTACAGCAGGACTACAAATATAGTCGGCACAATGTGCAGCAAAGCAATCAAACTTGAAATACATTAATTAAATCACGATCATGACCAACTGATCTATAACCCTGCTTACATAATTTCAACATGTATAAAAGTGCGCGTTAACACATACCTCCTTCGCCATAAATAGGATGTTTGGAGTTGTTAGCATACCATCCGAATGCTTCATGATCTTTGGCAAGAGCAGCAACCTGTGATGGTTTCATCAGCTTAAAGTGTGCGGGAAGTCCATCAAGTTCTGTCAGAACCAAAACATCCGAATCGATGTAGGTGCATGAATCCAGATCAGGTAACAAATACTGTAAGTTATATGTGAAAACTACAGACAAAAGCTTTTGCGGAGTACTCATTACATCTTAGGCAAAATTAAAAGCCAATTTTTTTAGTATTTCGCTTCAACTACGCTCTCTGAAAGTCTAAATTGACAGTTGAATTTGAATCCAAAAATCACGTTTACGAGGGAAAGAGAAGAGAGAGGGAAAGAATACATTTGCAGTTTGGTTTAAACAGAATATATTGAAGATTTGTAGTATTTATGAGATTTTTCTGTAGAGTTTCTTAATTTTCTGACGTAGCTGTTCATCCGCAACTTGTCGCAAGGCCAAATGGTTATGGTTCTTTGTGGCACATAGTCATCAATCAAATCAAAATAAACAGAATTAACAGTTTCATTTGCAAAAAGTAAATTCCAATCAGAAGCATGAATAGCTTGATTTAAACCACAGCAGTCTGCTCTATTATAACAGAAAATTCTCTTTGGTGGGAAGCTGCAGTAGGAAAAATTATAAGCATTTTACCATAAATAGAGTTATGATCAGCTGTATATATAGGTGACATGAAACCGCTCGATGTTATTAAACCGGTGGCATCAGTTAAAATAAAGTCAATCACAGAGCTAGACCAAAACGATTTTCCCCATCAGGAGGGTATCATACTCACTTGGCCTTAAAATCACCTGTATATATTATTGCATAGCGAACATTTGATAAGCTGCTAATTAGCATATCGTGAAACAATTGTAACTGATTTGTAAACTCATCCTCGGTAAGAGCAACTTGAGTAGGAGATCGATAACAGACACACATATATAAAACTAAGTTGGTAAGATTAATTTCAAAGCACATGAATTCAAACCGATGCGTAAAAAGCTATCCCACTCCCAAGCCATTACGATCTTTTACGGAAAGGGACTTGGTAACCAGGGATTAATATTTCCGGTAATATACTGGGTATTGCAAGTACCTAAACACACTAACTTCACAAGTTCAAAAAAAGAAGAATCAGTACTGGGTATTGCAATTAACTACACACATTAACTTCACAAGTTCAAAAAAAGAAGAATCAGTACTGAATATTCCAAGCAACTAAACGCAATAAATTCACAAGTTAAAAAAAGAAAAATCAGTGCTGAGTATTCCAAGTAACTAAACACAATAACTTCACAAGTTAAAAAAAGAAAAATCAGTGCTGGGTATTCCAAGTAACTAAACACACTAACTTCACAAGTTCAAAAAAAGAAGAATCAGTACTGGGTATTACAAGTAACTACGCACAATAACTTCACAAGTTCAAAAAAGAAGAATCAGTACTGGGTATTGCAACTAACTAAACACACTAACTTCACAAGTTCAAAAAAAGAAGAATCAGTACTGAGTATTCCAAGTAACTAAACACAATAACTTCACAAGTTAAAAAAAGAAAAATCAGTGCTGGGTATTCCAAGTAACTAAACACAATAACTTCACAAGTTAAAAAAAGAAAAATCAGTGCTGGGCATTCCAAGTAACTAAACACACTAACTTCACAAGTTCAAAAAAAGAAGAATCAGTACTGGGTATTGCAATTAACTAAACACACTAACTTCACAAGTTAAAAAAAGAAGAATCAGTACTGAGTATTCCAAGTAACTAAACACAATAACTTCACAAGTTAAAAAAGAAGAATCAGTACTGAGTATTCCAAGTAACTAAACACACTAACTTCACAAGTTGAAAAAAGAAGAATCAGTACTGGGTATTGCAATTAACTAAACACACTAACTTCACAAGTTAAAAAAAGAAAAATCAGTGCTGGGTATTCCAAGTAACTAAACACACTAACTTCACAAGTTCAAAAGAAGAATCAGTACTGGGTATTGCAAGTAACTAATTACACTAACTTCACAAGTTGAAAAAAAACAAGAATCAGCACTGGGTATTGCAAGTAACTAATTACACTAACTTCACAAGTTGAAAAAAACAAGAATCAGTACTGGGTATTCCAATTAACTACACACACTTACTTCGCAAGTTAAAAAAAAACAAGAATCAGTACTGGGTATTCCAATTAACTACACACACTAACTTCGCAAGTTAAAAAAAGAAGAATCAGTACTGGGTATTGCAAGTAACTAAACACACTAACTTCACAAGTTAAAAAAAGAAGAATCAGTACTGGGTATTGCAATTAACTAAACACACTAACTTCACGAGTTGAAAAAAAACAAGAATCAGTACTGGGTATTCCAAGTAACTACACACATTAACTTCACATGTTCAAAAAAAAGAAGAATCAGTGCTGGGTATTCCAATTAACTAAACACAATAACTTCGCAAGTTAAAAAAAGAACAATCAGTACTGGGCATTCCAAGTAACTAAACACACTAACTTCACAAGTTAAAAAAAGAACAATCAGTACTGGGTATTCCAATTAACTAAACACAATAACTTCACAAGTTAAAAAAAAGAACAATCAGTACTGGGCATTCCAAGTAACTAAACACACTAACTTCACAAGTTCAAAAAAAGAAGAACCAGCAAAGGGTATTCCAAGTAACTACATGGGTTAACTTTGCAAGTTCAAAAAAACAATCAGCACTGGGCATTCCAAGTAACTAAAAACACTAACTTCACAAGTTGAAAAAAAGAAGAATCAGTACTGGGTATTTGTACTCCACAAACAAAACATATTAGTAGTAACAGAGTTGTCAATTTTAGGGCGCTGCCATTTTGTCAGTGAATTCCACAAAAGCTGTAGTACTGTTGTGCTGAAGTACATTTCAGTAGTAAAGAGTGCACATACTCATCTTTGCTGTTTAACTTAGGCCCAATGTGTTTTATGGGTAATTCTAGTACTGAGAAATCACCATAAACATGCCTATTGGCTAGGATGTTAATTCAGTTTGCTTCAAATACTGGCCCACCATGGTACCTATGAGATATGTGTGTCGTTCTACAATGCTGAGCCCATCTGGGTGCAAAATGTTGGCTTGTATGGCCAACATAGGAATAAAATTCCGCTATTACCTTTCCCAAGTTAGCGCCGACAGCCATGCCAGATGCACTATTTTTCTATGTACCGTGCTATGTTATTAATTAATAATTTTAGATATTGAATTAACAAGTTGAATTCACTTAACAATAACATGCTTGCAATATTTTTACAATATCATGTCCTGAGTTTTAACATTATTGGCTAAATTTCAGCAAAATTAAATCAATAATCCTCCTTACCGGTAAAAATAAACGCAAAGTAGAACATTTTCTGTACATCTGTTTCCATTCTGTCGCATTTTGAACAGGAAAAGCCGCATCGTGGATAAGAAAATTAAAATTCGACTTCATCTTTGCCCAACTAGTAAGCTGAAAAATGAATGAAAACTTAAAAAAACAAGAAAAGAATGCATGATGCTCTGTTTGAAGGTGCTAGAGGCATTGTAATAATTTATTGTTGAAATAATAATAACATAATTTATTACGGCAGTGCAAGAATTTATTTTCACTTCTGAATCCATTGACATGGACCTAGATTTTCATGT
Source organism: Tubiluchus corallicola (assembly GCA_030141605.1). NCBI lineage: Eukaryota > Metazoa > Priapulida > Priapulimorpha > Priapulimorphida > Tubiluchidae > Tubiluchus > Tubiluchus corallicola. The sequence goes on from JAQGDQ010000783.1 coordinate 88,555, forward strand.
ACTCAGTTTCGTATCGAAGTGGTTTTGTCCATTACTTACAACCTGGGTACACTAGCATCTATAAACAGCCTAGCCCAAAGGGGTTGCATGAGTCAGTAGCAGCACGAGCAAGCTCCCCTTCGTTACCTCTATAACTATTCCATGGCGCGACCAATATGAACAGAACCAGAAGGAGAACAAGTTTACAAGCTGGTTTTTCTCTAAATTTCTTTTTGACATTTGCTTTTCTACACCGTTTTGCGCCTATTTTTGCAAACTCTACAAAAATTTGCAACAGCAGTAAGCCAAATTTCAGCCAATGTCCTCTTGGCTGCCATAACCTGAACTACCAACAGCATGGATTTAAATCAAGAATATCGATTTAGGAAACAAATTCTTAGCAAAGGTCTTTGATTTAGAACGCATACTATAACAACTGTTTACATGAGCACGCAACAAAAGAGAAAAAAAGCATTGATCCTGTACGTAGGTCTAAAAAGGTCTACAAAGTACTGGTGGTTTCCCTAGGAGAGATGTATATTGGACGAAGCAGAAGGCGTGTCCTTCAAAGTTCTTTATCTGCCCCCCCCCCCTGCGCTGCACGCTATTTAGAACATCCAAATTGTTCTTAAGTTTGAGAAATTATGCATTTTCTTCACCCGTCGTTCTATAGTGTTATAGATTTTACATTTAAGTAAGTTCTATTATCCTATCATCTGAGAAGCAGCAAACAAAACAATGTAGAAATGTGTATGTGTACGTGTATGTGTTAGTGGAGTGATGTTGGTGATGAAGTGGAAGTGGTGTAGTGTGGATGAGGTGGTGAGGATAATGCGGTGGGATAATAGGGCGTGGGTGGTGTGGTATGGGTGGGTGATGTGTTGTGGTGTTGTGTTGTGGTATGACATAGGAGGTATAGTGTAGGGTTGTTGTTGTGAGTTTATGCACAAATTTCTTTTGTGGGGCTCGGCTAGTCTATATATTAATTTCGGCGGTATATGGGTGTATATAAAACCAAAACATTCACATAACTAGGATTTTTTCAATTCCAGATTTATCTCTTTTGCTAATGACTTTAATATGTATGTGCCATTACTACCTGTATCTATCAAACCTCTAACTGTACGGCGTGATTTAGAATTATTAGAGTCATCAGTTTGGCACATTCAAACTAAAACTGTCTGCATAAGTTCAACTTCTGTTTCTGAATCAAATATGCCTAAGTCACTGAGTAAATTTTTTTCTAGTTTTGCCTCGATAATTCTGTTATTTTTAACTTTATCACAAAGTGAGAAAAGATGTTTTTGGCCACACTACATTTCTGATGTATGTAATTGCTGTCCCTGTCGCGAACGCGAGGCACATGACACCAAGAAAGTTCTTAGTTGGTTATGAGCATTTGGCGCGTGGAATTTTTTTGTTCTAGCTTAACAGACGAGATGATGGAGTGTGCTGGTGTTTTCTGTCTTCGGTTTATTTTTGTCAAATTTGTGATTATATAATAAACAGTTGTTGCTTTTTTAAATTATTTGTTGAAAAGGAAATTTGTCATTGTTTGTTATTCCACTATGGATTGTTGAATTCGTGCCGTTCCCAACAGTCCTTATCCGCACAGCAACTATAAGGAGATTGCTGTGTGCAGAGGGAAAGCAATAAATCACTTTGTTGAAATATTGAATGATGATCGTTTAAATCAGGCAATGGCTACACGGTTTGTAATCATGCTGTATATGAGGGTACCTGAAAGGTTTGTAATTCGTGTTGAACCTGTTATGAACAGAGAAGCAAAATTTGAAAAAAATGAAAAGAAAAAATGTTTATTGTTAGTATAGATCTGAAAAACAAGTGGACGTTTGGACGAGTGGACGAGTGGATGTCAAAAATTGAGGTAAAATTCTGTTTCTGTGACAGGAGATGCTTTATACAAGAGATTTTGTTTGTAAAATTAAAAATGTTTTTCAACATACTTGACCATGATTGCAAATACTTTTATGCTTGACAAGCTTTAAGTGGGATTTGAACCTAATATTTGAAGTATGTAAAATTTTGCAAACAAAGCTAGTTAATTAGTTACAAATCTGCAAACACCTAAATTTAACTGGGTAAAATACACCAGAAGAAAAACAAAAGATGCCACATTTTACATCACTGCAAAAATTTAAAAATAAAAAATCTCAGCATTTTTTACATACTGCAATAACAGCTTCTCGTTATTTCATTTATCAGGTTCCACATTTTGCAATTTTAAAATTAAACATAATCTAATTTACTCACATTGTTTTCAACTAAGGCTTTCGTTTGCGGCGTGTCCATAAATACATGTACCCTCACTGGAGTTGTGGTAAAAACGAGGATAGATTTTATCATTGTGAGCCCATATGTCACGTATGTAGGATCGTCACCACATATAGAAGTTGCTATTTCTATCTGGGGCACACTGCGTAATCTGCATCATAAAAAATAATTAAAGAATAGTTTCTCACATTGTCTAAAAACTGCATCACACAATCATACATTTCATTTTACTGCATTTCACAGAAAAGGAAGGTCTTCATGTAATTTTTTAAATCATTTGATTTTTCCAATGATCTATGGTTGTGTTGCCTTTCATCGGGAGGTTTTTTTTACTAACTGACCACCAAACTTTTATGATATGGTGAACATTGAGAAATGACAATTTTTCTACAGCATTTTTATTTCTGACTTGCTTATTGAGATTGGTGCTTGATTTTCTGGGCTAGTATTTAACCATGCTTTTTGCATTTTCTGCGTTTTGGTCAAATTTACTTTCTTACTCGGAGTTTGTTAGTTCACGTCAAAAAAATTAAACCACCATCAAATTTTTGTAATGTAGCACTGATTATATCACATATGTACATACACGATTTATTTCGAGTTGTTGTAAATACAAAACCTTCTTTCATTTCGCTGCAAAAATAAATAAATAAATAAAACAATGCTGGTTAGTGGTTAGAAAAACTCAATTAAAATGTGCCATTAAATAACATACATAATGCGATATTGAGTTTGATTTTACATCACAGAATAACAAATTATTCGCAACATAAATATTGTAGAATGTTATTGATTTGTATATTTTCTAAATAAGAAAAGTTGCTTCAGGTTAAGTCATTTAAAACATCTTTAACAATGAAAGATTGAAGCTTTGAGCTTGTGTAGGTTCTGTAGCTTTCTTACTTACCCATCTCTGTTCTATCGATTGGTTTCTTAAATAATCACATTTGTCATAGTTACCATTATATTTACATTAAAAAAATTGTAGATTGCAACCCAATGTCGACTGCACAGAATATGCTGCATTTCTCACAAAAAAGTTCACAAGAGTATTGCTGTTATTAATACATGACATAAATAATTTTACAAATACATGACGTGTCAAAAACGTTTGAGTTTGGTTTGGTAAATGCTAAAATTTACATACGTCTGTGTTCCAGGAGACAACGAGGCTATTATAAGAGCTTTATCAAGCTTAATATTTGCGAGCCGCAAAAGCTGTGACAAGACATTGAAATATTTTAACGTTAATACAGCTATTAAGAAACGAGAAGTCACATATAACGCTGTTTGCATGACAAGTGAAATCTCCACGATTACATAGAATTTCAGTGTTATACGACAAATTAGATGTCAGAGTGGTACCAAGGTGCAGCTCTTTGCTGCTCCTCACTTTGTGACGACTTCAATGTTTACGAAATCAATTAGTTTCATGTATATTGCTGACGTGTTCCTTTTGCGAGTTGGAATCATAACGAGTAAAAGAGCTAAAACAAAATCTAATAACAGGTGTAACAAATAAATATCAGTATTGAAAATGCAGACCCTGATAATTTTTTACTAACACAAAATGTACAAATAGTAGCAAATATTGTGTTGTCAGCCAATTTCAATGCACGATTTTTAATAATTTCCCCAGCATTACATTTGTTCGGGTTCACAGGTATTAAAAGTATGTAAAGCAATTTTGATCATTTTTCCGTAGAGCTGTTTAAAAAAAGCTTGGATAAAATTTCACAATCAGTGCGTTGTCATTGACCTGGCTTTACCATTGTCTTGATTACAATAATCTTGGCTACCAAGTTTTGGTAGACTTAGACTTGGTAGTATAACTCTGGCTTTTAACAAACCACAAAAGGTTGTATTTACTTATCTGTTTTTGACTGTGCACAACAAGTAGTTACTTGCTACAAAAATATTTATAAAACCAAGAGGCGCACATTTGATTATCTTTCAAGAACTTAGTTAATGGGTGTTTGGTATGTTTATCAGTTTGTTTTCACTTTGTTTTTTTAATTAGTAATGTTTCTTTAAATTTAATTTTCAATTCCTAGTAGAGACTCTAAACATCAGAGGTTTGATGATCAAACGACGTAAAATTTTAATCCATGCTGAGCTGTAGAACTATCTCTTGTTTCCAGAACGTCTCTGCGACAGACCTCGCAGCTCTCCTCAGCTCCTTGCGTTCAGCAACCCAATCGTCAACAACCGCCAAAATTCTCTCTCCACTGTCTTTTGAATCTAAGGTCACTTGACATGAAATTTGTCAGTGACACGTTAAGAGCTACATAGCTCATCATCCAAGATGGTGCCCCTGGATCCTGAGAGGAGAGCCACTTATTGTATTCGCTCTGATGGCATATAGCCTCCGTCTTTGGGCTAATTATTAACTGAACGGCGACAATCGTCCACCACGAGTTTGACTTATAACAAAAGCTCCTTTGACCACTGGCTATTGAAATTCAGAAGTTGTCGCTCTGTCGTACTCGTGCTTATCTGGCTAATGTGGGCTAATTACTATTCCTGCTTCTCAGAGTTCATTTGTCGAGACTTGAAAAACCAAGCATAAGCAATATAGCTTAATCAATACTTTGAAACGGTGGAAAGGCTCTTTTTATGGAACACAGGTTCCCTCATATATCTATGCCAGAACTTGGATTTGTGCGAAGTGGAGCATCTCAATTACCAGTGGGTTGCTCTGTCTGGATAGTAACACATATTAAGGCTCTAGCAATATTGCTTGTGAAGTGACTTTACAAAACATCTTTCTATAGCTGTCACCATTTAATACTTCCTGAATCTGTTGCTTTAAAATTTCTTCCAGGCATATCAAGATTTTTGGTGTAGATTTGCTTTTTCTACGTGTTTTTAGTCAAAAACTCAGTTATGCCAAGCATCAGACATTGATGATTCACTGACACCTGGCCATGTTCCGTATACAAGACTTTTTGTGCACTTTTTATCAACTCTTATGGAACTTTACTCTTAGTAAATGTACTACAAAATCGATCACGTGGCTACCATGACCATTATGTCACAACCATTATTTTACTATTTTTACAAATGAATGTGGCACATATTTCAACAAAACAAAATATATTGAAAACAGCTATTTCACTAAATATTACCAAAGCTTAAGTGGCTCTAGGTTGAAGCCTGTAGCAGCCTATATGACAATGCGGAATGGTTTATCGAAATTATTAAAAATTACTTTTTAATCGAACCTTAAACGATAAACATTTTAAACAGTGAATAATTTGTACCTTCAACTTAACGAGATATCCTGATAAACCTATGTCTACCGAATTTTGAAACCAAACTTGTCCAAAAGAAAGAAAATGGCGTGTAAAAAAGTCGCACTAGGCCTGGATTTGAAACAGTGTCCATTTAACGAACAAGTCAAATGACAGGACCAATCGATTATTAAATATTCAGTACAAATCGCAGAATATAACAGATCCATGGGCGACTAGCTCGTTGGTTATATTAATTATAAAAAATTTCAAGAAAGATAGGTCGAACATATAGTTCTTGGATTAAGGAAACAAAACACGCCTGAATTAAAGAAAATGTACAAAATGGTCTCAAAGCCTGGAAGTTGGAAATTATTGTATTGCAGGTTCAACGCCTCAGTAAATACGTCAGGTCCTCTCGCACACAAATTACTGTTTAACATCAACTTGCAATGAAAAAAAAGTAATATTAAACATCAATAAGTATTAGAACGTCTGTTAGTAAATTATTGACCACTGGTTTTAATACGATGAATTAGGTTCCTTTAATCATAATTAGATAATCATAATAATGAAATTATGATGGTGTGACTAAACATCTACTGTTATGAATAATTGCAAATGCTTTCATTAAATACTGCAGGTATGTAGTATGTAGAACTGCCTTTCATAAAACGGTCCATGTGTGTTACTTAACAATTTAATTTCATTGTGCCCAATAAAAGAAGAACTGTAGAATTTACAGAAAAATGAAGTTTTCAGTTTTGTGTCCTTCAGAACCGCAGAAAGTTATATTCGAAATTTACCTTTCGTTGTAGTTATCCTTTCCACCAAATCCATCAGCTGTTCCTTTTTGAAATGCATTTATCACAGTCCTTGGAGTAAGCCTATTATAGGTAATTTCGTTGATTGTCCTAACGATGGTATAACTTGCAATAATGAAACCGAAAAATCTTAGGTTACCTACAACCGCTTTATGTAGCATCACGGAAAGAGAAAAATGTCGCAAGCCTGTCTCACATAAAATAGCATGAATTGTAATAGTAGCATGAAGAATAGTAATTCAAACTTGAGAAAATACACACAACATACAGTGAAGCTTTAGTGAGGGCGCAACTATGTCGGTGAAATGAATTAACACTTTCATAGGTAACTAAATCGTAATCATTTGTTTACTAAACTCAGGGGTAAACAGGCACACGAAAATGACAATATTGCCTCTTTTTAGCGCATTAGGGCTTAAAATGCGGTGTTGTGGTAAACTATGTTCATTAGAGCGGCACTTAAATTTCACACATCACACAATTATAATCAGAAGAAAGAATCAGTAGGATCTGCAACATTAACAAAAACGTGTCGCAAAAGAATCAACGTTTCTGACTTTACTGATCAGTATATAGTCGGCTTTTGTCACTCAGCAGTGGCATTATTAGTAAGACGTGTGCAACTGACTGTGTAGAAAATAAGAATTTCGCAAAAGATCTACGCGTGGTTACACGTCGGTAATTATTGTAATTAAACAATATTAATATTGTGTCATATTGCCAAAATATTTATTAATGACAAAAACTTTTGCCCAAAATGAATTACAGTTTTACACTATTCTTGAAAGATAGGAACCGTATAAGAGCTGGAGTACATTCAAGGTTTAAACCAAGAACTGTCAGCTTGCATTGCAGAAGCCTTAGACCACTATTCCACCATATTTCTCATTATCAATTTGGTCGTGCCAATGTGTGTTATTTCAAGATGTAAAGATTGTTTATTTCACATCAAATGCAAATACAAAACTAATACATTAAAAGCAACAAAAAGTTTCCAAAAATTCAATGGTTAGGGTTAGGGTTGGGGTTGGGGTTGGGGTTGGGGTTGGGGTTGGGGTTGGGGTTGGGGTTGGGGTTGGGGTTGGGGTTGGGGTTGGGGTTAGGG
>JAQGDQ010000015.1:600000-802500 GCA_030141605.1 Tubiluchus corallicola
CGTTTTTCCAGAAAAAACGAAGACGCTTCGTGGTTTAACATCCGTTTAAAAACTCTGCAGAATGAATAAAATCCAACCGCAGTCCTGGCCAATATAATGGCATAGAGTTCAAAAACTGAAGAGTATAAAATGAACAAAATAAACGAAGAAAAACGCAACGAAATTGTAGCAATTCTACAAAACTCAACCACTCTTGATGCTGTTCTGAACTAAATGGCACGTGCCGTAGCGCTGCGTTTTACAAACGCCAATACGCATGTGTAGTCAGACACGCGCAAATGCCAGATAGAGATAGGCCGCCCAGTTTCTTAATTACTAACTAGAAACCCGCAGGAAACTGTTTAGATTGTAACGTGAAGTTCGTTTATCTCTGTTCTAACTGTCTACCTTCTTTTCTTTTTTACACGCTTTTGCTTTCTCTTTCTCTGTTCCTCTATCTGCTCTCATTCACTCTTTCTCCACTTTTCTCTGACCGATCATGATGCTTACGAAGTTGATAGTGGTCATAGTTACGAAATTAAGCAGCACCTTGCCTGCTTGGTAAAATGAATGGGTGACCCGTGGGAATGCTAGTTCTGGGTGGTTTCGTGTGCCACATCGTCTCTAACGCTTTCTCATTCAGGGAGGACACGTCGGAAATGGGTGAGACATCTTTGGTGTTTCATGTTATATCTCGGTTCCGCCACAGTTAAACCTGCTGTTGAATAATTTATACACAGTCACAAGCATTATGAAGCATACAAACACACCCGCACGCCACGCAGACAGGGAAAAGCAAACTTCAGGTACGACGTCGTTTTAATGTCAAACTAACTTGGCTTTTTAAATATGCTAACTATACATATTAATTTTAATCATTTCAAGCATAAAATACTTCGTTGAGTGGTATTAAGCTGAACAGTTCTAGTGATAAGGAGATGTAAACTGTAGTCTTGACTCTTGAGAGTATGACTTCGTAATATAAATACACTACCCTTTTATTATTTTATCTACGTTATAGTTACGAGGTATGCATACGTTTGAAATATTATAAGCTTCCATCTTGATTAGGCTAGTTCGGTGCAAAAACCTGGGGTAGACAATACACGGCAATGAATTTATGCATGGAGACATATAGTGTCATGCTGGGAGTCAAAAATGGTATCCAAATCATCAGGGAAAAAAGTTATATGCCATCGCCCTATCGCCACAATTATCACATACCTATCGTCAAATACTTCGCAATTATTATTAAAGGGTTTCTAGATGTTTTACGATCCCACAGATTCCCACGGTGAAATCATAAAAAACCAGGTCATCGATCAACAGCTAAGGTTATAATGAATGGAATAAAACAAAATGCGCTTAGAGTTGATTTTCACTAAATGCAAGAATGATCAGAAGCAAAACAAAAGTGGCCAATATTTGTTGTTCTCATCTTGATAACATTTAGTTCAATTATTGGTTTTATGATAGTTTAAACAAATTTTAGATAATACAACCATTCACTTCTGTATGATCGGATTGATCGCAGTCTCTGTATTCTGAGCTTTTTACTTTTTACACAAGAGGGAAGCACGAGTTTGTGCATATAATCAGCGTATTCAAGAACAGTTACTGTTATGGCGGCGAAGTCTTATGCTAATTTCGCTGGTTAGATTTTAATTCTGTGTAGTGTAGATTTATAATCTTGGGCCAGCTAATGGTGATATCTTAATGCCATCATGATGGGTGTTTTAATTACTTTACATACCAAGATTTTTCTAATAATTACCGTTGGATTATCTAAATTTAGTTTTCACCCAGTCATTGCTGCGGTGTGTTATAAAACCGAGGTGTATGCTATACAGCCAACGGGACATTTTTGTTTACATTAGCAACGCGAGATTGTACAATAGTTATTATTATTTTCTTGTGAGTATTTAACAACATGCTATTTTGTGATACGATTCGTACTAAAGTACCTATTTATTCGAGGTTATTTTCAATTTTTAGAAAGTTACTTTGATTATGAAGCAGCTGGTGATGATGAAGAGATTGTGGAAGCCGAAGAGCAAGAGGAAGGGATGGTTGGGAATGTGTGTAATCAGCAGATGATTCCACCTAACCACAATGGGCCACCACAAAAGGGCCATCTCATATTCAATGCTAATTTTGAGTGTGGTTTGTGAAACAGCTAGTTATATGAGTGTTCTATATAGTGCTTCCACTTAAACTAGTTTGGCAAGCATAAAATTTTTAAAGAGTAACATATTATTTTTTTCTTGCTGCTAGTACTTACTTTTTCATTTCATAATCTCATTTATTTTATGTTAGGTCTATATTTCAAAGTAATGCATTTGTTAAGTTTGAAGCTTCTCATTTAGCTAATAAATTATTTCAGTTTATTAAGCTTATTTATGTTGTCATATCAGCTTATTATCAAATGTCCAATGATGTCCAACCCCGTTTCTGTCTTTAGGTAATCTTGGCAAGGTGGAATGTGTAACAGAGTATGAATTTAACTTGTTTATTCGTCCAGACACCTGTAATTCACGTTATCGGGTTTGGTTTTACTTTACCGTGAGCAACTGCAAACGAGATCAGGTAAATTTATAAACAACACAAATATATTAAGCTGAATAACAGCAGGGTGATACTGGCACTGAAAGTTGCCGAAGCAGGTTTACCGTTCTTACTATTTCTGGCTGTCTTGGAAAGTGGCTGGTAGCAGAGGCATCAACTGCCTTAAGCATGTTATATTTGAGATGTTTGCTTGCTGATAAACATGAAACAGTTATGAATGACTGCCATTTTTTGAAAAGAAGCTCTTAACTGCTTATTTGTTAGTATAATAATTTTGTGATTGTTCGACTAACATAAGATAAGAATTTTGTAGAAAATTTTAGTTGCAGTTGAATGAGAGTCCAAAAACCATGTAGTTTTCAAAACTAGCTCAGAAAAATCATTTAAAAGCTTAAACACATTTTTGCACATATACTGATTGCTGTTCATAATTGTTTTTAAGCCATTGCAGCAGTTATATGATGAGTGTAATATGATATTTTGCAGAGAGTTTTGTTTAATATTGTCAACTATAGTAAAGCCAAGTCACTATACAGAGAAGGACAAACACCGTTAGTTTATTCTACTAGTCGATGCAAGTGGTAAATATGTGTTACTATTTTTTCGTGCCCGTTTGCCCAATGAAAGTAGAGCTGGACACTTAAGGAAGGGCCAGCAAGAGTAGTTGCTAAGCTTCATGTAAGGGGTGTCAAGAAATGACTGCCTTCTAAATGAAAACCAACAGTGCTGCATTGGAAAGAGCATTTAATTTTGAATAAACAACACTTACTGTTTAGTACTACTTTTATTCACAACTCCAAGTGTCATAAATTGAAAGGACACGACTCGTGTTAGTTTTCCAACAGAAAAGGCATTATGATTAATTTCTTTAGAAATAATTAGAGATAATTAGGCAATAAGAAGCTGAAAGTACATTAAAGCTAAAACACACATTAAATTATAATAATAAGTACTAAAAATAGTATACATTTATATCTACTTGTGATTACTTCTAACTATAGCGGGGCTATCATTTCTTGACACCCTGTAAAAACTAAGCTTCTTCAAATGAATCTATTAAACTGGCAAGGTTGTTTTCCTCTAAGAACTGTTGTAAAAGCCCTCCATTCTCAATAATGTGTGCACTTTAAAAGTTGCCCAAATTCGACAATCAACCAACATTGATGTGTCAGTGCTGCTGCTCAAATTCTAGCCAAACTTGCACAGCAAGTCGGGTGTGAGCTTCCGTTGTGCAGCAAAAAATAATTGACTACTGTCGTTAGCACTTAAAATTCTTATTTTTCTGTTCCTAACCCCTAAAACTCGAGAGTTATTCACAACTGGTGTTTCTAATTCACCACTCAGGATCTAGAAACAGATACCTATCAATTGCCTGAGCAATTTTTGTCAGTTCTGCACATAAGCAGAGTTAGTTGTCTTTAGTGAATGAAAGCTCAAAAACTGGCAATTTGGAAGCTATTCGCAGAGCTGGTGTTTCTATTCACTATACAGGATTTATATATGTAAATCTATTGATTTTCTGAGCGATTTTTTGTCATGTTTTGTCCATAAGAATTGCTAATTGACTTTAAGAGTGAAAATTAACTTTCAGAAGGCAGTTAATTCTCAAAAAAAATTCTGAGGTTATTTGTACCTACACCTTTTCAAGCTCAAAAGTGCACAGCAAAAAATCCATTGTTCTCAACAAAAAATCGTGCACAGCAAAAATCAGAAGAGCACAGTAAAAAATCAGTGTGCACAACAAAAAATGAAAAGCAAAAGATGTTAACCTTTTTATGTAGTGTGGTCCCTTCTAATGTTAATAGCACTGCTGGAGTGTGTGTAGCTTGAGGTAAACAAATTGTGTTGCGCGAGTAGCAAAATACCAAAAATTCTGCTAATTAAACTTTCAGTAACTTCACTTTTGAATATTCTGCTAAGTTTCTAATAATAAAAAGGATGATGATGATGATGACACCATTGACTGGCCAAATAATGACTTAAGCAGTTTTGAAAGGGACACAACCATAGTTTAAAATTTTAGTGTCAATCATTGATTGAAGATTTGCTTAGAAAAGCGTCCTAACCCTGCCATACTTGAAAATGGCTGTGAATTAATTTGCTAAATTTGAGTGCAACTACAGTGTCATGACCAGCAATACTATTTTAACTTATAGCAATATTATATAAGCCTTTTACATTATGTTATCATCATTATTATTCTTATATATTACACCTCGTTTTGTGTGAAAATATTATATTGTTTTTGTCGCCTTAATTTTTGATATAGCCTAAAAAAATTTCTATATACCATAAGTCGTGTATCTTTTGATGCCATCCGTTCCTCGGCCTGGAGTGAACTCCGCTTCTGGAAGAATCCTTTCCGATAATCAATCGACAGCCAATTGTCGGCATCCAAATCTTGCTAATTTATGAAATAATGGCTTGTAGTGGGGAAAGTGCTGCTCGGAGTTGTCCTATTTTGGACATCATGCAGGGTTGCAAAGTGAGCATGCCCGATTAACATTTGGGAGATTGTGCACTGCCTTATCTGTGAGTAGGTTTGCAACCACTCATCGAAAATTGTATGACTCTTGCCAGTGGTAGAGGACCTGTGATCAGTATCAGTAATTATTATTAAAATCTTTACAAATGTGCATGTGTGGATGTAACAAACAATTTTACTAATGTCATAACATGGTAATTTATTAGAGCAAATAATAGAAAAATATAACACCTATAAAAATCTTACATTCTATGTAAATAGTAACACACATATCATTCGATTATAATGTAGTAACACAAATTTAAAATTACTACAAATTTACAAAAATTGTTTCTACCTAACACAATAGAACATATTTCAAATTACACGATGAAAGTTCTGGATGATAGTTCTGCCTTGCTATTCTACGTAAACAAGTTAACATGTTGCACTTTTGATTTTTCGCTGTGTTTTTGATTTTTCACTGTGCACTTTTGACTTTTTGCTTGAAAAGGTGAAGTTATTCATAGCAAATGAGATAAAAATAAATTTTTTATTGCATTGTCTGAGCTAAAATTTGGAATTTTCATCTGTGCTGTCTGTCTGTCTGTGTGAGATCACTGATCCAATTTCATCCAGACTTGCACAGCAGGTGGGTCTAAGCTCTAGTCATGCGGTAAAAAGATTTGTTCCCATACTGACCGCAATGGCAGTCCTTACCATTGAACTGCTATCAGCCAAATGGCTCGTATTGGTTTTCAAACTGTTTCAGTTGTAGAAGTAACAGCTTAAAGGATGCCAGGCTAACTTGAATGTGTACAGTAACTACACCAGTTACCTATTAAAGCTAGTATACTGTTAGCTTCGTTCAACTAATTTTGCTTTAAGTCCTGGGAATTGTACAACTAAAGCATATTTTGGCTTCGTAGCCATCACAGTTTATGGCTGTTTGCATTTCTGCATTCTTGGAATTCATTAGTGAAATGTATATTTTATTGAAAACTATAAAATTTAAATATAAAGCCTTTATTATTTTTTCAGACCCAGTAGAACATAAACAGAAAAGACATATTTATTTTATCACGCTTATGATGCAAAGAAAACTTTTCAATTATATTAACAAACTTAACATAATGTATAGCAATCCAGCATCATTTTCCCTAAGTGCTGAATATTTAAAATTCAAGCTAAAGGCTATTTGAACCCTATAAATCAGAAACCCATGCAATAACATTGTCCTTTAATAAATTTGAATTAAATGCTGAGTTAGCATAAAATATGATCGCAAAATGTGAAATGAATATCAAATATGAACACTGAATAAATTTCGTATGCATGCGTAAGCTAGAAGTTCATTAAATTATAATCCTTCGTATTTGCAGTAAAGCTTGTGTGATGATCCTGACTTTAATGTTACAGACAGACACGAATAAGCTTGGTGCCATGAGTAATTTTGAATAATTGTGATATAAACTGTTGATGTCACGAATTGATGTTGGTGTGTCGTAAAACTAACATTGCTCTGTTAGTTGCAATTGCTTATCGAGCAGCGAATTTAGAAATGTCACGTCCACATCGCGTGCAACACTGAGTAGTTTAATAATAATATCAACATCATTTGTAATAAGATAGATCAACTAAATTTTAGGCATACAGGAGATATAGGCTAATGGAACTTTTTAAAACATATAAAAATTTTAAATTATTATTAATTATTTTTTTGAAATATGTAAAATACTTAAATGTGAGATAGTTTTGAACTCGCATCTTTGTTAACATTCTATTCAATTTATGTACCTGTTAATGAAATGAGTACGAGAAAATTTAATCTAATGTGTTTTCTGGCTAATTGTATTTGGAGAAAATACGTTAATATTCTGTTTAATTGATGTGACTAATCTTTAAAATTAATTTATAATTCCATGTTTATTTCGTGTTTCCTACAAATTACCTAGCAGTTTTCGCTTACTTTTTCGTCTTTTCCTATAAGATGACAAATAAATTTTTATGTTTAGTGATAATCTGGCACTGAATTCCTATGAAATCTTGTTTAGCATTTTTATGTTCTTTACTTTTCAGTTAGCATTCTCCCAATTGTTTTAAATTATGTTTAGTTTTTGGACTGTTCCTTTATCTTTATTTTAAAGTGACGTCTGGTTCAAAACTTGACAGACACAAAAATGAAGCTCAGTTACACCCCTTAAAAAGTTACAGTATTTACATTATTTAAAAATGTTACAGTATTTAAAAACATAGAAAAATAAATAATTTTTTTGTAATGGTTATGTATGAATGCGCAAAAAGTGCCCAAGTATTAGCTTATAATATTTTATAGGCAGAGGATACCAACAACTCAGGTTTATTATTATCGCTGCTCTTCCCGTAAGAATTACATCATGTCGTTGGCATTCGTCTTTGATGTGGAAGAGACTTACTCATTTGCATACTGCTACCCATACACCTACACCCAACTCCAAGATTATTTGGATAATTTGGAGGAGCAAGATTTACCTTACATTCGTAGGGAATTATTGGGAGTAACAGTGGTAAGTATGTTCAGTACTAACAGTTTAAGTACATACTGTTGCTTGTCTCGGGTGCCAGTAGAGTCGTATCATGAATAAGCTGTTCACCTGTCTTCAACTGTCTTCTAATTTGTCTGTTTGCAACGTATCTCAGAAACACAGATGAAAATGTAACCAAATCTAACAGAGAGGTAGTCTTCAACAAAGATGTCAAAAATTAGAAAAAACAGAATGAGAGAACAGATGGTAATGAGTTTTTAGGCATTTTAAAGACTATTTATCAAAAAGTAACCGAATTGGCAGATAAAATAAATTTTATATAAACTAGAATTATTGTGATTTGAAAGTCATCTGGCTAGAAGTAACAGTCACTGAGCTCATGCTATTTCACTTTCAAAATTTTTAGATAATTTCATCTTGTATTTAGCAACAAAGGCGATTAGACCTACTCACAATAACACACCCAGATAATTTACGGGAAGGCGTAGAGCAGAGGGTGGCTTTCATCACAGCTAGAGTTCATCCTGGAGAGACTCCTGCTTCTTTTATTTGTCACGGTAACGTCATAATGATATGTGTTTTCGGAGAATTTTTACAACTATATATTATCTCTTTATTTGGCTTTAAAAAAGACAATAAAAGATACATATTAATAGTTTCATAATACGCCCTGTAAAGCTGATTATTCGGCCAACATACTATTTTCCAGACCTTTCAAGCCTATTGATTCCAATACAAACCTGGCATCCATATAGGGTTATTAACATCTTTCGTATCTAATCTAGGGATACTCTGTTTGCTTAGAACTTTCAAATAGAAGCCATTTCTACCATTAGGTTGTCATATGTCAAGAGACCAGTCAAAACAACCAGCTTTAACATTGCTGAGCTAACTGGCTTACACCAAAAAAAAAATTTGAGCAGTCAGTGTACAGATTTTTGAAATTGTTATCAATATAAACAAAAGTAGTTATTAATATGTAAAATAATGAAAATGTGAAAATGCTCTGATTGAAACTAGAAGATACTCAGTCTGATGAATATCAGAGCTGTACCATGCTTAATGCCATCTAGCGTATAATCTTGATTATTGACATTATATTGTTTGTCCTTGTTTGTTTGTTTGCCTACCGTCTCTGTCAGTTTTTTCTGATATTCTGAATATATCTGCAATTTATCATTTTTGCCTAGGTTTTATGGAGTTTTTAGTATCCCAACATACACTGGCCAAAGCACTAAGGAAGTACATTGTGTTTATGGTAGTGCCTATGCTAAATCCTGATGGTGTATACTTGGGAAACTATAGGTAATGACGACAATACCACTAGGTAGAAGATCTTTTATAAATAGCAGATTTCATGAATGTAAATATTATACAGCAAACTGAATAGGTCACAGTAACAGAAGATACTACTATTCAAATGTTTCCTTTGTCTTTAAAATTAGTCAGTAGAAGGTACTGTTCTAGCATTTTCCTTTGCTTTTATAATTAGCCAGTTGTGAAATTGCTATGAATGTCAACAAGTGCAATTAAGTTAATGTCAAAAAGTAGTGCTCAGAGTATGTGCATATTAATTTTTATTATTAGTACAGTAGTCGCCGCTTAATAGACTCACGGTTAATAGACTCAATCGCTTAATTGACTCAAAAGCGCCTGGAACGGGCCGCTTCTATTTAAATATACATAAAAACTGTCGGTAATTAACTCAACTAACTTCACTTGATTGACTCAATATTTTTCCTTCACGTACTTAAAATAAGACATTTGTACGTGCCCAAACAGCCTTTCCTACTTTTATGTCATCCTTTTACTTCCCTTTTGTGCATTATATATGTAGAAACAACCATGTTAAGTACCGTTTTGTTTGAAATAGGTACGTTTATCATGCGCTAATTCGCTAGCGTAGCTATTTTGCTTTGAATCTGCTACCCGCTCGTCCACTGCAATTTACCTCGTTACCCATAAAATTTCTGGAAGCTATTCAGATTCAGAAATGTTTTAGTCATGCACAACAACAGATTTTCATTGTAGGCCAACTTCTTCGCGAGAAAATGAGGCAACCGACTTTGAAGGAATTTTTGCAAATAAACAGACTTAGAAAAGTCTGTGATTTAGAAAAGTATACCTTTAATTTATTGCTAATTCACTTATATAAATTAATATTTTAATTTTTTTTCGAATTTTTAACTGCACAAAGGAATTTAGGCATTACTTCGTTTCTAAAATTCATTAAAAACCTTTGCAGTGCATAGTAAGCTGATGACTCGCACTTCTATACCTGTAATACTACACCCATCGGTTAATAAGTTCAGTCGGTTAATTGGGCCAAAACATGTCGGTCCCAAAGTGAGTCTATTAAACAGCGACTACTGTATTTTTTAATAGGCAGTTTGAAAAGTTTATGATCAATCATAACCCGTCTTCCGGCTTAGTAATTCATGCCCATTAGCTAAAACTGCATTTTATGTCAATTTGTATTTTTTTAACTAAATTTAGCACACAGCTAGCTGAAATCCAGCATTCAACAGTAAGGTCCTGCTCTTTGTATATAGCTGTGGCAAGACCAGGACCAGACAAGGCTCGTTGTCAAACCTTTACCTCTAACATAAGCTTTAAAGTACTCTGATGATGCGGTAAGAGCCAGAATTAGTTTGTCGAATGAAAATGCACAGAGCGGTCACCTGACCAACCTCAGCGCCACTCTTTTTTTGATTGGCAGGCCCTCACCACTTGGCTATTCTATTCACCTCAGCTACACAAGAGAAGAAAAATTTAATTATATTTTTATTACGTGAAATGCAGACAGTGTCGAATTTAGATGGTGAGAAAGCTTAGGTAATTCCTTTTGTGAGGTCCACCAATCCCTGTACAGTTTACGTTGCAGTATTTATTTCAGAGTTGTTATTATTAATGCTTTTTCTTGCAGATGTTCATTGATGGGTTTTGACCTTAATCGCCAGTGGTCTGACCCTTCCCCATGGGCTCACCCATCTGTCCATTCTGTAAAAAATTATTTAAAGAATTTGGACCAAGACGAGGTAATACAATTTACTGCAATTTTATAAGTTTTTTGTTTAATTTATTCAGTTTTTATACTTCTTAATTATGAAACTGCTGATATTAAGATTTTGTCATAGTAGAATCTTCTTAAATTTCATTATGTTTATTACTATTACTTACTTTATATCTTTTCTGTGCATTTATTTGGAACCCTTTAGAAGCTTGTGCGCCTTAATTTTGTCTCTAAACTGGTGAGAGGCTCCTGTACTGGCCACAATAAAATCACATATTTTGCAGCACTGTTTGAACGTGGACGGATCTATATTTAACTGCTGTGAGTGCCCTGCTGTGAAGACGATGCAATTCTCTATCTAATTACAACTTTATTATTCACTTACGAGCACTTATTGCATCCATCTTCCTATCGTCACTGCAGTATATTTGTCACGAATTTATTTCTGAAGTGTGTTAATAAATGTGGGGCATGTCTAGAAAACAGTGTGTTTGTTTCAAGTCAACATGCTGCAAAAGAGTGACTATTTTTAGGCAAATACTGGAGAACTGAGTGTCTATGTTTAGGGCAGGTCCAGAATGATATACTTGCAATAAGATTTAACAGAATGTTGGTTGAGTTGTTATTAAAATGAACTACATGAACTTGACTTTATAAATCAAACTGGCTTTCCCTTTTTGCTTTAGACAAACTTTCTATTACTCCATTAAGGGTTGCTTTTTATTGAAACATATTAAGCACTAATCTGCACACCAATAATGAAATGCTTTAAGGGCAGCTTTTGAACAGCCAAAGATAATTAGACGACTCAGACAGGATAACACTGACACAGGATAGCCCAGTTTAAACCTGTAATTATGAACACAGTGAAGGTGATGGTGTACTAGAATTTTTCATATCCTGTTTTCAGGTGTGTTATCATGACACATATAGCACTTTTTTATACCTTTGTACAAGTCCCATACAGCAGTTTAACTTGAAGTTGTTTAAACTTTGGTCATGCCACAATGCCATTTTAACATCAAACTAGAAGGAAAATTAATTATAATATTGGCCATTGAATGTCAAATTGAATTAGTAATTCCGATTCTAAATCCCGTCAAAGCTCTTTATTTTCCTCCGAGGAAACGTCAGGCAATCGAACTGCTCCGTGCAATAAAATAGCACGGATTTGTGAACAAATGGGGAATAGATGCTCACTGCTCGACTAACTGTGGCTAATTCATCGTTTTGTTTTACTGGTTGGAGAGACAAATGACGCAGTTGTGCACTCGAGAACTGTTAGATTAAGCTCTTAAGGTACCCAGATTAAAGTTTTCTGAGTGGCTGTGTTACTACGTGACATCTTATGGCATTAAATGGTTTTCCTTCAGTCGTTATTGCCATCAGATAACATCAGATATATTGCAGAGCTTAACATTAACAAGCCGTAAGCGGTTTGTGCTGTTCTATAATTTAAATTTATGCTCTAGCTCAACCGCCAATCTTATGAATAACAAGCATTGTAAAAGGGGGCAGATTGCCAACTGGTCACTGGTAGAGTTGGCTGTTGTATAGGCTTGTAAATTTGATAGTTTGCTTACTTTCTCTTCTTTTTTCTGATTATTAGTTTTATAGAGATTGTCAAATATTCATAAATAGACATTACTTTTTTCTAATGGTAACTTCTAAGGCTTTGACGCAGAAGTAGGATGCTTTTTGAGAAGGTTACTAAATCAACAGGTTGAATCTAATACAAAGGCTGGCATCTAAGCCCTGCCTACCAGGCCCATTCTCACAAACTTTTGTTTGCTGATAGCAGCTACAATGTAATATTTATAGACAAACCAAAAAAATATGAAGAATACATGTACACTTATTAGCTTTGCTAATTGTTCCAGAAAATGTGTCAATGTTATATACTTGCCTGACTACAAGAAATTGTTAAGCAAATCATTGCAAAAAAGTATATATTTATTTCACTCAGAATATGTGCATTATATTACATGTGAGAATATGGATTTAAATAACATAAGTTACTCCAGTTAAATTTTGTGAAATGCTTCAGCTTATGTTCTCTTTGATCCAGTGGCATGTTTGTTTAGGTTTTCTTTAGCTTGGAGAAACTTATAATAAATCTTACTCTTTCTAACCTTCCTGTCGCTATACATTTACATCAAGTATCCCAAGCACAACATTACACTCTCATAATGTCTTTGTTTTATCGCTGAATAAATTTTACTTACAGAAATTTGTATGGATGGAAAAAATACAAATAATACTAATAATGTGCACTTGACTTTGATTCTCGCAGTATTTTTCAGTACATTCTCCAGGTATATTCGTGAGTAGCTTTAGTCGGCTCGCTAGCTGAGAAAATAAAAGAAGCACTTGATTTACATTGCGAGGTGGATGCCTGTTGACTTATTGACATTTTCTGATCCAGATTCCTGGTCAAAATGGAAAACCTCAACCCACGTTCGTTGCTTATTTATCAAAGTGTGGCAGCAACTCAGTGTCAATGCTATCTCCAAACTCCAAATTTTTTTAGTACAATTAAGTTAGATTACTAAATAACCTAATCAAGTGATTTAAGACAAAATGAATCCCTCCATTTATCTATGACTTCATTTGGCAGGGCTCCGTACACCAAGTACTTAATTTTTAAGGCATTACTTCCATTGTCATTAAATTACAGTTAAACAATTAAAATACTTGATTCATACCAGTTCAACTTAAACCTGTCTGATTTTGTTGACTAAATGACCAAGCAGTAAGTTGTGTGTTTGAGTCAAGTATTTCAAGAATTAGAACTAAATTTTACCATGTTTGAAAATTGCCATAGAAAAAGATTAAAACATATTCACAATCATACTTATAATTAGTTGTCTAAAATTCAGTACAACAACAATTACGATTTGCTTGAAGGCAATTCTTGCCAAATCTACTGTCCAGAAATGAGTTTATATCTAGCAAATAACTTGAAATAGTTTGTGCATCATCAATAATCCGTTTTTATTCAGTAGTTTATGGCCTTAGGTAAGTCTTCTTTTTTTATAGAATATTTCTCTGGATTTTTACATCGATATACATGCTCATTCAACTCTGCTCAATGTATTCATGTTTGGAAATGTGTTCGAGGATGGACCCAGGCATGATAGGCAGTCAGTGTTTCCACGCATCCTCGCACTCAACGTAGAAGATTTTTCAATGATTAACACGAATTTCAATAAAGATAATCAAAAGGCTGGTACTGGCCGAAGGTGAAAACTTTGTAACTTATCTAGTGCCAGGGCCTATTGCAAGGGGGGGAAGTGGGGATACTTCCCCGGGGCCTCACCCTCTAGGGGGGCTTCTCGCCAAGGTAACATTTTTTGCTTTATGCGAACCTACCGCCTCCCCCCCCCCTCTCTCTCTCTCTCTCTCTCTCTCTCTCTCTCTCTCTCTCTCTCTCTCTCTTGCCGCATGCGTGCCGTTTGCCAGTATTGACAAGTATTAAGGACTGGTCTTGAGAATAAAGCAGTTTTTCTTTCAATTGTTCTTTCCTTTAACAACTGTATAACTCCATATTTTCTCTCCGAAAATGCTTCTCTGGCATTCTAGCAGTTCAAAAATTTTACCGATGGGGCCTCACACGTCCCACTTCCCCGGGCCTCGCCTAGGCTGAAATAGGCCCTGTCTAGTGCTAATAGTTTTGTGTAATCCAAAAAATCCTTAAATACTGCATTTTAGTAGTGCTATATTTCTGTAGACTGACACGTGCTGCAATAATTGAGTTTCGCAAACCAAATGCATTAACTGTCTTGTTGCACCCAGAAGTCAGTATTGGTGATGTCGGCCAATGCTACACTCGTCTTGCAAAGTTGGGCACTTTGCTACAGAAAAAACACCACAAGAGGAAAATCGTAATGATGTTTATTTTTGCTGTAGATCATCCAGCTCTGCAAGATGAGTGTAGTATTGGCTGCTATCTGCAATACTAGATTCTTTCTTTCTCGCCTTATTCAGTACCCCCATCCCTCACTGGTTTGCACCAATCATTTGGCCACCAAACACAGAATACTGAATATCACGTGCAACTTAAATTACTTCTTCCTTGGAATTGGTTTACATACATCTTTGCACTTACGCATTCTCATTTTTAATTTTGTTAGCTACGAAATTGTTTTCTAAAATGATGCTTATTTAAATGGTAACTGCAGCATCCTCTTTAGACATTTAACCAATATGCAGCATTTGTTGATCAGTTCCGACTAGTGAGAATTATAAAAGCATCAGTAAAATGTTCACATATTATTGACCTTTTTAAAGGTTGTAAATGCCTAAGTTGTCTGTGTTTTATTGGAGTTTTATTAGAGTTATCTTATTAAGACTGACAATCGAATATCCTTTGATCTTTTCAAAGGAGTTATTTGCATATAAATTGCCTTGCTGTCGATGGCGAGTTGTTGCTCATCAAAGACACACCCAAGAGATGATGTGCCAGTGATGAAAAGGGTTGAATAAAAATTGCATTGCGATACTTTGTGTCCAGCTGGGATAATGTCTTTTGTTATGTTTTAAATGCAAAACATGAATGAATATTTCCAATGTAATTAATTAGTGCACCACTTGTTGGTCATTAACTTGATACTCGTTATTTCAGTTTGTCAGCTGTTAGGTTATCTTTTGATTAATGCAAACTCGTTGTTTATTAATTTTGTCTTAACACCTCTTAAGACCTACTGAATTTTCCTTTATGTTTGTCAGTTTCCAGTTTGCCACTCGGCAGCAAGTTAATAAACAATTTGTTTGGTATAATGTGTCATTAAATAACATTAAATGATTTTTTTTATAAAGACCTGTTACTTATAGCTTGAAACATATATTTGGCTTCATTTGCTTTCGTTTTCTGTGCCCTGCTTCTATTTTTTGCTGATAATATCTGTTTTTTTTGTAGAACTTTAGCTAATGAATTGGGTGCAATGACAATGTGTTATACTTTGGAGGTCTCATTCTTTGGCTGGATGTCAAGCAATACTTGTGGAACCATCGTACCATACACCGCAGAAAGTTGTATCTTTTCATCATTCATGGCGTGGCTACTAGAACTTAAACTGGGGACTAGTACTTCCTTTACAACAAATAGTTTTTAAAATTGCAAAATTTGTTTCCGTTGTTTAGCTATTGTCTTTGCCTTGGTAAATGGATCTCAGGTAGCAACAGCAATAAGTAATTTGTTAGTATTTAAGGGTTCATTAAAGACATACACATACCATTCTGTAATAGGGTTCTTTAGTTTCAACCTTAGTGCTGACAGGGGGCAAGATTTATCAACTATCTTATAAACTCTTTTGTTGTAAGGTCATTCCTATGAAAGATCGCAGTGTTATGCGGTAGTTGTGAAGCCTCTTAATTTACGAATTTTCATGAAATGTTTCCTTAGAATGCTTAACAAATACTTAGGAAGTTTCTTATGAATTCTATGATAAACTGGGCGCAATTGCTTTCCGAGGCCTCGCCATTAAGAATCCTTTATTGTTTTTTAGATTTACTAAGGGTTTCACAACATTCTAAACAGTATTTGTTGTATATTTGTATAGTAGCATGTATGTAAGCTCCTAGAATAAATGTGTAGTTGTGAGGTGGAACATCCCTTTACTATTGTCTTTCTTTGAGGAATTAATTTTATTACTTTCTATTGATTAGGCTTTGGTTGTACTAGCATATTCCTTAATTCATAATTAACAGATGCTGCACTTGGAAGAAATGTCTGCAAAGGTTTCATTCAGTATTATCGTATGCAAGGCCTGATTCCAGACAAGGCAATTCCCTACCCTGTCACTCTTCGGCCATCATTTTCTCAACCGGGGCAGCTCAACGTGCCAGTGCAGCATACTAGCAGATCATCCAAGTCTCCACGAAGGAACTCCAGCTCCATGGTAGATGAGACAGAAGCCATTCGTATTGCTCAACGTCTACGAAAAATGAGTCTCTCAGACATGGGCCAATCTGCGGAGAGTACAAGTGTCGGTCGGCAGTCTAGACTCGCAGGAAGACAGTCTAGGGCACGTAAGTCATAGCTTTTGATCTCAGGTAAGCATTTTATTAAAATATACAATAAACACGTGCCCAAGCATGGCATATATTGCCTGAATATATTTTTTGTCTGACTATGTGATAAAATGCAGTTTGATTTTCTTTGAGTACAACAAAAGGTTTCTTGATTTTTAAAGTGCTGTGATAAAATTTGCCTTAAGTAATTAATCTCAAAATTCGTCAACTTCTACATTCTTGTTGAAGTCTCTTTTGTTATTTATGACTATAAAGTCCGTCCATTCATTTCTTTTTTATGGTTTTTATCTGTGATATATTGTAACTTGCTGATTATTAGTTTTTACCATCATTACAATCATTTAGTTTGTTTAACATATTATGCTGTTTGTGCTATTCTCAAGGTCACCTGTGTAGCTAGAATTGTACACTGTTGCTTTTGTGTGTACATAATCCATTTTTGGTTAGTTAATAAAATTACCCCTTTTGTGCTAATGAAGTAATTATCTAGTCATAGTGTCCAACATATTGGATCATTTATAAGCTTATATTGCTTACGTCTTTACAATCATGTGTTATTTGAAATTACTAATAGGTTACATTAGTCTGATTATGCTTTTAAGAACAGTGTTGTGAATTTGTGCATCTAAAGAATTGCAGCAGTGAAAATAGGCCTACCCTGTTGTACTCACACATCATGCAACTGAAGCAAATAATAATGTTCAAAATATGTATTTTGACCTTGTATTTAATGCATTCTTTTGAATAGTATGTTATAAGTAAGATAAGATCATGTAAAGTTCCTAAATCAGATAGAAGCAATTATGCACAATGTTACATAAATAGTGCACACCAAGTTTATCTTCGTCTACAAAATTTATATTAAACTGGTTAGTTTTAATATGACTAATAAAAATCATTAGAATGATTGTAATTGTCATTATCATTTTTATTGTTAAAATTGTATCGAACATAGTTTCTTGTAAAAAGTTTTGCGTTTATAACGAACATTTACGGCTATAGGCAAGCAAAAGCCACTAATTGCCAATTGACAGCTAACTCCCAAGTCTCAAACACAGCACGTCACTGATGCAATAAAATAACTGGCAAGAAAAACGAATGCAATGTGAACCATACTTGCAATCTATGATTTCAGTTGCCTTTGATCTAGTCCAGTAATTGTGAGCTCCTACAGCAGCAGGAGTAAAGTCATTGTAGTAAGTTCCTGCAAATCTTTTCCAGCAACTCCTGAACAGTCATGTTTACTTCAATAGTGATTCTGATTAGGTCAAAGGTACATGGCTAATGGAAGTTGGGTGTCAAAGCCACGCTATATGCATTCTGATGAAGTCCTGGCTTTGTGAGAAGCTTCATCAAAAACTCTTGGCTTCTTGATTTGCAGGTTTGAGAAAATGCATCTGCTCCTATTATAGGAAGTTGCTCGAGGAATTCACAAATAGGTTGTGTGTATTGTCCGGGGAAATTCAATCAGGGATGAACAGAAAATGTCTAAGCGTGAGCTTTCTGATACATAGAATACTCTCTAATTACAGTGTTTGTATTATTATCACCGGAAAGGTTTATGACATGTTTTTTATGATTCAAACAGTCACTTTACTAACACATTTTTACTTGCATCTAAACAGAAATTCAGTTGACGTTTTATAACAAGACGATTAGAACTGTAAGTTGGACTGAATAATAGATGTATGCTACCATGATTGTGACACATTTTTGCTTAGCTGCATTTATTGAAATGACTCATTATAGTGGATCATAGCAGGAATTGAATCACAGCAAGAGATTGGGAAAATTTAGGGTATTAGACTTGGCTGATTAAAATAGTGATTGCAAATAATCACTAAAACTTTATGTTCAAGGATACAGGAGTTCCTCTACAGATTGATATTTTAAGCACACTATGTAAATTGTAGTGAACTTTTATTCACAGTTAAAAAATGCCTCAACGAGTTGCTTCAATTCAGATGTTGCCTATCCTTTGTCATGCTTACCCTTCCTTGTAGTGCTAGTGTCTTGGGTTAGTCACAATAAATTTTTCTTGTGTCTTTGATAATCTGAGATCTTTGGTTAACCAAAATAAGTAGTATAAAAAGTTAACGTATTAGATGGTTTCCTGAAAAATAAATTGAAGTGTGATAAGTTGAGACATGTAACAATCATTCTGCAATTGAACATTGACAGTCTCATAGTGGTGAGCCAATCAGCAAAACACTAAATTCAAAACTATTTTAGTAAAAGCAATTGCACGCAACAGCAGTAAACTAGACTATAAACTAAGCTACTAAACTTATGATCAGACTAAGCGTCTCCAGCTTTGCCATAAAAACACAAAACGTTTGTAAAACTAAAGCAGTCGTAAACCAGGCTGCTTGATTGGCTTACACTATATGAGCAAAACAACCGCTGAGAAGCTCTGATAAAGGTAATTGCACATGGTAGACTGCACCTGCCTTCTGTTCCATACTGCTTTCCTGAGCAGGTGAATATCAGAGAAATAGTGAGTCTTGCCATTCTTATCACATGGGAAACCAGGTTTGCTCATTTTACCCATTACATAACCAAGAGACTGTGTCTCGTGACCTTGGCAGCAAATACTTTGATCCATAAGAAAAGGTGAGTGACATATGTTGCAGAAGGGAAACACAAAGTACACCTGCTGAGGCTGTAAGTGTTGTTTAAAAGTTAGTTCAATGTTTTGGTTGCAGTTTCATTTGCTTTACAATCAGCATTTTAGCAAATGCTCGTTTTGGTGAAAGATTTGAACAGAAATATTCTGATGCCATCTTTTTTAGAATGGTAGATAATTGGTGAAATGAATTAATAAAAACAAGCAGGTCAACATTAATCAAAAATATTTTATTTAAAACATAACAACAAAAACATACGTTTGAGAAAACTTAAATCGACATGTTAATTTCCTCAAAGCAGTAGAACAGCAACTCTGTCCTTTTCATATGCATTCATTATACAGAAAATTATTATCACTGATTATTAGTCTTTTTTTAAAAAATTACAGTTCAAAAACTCATCATACGTAAGATTCGTAGTTGCTGACTAATTTTGCAACGTAAGTAACTACATTACAGATTGGCATGCATCATATCATACATAGCAAACTTGATAAGGTTAAGTTTACAGTGTAACTGCATATTATCACAGCCAAACGTGATTGCTTTCATTATGGTTAATAAAACCAAATTAAATTAATGGTTGCATAAGATCAATGCATCCTGTTCCACCTTTTGTCAGGCGACCAGTTACAATCCTAGATGACGGCGACTTCAGGTCATCTGGTGCACCTAGGAAAAACAGAAAAAGCAAAATTATTTTAGCCATTCTTGTCAGTAACATAAAGTGATCACAAAAATTGCTTTAGAATTTGCAAGTAAATATTTAACAGCTTCTACATTGTATTTTGAATGGATTGAAGTAGTTAAAATTTTTGATACAACAATTTAGATTGGGTTAGATGCGCATGTTAATTTAAGTTACAAACAGCTTTAATCCTGAGGTGTATTTAATGGGTGATTGGTTGAAAACTAATATGTATTTTCTACATTGGGCTTCCAATAACATCTTTTACATCTGCTAGTGCATCTCTTATGATGTAGACTTTAGGAACTAATCATGTTAATAGTATCTCCAAATAAATACCTCTCCAATAGTGTATAAATACAAAAATTTGTGGTAAACGTGCCATTAAAAGTGTAATTAAGTTGCCACAAACTTGTGTGTATAATGTACATTGTTTAGTAACTACAACTTCTGTTATCTCAGCGTTGATAATGTTAAAAAAAATTTTGGTGCTTGTGGTTTCTGCCAAAGTTCCCTGTTACTGTAAGCGTGCTTACAACTTGCATTTACAGGCGGGTGTACTGAGCTAGTGCAACATAAATGGAATGAATTATTTAGTGAATTTACATTCGTAATAAGGTCAGGACTGTGTTAATGGATTTACCCAAGCATCGAGTAAGTGAGTTAGGAGAAGATGAAGCGAGGTGAAGAACAACAGTAAAACACAGATAAACAGAGTAATAGGTAAATATTGGTGTGTCGCCTGAAATATTTACGAGCCAGAAAAGTTAAAAGCTGTCTGCTTAATTGAGAGCTCAACAGTGTTGTTAAAACATGTCGAATATGCCAAAGTGGAAACATATTGTGGGTTGAGGAGTTTATTGTGCATAGAGTTGCCTTGAATATAAGTGATGTTCACACGGTCAGTTTAACTGTAATCCTACATTAATGAAGCTGAAACTTCTGTAGTTGCTCTAACATCTAGTACTAGTATAAATGGAAAGTTGGAT
Organism: Tubiluchus corallicola; assembly: GCA_030141605.1. Taxonomy (NCBI): domain Eukaryota; kingdom Metazoa; phylum Priapulida; class Priapulimorpha; order Priapulimorphida; family Tubiluchidae; genus Tubiluchus; species Tubiluchus corallicola. The sequence goes on from JAQGDQ010000015.1 coordinate 620,884, forward strand.
ATTGGATAAAGTATTTGAGGCACCTCTCCCACTTCCCAGCTCAATTATCTCGGAGAGTGTTGTATGCTCTCATACAATGTTTAGAGCAGTGCATCATAAGCAAAAGATTTCCAACATTTGGTGTATATTACAGGCATTTATTGGGAAAATATAAATAAAACAATTTTACTCAAATCAATGAATGAAATCACAATAATAAATTTTTTATCTTGTATATTTTGCCCATTCTATTTATTTCATCTTTGTTTCATGAGTTGTCTCATATCTATTCTTTCTTTCATAGTTTGCCCAAGTTTCCCCATTCAGGCTTAGGCATTAATATCAGTGCATTTCTGTACATACCTCGACTGAATCCGGTCCCGATCTAATACCACAATGGGTTGCCCTAATTTGGATTGAAGGCCTGGAACACTTTTTCCTGGGACAATTTTCGAAAATTCGAAGACAAACTTAACATTACTTTGTAATCAAAACAATTCTACAGATGAAATGTTTGCAAGTGTAAGTTTGGTTTTCATATACAGCTGGCTTATTCTATACTTTATATAAGCATGAAGACAACTTAAAGCTTTTTACTTACCATGCAAAGTTGCTTTACGAAGAAAGTACATGGTTGTTTCAAAGCTCATCTTCTGAAAAGGTGATGAGTTCGAATCTATGCCTGAAATAAGCAAAAATTAAAGGAAGTGAGAACCGTTAATAGGAATACCATTATCTATTAACATATCAAGATAATCTTTAGAAAGACATGTGGCATTTTTGTTAAAGAAAAGAACACAAACTTTATTTTTATAATATTGTATAGTCATAGTCATAGTATAATAACATACCGACTCTATTAAATGGCGAATATGTTCCTTCGAAAGTCATGTAGTCTGAGATGAGAGACAAATGGCGCTGATCTACTTCTATGCCATAAGCCTTGAACACATTTGTAATCTCCTGAAGCAAAACAAGGCCAAACATTTTTTGTAAGTGACAGCATTTTTTTTAGTTTTGTTTCTAGTTCTACCACAATTTTTCACATACATGACATTTGTCGAAATAAAATTAAGTGCATTTAATTTTCTAACCTTTGCAACTTATTGTAATAGTCCAACACACAAACACACAACTGATGAATTTTTTGATAAAAAAGTCGGAACACGGGCTGGATTATCCTATAGGCTGCAGCCTAGAGCAGTTCAAGCTTGGGGTGTCATACTTTGCATTGCTGAATAATTCATATAAGAATAAGAATAATTTATTTGTTGCCTTCCAAATAAACACGAAAAAACTATATAACAATATTTAAAGAAGGGCGGGATGGCGAAAGACCAAAATAGTCATCTAATCTGCCACCCTGGTCATAGTTTAAAATAAAATTTCAACTTTAAAAAAATGGGCCAGGCAATCTGAAAATCCAGTTTTAAAGTGGCTCCTTACTTGAGAGAAAGGATCCCTTTCGAAGCCTTTTATTTGAAATATGGGGCCCCCAGCTATGCAAGTGTTGCTGAAATATATCACAAATAAAAAATATGCGAGACGAGTGCCAACAAATCAGAGGGTGGCTCCGCCTGATGGCCCCATAATTTCATTAGCCTAGGGGCCCCAAAAGGTCATAATCGGGCCCCGCCCGGATGTGAACCAGGGATCATCCACTTATAAGGCGGATGTCGTGACAGTTAAAGAACAATTCAATATTAACATGAATCAGAGCATGATGTTGAAACGGTATCGAATAAAGTGCAACTAATAAACAGGGTCCGTAAATTGCTTGTTCCTGGAAACTTCTTTCTAGTTTAGCTATTCCAAATTGTGGTTTCGAACCCTGGCATCGTAAAGTACGAGTTCCGACTTTTAAACTTGGATGCTATATAGACTTAAACAAGTAACAACTTTCGGGCAGTCCTATACCAGTCAGAAATGCAATTATTTTACGCGCAGTCTTGAAACTTGGATGTTTAGCTATAAAGTGAGCATGAACACGTAATCTAGCATTACAATCTGAATTTTATGATGTATTTAGTGAAACTAGCTACTATGAGCAATGATTCTTGTGACGCCATGGATATGATTCATCGTAATGAAATAGCAGAACCGACTCGCATAGTCTCTGAGAGCCATTCCAATAAAACCGTCTTAAGCCACTCGGCTTAATATCATAAAGTGATAATAAAACCAAACTCGAGCCGAAAGACGTGAAGAGAAACCGAAATTAGAGGAGAGCGTACGGAGAAGAGGAGGCGTTGCAAGCATAGGGCGGGTGGATGAATCACGCTCGGAATGTTGAGATAATCAGTCCTCAGTGAAAACTATTGTTAGCATAAACGTTACATTATTGCACATATCCACTGTTGGATGATGTTACAAACCTACTATAAGGCGCAACTAGGCTGGAGAAATAAACCCTTAACCCAAACAAATTACAACAGAACAGAAACTTTCTCGGTTAGGCTGTGTTGTACATGCCCCCAGAGGTATCTCGACATATCCAAATTCAACCAAAATCAGCTCAGGCCAAATGTCCTCTATATCGTAATTTCAGTGGCTGTTAATGTGCCTGCTCCTGACCGAAGTTGAATAAAAATCAGTCATATTGTACAAGAAATCGAGGTTTTTGTCAAAGAAAACTTCTGCCAAACATTTTCACACACCTCTCTAGGCAAAACAGTCATTGTAAAATAAATTTCCCTCGGACCTCTACAAATCAACTATTAATTAAATTTCGATACCAAACTCGAAAGGCAGGAAATGTGAAAAAGTTGTAAGGCAGCTTGGATGTGAACCAGGGACTTTCTGCATACAATGCATACGCCTTAGAATCACCAGACCACGGCATTCCCCCGTAAACAAAGCTGTCCATAATGCTCCTTCAATTCCAATTTTTCCTGCCTTTCAAGTTTGCTATCAAAATTTAATTAGTTGTGAGTTTGGAAAATCAGTAAGAATAATATTGCCATTAAGATTGTATTAATCAATCCACTAGTGGAATATATGGCCTATTTTTTGGAAAAAGCAATACATATACAGAGTGAACTCAGTTTATGACAGAAAGTTTTCCAAATTACAAAAGCCATTACTAAGTAAAGCAATTACGTACTGCATTGTGAGCCAGCAGCTGTTTCACACACAGGAAAGTGTAAACGGAGGGGGATAGGAGCAGTGCCGGTATTTACAGTTATTCATGGCGAGTATTGTATGAATTAGGACATCACAGGAACTAACCATCTTGCATACGATGCAAGTTCAATAAAGATGTGAGCTCTTTTTATGTAGTGACTATTTCTGAAAAATCAATTTCACACACTGGTAAAAAAGTGATTTTTAACTTATTTGCTCAATAATCAAGCACGCCAGAACTGGAACGCTTCCGGAGAAGTAGCTAGAAGAACTACTTTACTAACAAGGATGGGGTATGCTCCATAGACAGGTGATATAGCCCTTTCCACTAGATTCGTCGAAGTTAAAGCATTTTTCCCTAATCGGCCAAATTTGGTATTAAAGCCGCGTTTGCATCGACCACTTGTATTTTTCAAAGTATATTTATCTTTTATACAAATTTCCCCAAACAGCGCTAAAGACGCTCAGTGTAAGGTGATACAGAAGAAGGAGAAAGTACAAATGGCTTAGGTTCGTTTCCCAGAAAACTTTCACAGAAAAACCATTTACCAGAAAAAAAAATTACCAGGAAATTTTTCCTAGAAAACTCATTTCACAGAAAAAACATTTCCCTTGAAAATCACGGCTACGTTTTCATTTGCTAAATCTACTATTTTGGTAGGATAACACCTTCGATTTCTCTTTCTCTACTTTGCTTCTCTGTCTTTAACTCACTCCTTCCCTCATCCTCTCCCTTTCTCGTTCCCTGTATGTCTATCATTTTCTCCCTCTCTCTCTCTACCTCTTTCACTTTCTTTCTCTCTCATTCTTCTCCTCCTCCTCCCCCTCCCCTTCTAGCTCTCGCTTCCTTTCATTCTCTTTCTCTATCCCCTTCTTTCCCTGACACCTCACCCCCTTTCTTTTTTCATGTTCTTTCTCTCCCTCGCCCACCCCACGCTAGACCTTTCGTTCTTTCTCTTTCTGCTGTCCTTTAGTTATCTATAGTGATTTGACTAATGACTATCAAAAACAGAATCATTTAATGCTTAATGTGTCAACCTTGTTTTTTTATTTCGTTTTGAAACTTCGTTGTTTCAATTTAAAACTATTTTTAGGATGAAATTGCTTTCTGACAGTACAGTAATTTGCATTGTATCACTTGCTGCATATAATCACTTCAAATTCAATTGATTATCATAGAACTTGAAATATATTTTAAAAAATAATAATTATAAAAAAAGAAAGCACCAAGGCTTTGCGGATCACACAGATTTGTTAATATCTTGGGGTCAACATTTGCCCAAAAAGTTATGCTTCTTCGGAAGATTTTTATAGGTTCTTCTACGGCAGGACCGAATCCTAATTCATTATCAGGATAATCCTCTGAGACTACTGAACTGGCAGAGATGTCACAGTCACATTCGGATGCGTGCACATCTTTAAACACCAAGAAATGAACGAAGCAATTCGGCAGTAAAAGTAACTACCGAAGAGTGATATTCCTAAGTGGTCTCCCAACACATCAGTTGCCAGAATTGCCATTTCTTAACTTAGGTAGGGAATCACATGGCGTGATTACTCAACATTGCAGCTGACTATGCGAAATAGTGATTACACATGATTCGCTACCTAATCGTTTTGGCTTTACAAATCTACTTTCTTGCCTTAACGAGTTGGCAAATTTTTTTCATTATATGATCATAAAAATCAGTTGTATGCCTAGTTAAAATAAACCAATTTCATTGCGCATTGTCTAAGAGGATTTATCTGTATATTATCTGTGAATTTTATTTTGCATAAAATGACAGTTGTGAGAAAAAATTCTGGGAAATGGGCATTCTGGGAAATATCTTTTCTGAGAATTTTTTTTCTGGGAAGTAAATTTTTCGGGCAAAAAAGTTTTCTGTGAAAAAGCTTTTCTGGGAGACGAGTCTACCCCATAGTTCAGAGAACGTTCTACCCCATAGTTCAGACATACGTTAAATTAATTCGCCAGTAATAGATGCCATATCGCGCCTGTTGATGATGTAGAGAATTCCTCTAATAACAAGGCCAAAAAAAGCTGATTATTAACTATTCTGCACCTTAGAATATCCAAAATAACATTATCGAAAGTAGCATAAAAATAAGTGCTCAGTGTTACGAGCACGTATGCAGTGTATTTAACAATCAATCAGTACAGTCAGCAAAATCATGCAGTAACAGTAACAAGCTCCTCCGGGGAATGGATGTTTGTCGACTACTGAAAACACATTAATGGCTAATCACGCGTGGCTTCAATTTATACAATAATTAATCAGAGAAGCCAGGATAAAGTCCACTGGCGCTTGTTATCTGAGCCGACAGATTCGATTAAGCTAGCCTACCGTCGCGTCAGACCTGCCCAAATAGGTTCCCACACCAGAATACTAATCAGCCTATAATCAGTCTCTGTTTTTGTAAGACATTTCGCTAAATTGTGACAGCAATTAGGAGAGCACAAAAGCAGAAGAATTCAACTACGTGGTGTACTAAACGAGTTTCTGTTTTTTTCAGTAAAGTATGGTTGGAATGCCAACTAACTGGAAAAATGATGGCGTTTGGAGCAAAATTACAACACAAACACCACCCGGTTAAGTTTGTAAACATTGAAGTCAGCCAACATAAGTATTGTTAATATGGGTGATAAACAGAAATACGCTTATCCTGTTTTTGCCCATTCTCTTGATTCCTCAACCCGCTGTCTTTCATCTAATTGCCTGTTCAGCATACGTCCCAGCAGGCTAATGGTTCTTTAAAAGCATATTTACTACTTATTTCTTGGTCACAGGTCCCTCAGCCCCATGGTTGAAGGTAATGCTCTATAATTATGTAGCAGAGTTTGAGATAGCTATAAATTTCTTACAGATACTTATGATATTGTAATTACTAAGTCAAACCGCTGAGGGTCCATTAACTTAGGTACCTGCAGAGTGATGGTCCAGTCCTAATCCAATAAGCTAAAATGTTTTGTGTGTGCCATGACACATTTACACTACGTTAGCAATTAGGTATTTAGTGAACGGAGGGAGCGATTTGATGGAATTTATAGCATCAATTAGTCATGAACTTGTATAATTTGAAAATATGTTTAAAAATTTTAATTACTTAACCCAATTTTAGGCATCTAAAATTGTGTGAACTAATTCTGGTTGTCACAAAGTGTCAAATCAATGATGATCCATTACTAATTATCTTTAGTTGGACCTCTTTATAGAATGATGACTGACTAGCTAAGAATTTGTCCCCATGTTTCAATTAAGTGAGGCTATTGATCAAGCATAGAATTTTAAACATTTTTATCATCTTATTTTTGGATTACTGGGTGAATTTTTTACAATCGGGCAAAGTTTTTGTGATTTCAGAAAACTGCAAATTTCATAATGCTTTCACAAAAAACATTATCATAAATGATATTTTAAAGCGACACATTAAACAAGATGTACTCTGGAGTTTGGACCCCAGTATCATAAGCTTTTTCAGTATCATTGCGTCTAGTTTTACAGTATGCACCTGAGCATGTTAGCCAAAGTAAATGCTTTTTCTAATCATTAGTTCACAGCAGACATCAAAACAGCAGCTTTTTTATGCATTATTTAATAGGGCATTCTGTTACATGCTAAATTAAAAACTGTAGATAGCTGTTTCAAAAATTTAGCCAGAATTTACAATAACTATCCTGATCATATAGCTATTACCTCAACACTTCTGCTCAACCTTTTGTCTTTTAATTGAATCTTGTCCAACACACATTCATTGTCGCCTTGGCAAATCCTGCCAGGACTTCATTAATTATCATTTTTTATTGCTCATCTCACACTACCACATTTCCATTAAGTTTTGCTTAGCCTATAAAAACTGTTCCTTTCTTCTCCTCCTTCTTCCTACTTTTTCGGTTTTATTAGTTTTCCGGGATGAAAAGGTGTTATTGTCAGTGTAAGCTCAACATTTTTTCTCTGAAAATCACATGACTTATTTTCTTTATTTAAATGGCAAAATCAATAATTTAATGAGTGACACATACATTCTGAATAAACTAAGCACAGTAATCTGGAGATGACAGAGCCATCTGTTAGCTACTATTCATCCCAAATTTGGAGTTACTATTAAAGGCAGCTGCACATTCATAAATACTTGACATAGTACATGTAGCAAACTATCAGACACAAAACACAAATAGGTAAATACAAAATAATTATACAACTAAATTAAGAAGCCAAAATATAAATATAAATTTTTAGATATTTAATACAATGTAAAATTTAATACTTAAAAAGAAAATTTCACCTTTTCTTAGTAATGAATAATGAACTTGGTACTGATTCACAGAAAACTATATAATTACAATCACAGGTGGCATCACAGAATATTTATTATAAATAATCTTAATTATTGATATTTAGAATAATAAATAAAACCAATAACAAAAATAGATGTCATATTTTGTGAACTACATTGTCATCGGGCAACAAAAATTCAATGTACAAATGTAGTTGGGAAAATAACCAAAAAATAAAGGATGTCATTTACGCATAACCTAGCACTGAATCTTCATATTTATAGTAAAGTATATAAAGTCATCAAATGCAGGCCAAGATAAAAACTACATAGTGTTAAATATTAATAACTCTGCAGCTGCTGAGTGATCAACAACAGAAAGTAAGTGTGAAATTATACTAAGGCTGAAACACACATCTTAACAGCAGCAGTCAAATAGTTGGGCTGCATTCTTCTTGGTTGTTCTGGAAACTCCACAACAGCACTACATTTTCCTTGATTATAATCTTAGAGATTGAACAGTAAATAAAAGATAACCTCCTTGTCATGACAGGTCAAGCACAGAGCTCACCTGAACCTACTGATGCTATTATAGCTGCACACCAGCTACATCAAGTGGTTGCCACAAGCTATCGTGTTTGAAATGAATTTTTGTAAAGCAATCCTCACTAACCCAAATGAAAGAAATGAAAACTTCAAATTATGCTCAATTTAAACACTATGTACCCTAATTTAGAAACAGGACTCACCAGTTTAATAAGTTTGGCTGCAGCTTCGATGCCATACACCATCATACAAGCATAGATGTCATTAGTGTACAGATGATTCAGATCCAATAAAGTGTCATACTTAAACATTTCCTGAAAACAAATATTTTCATATTATTTTGCACATACTAGTCTGAATATTACACACTGATCATGTTTATCACTTTAAATTTCGTAAGACAAGGAAAACATTTATTTTATTTAAAAAGTACCAGTTCAAATGCTACATATATTTCGGTATTAGTTTTAAAGTTTGACCCTTTGATAGCAACTTGACCTATAATCAGCAGTGCAGACCATTCCCCAACCAAGAAAGGATAAAAGCTTCAGAATGTTTTTCTAATGCTAGTACTGTATTTACATTATTCCAAAGATTCGAGTAACTTTTCGAGCTTCTTGTCAATTTAGTGATACCCCATTTTTTCTGAACCATTTCGTTTTAATAATTTTACATATACACAAATTAAACTACACCTAAATTTATGACCTGTAACTTAGCTGTGTGCAGCATGACAAAATGTTAACGTTAGTTTTTGAAATTTTTCTCAGTGTAATAAAACAAGTATGTCAACTTGGTGATGCCAAGTTTTCCTGAACCATTTTATTTTAATGATTTTACATATACAAAAGTTAAATGATACCTACATTTATGATCTGCAAAACTTATCTACATGCAGTAATATAAAATGTTCAAAACTTAATATTACTACATTACCAATATATTAACTCCTTCAGTCTTGAGCATTTTCTTGCCATTGAGACTGTCCACTATGAGACTTCTGGTAATGCTAGGAGTTTGATGAATAACCACTTTCTTAATATCATTATCTAATATTGATGTAAGGTCAATCTTATGTGCCAGTGGCAACTGCAAACAAAAGAAGAACTATAGAAATAGGTGATTCAAAACACGAAACACTAATAATAAATATTGCAGATAATTATAAATGCTAAATATAAGTACAATATTTTTGAGTAGACAGAAAACAACAAACCTTTATGAACAACACAAAGGATTTTATCAGCACTATTCAAAACACACCAGCTAACCAATAAGATTGACAGAAGATGTGTACATTATTTAATTCGTTATTGAAAATATTGATTCATTGCTTGTTATTGAGAGGAAAGCAAATTAGTTTCACCTTATTTTGACAATACTCTGCACCAGTTAACAGTATGTAGCATTTCTAAAAAAACTGGCATAATCTAGTCAGATTATTGAACACCAACCTCCAAACCAGAAATAATGTACTATCTAACTAACAGAGTCATTCTGGTGGTAACTTTTTTATACAGTCTGGCATTCTTTGATACCGAGTTAACATAGTAGCAAAAGTAGCATATGCTACGAACCTTGCACTTTTAAGGATCCTGCATTAAATGCCTATAAGCTGCTGATGAAATCAACATCTCACAAACTAGCAACATTAATGTGTTTATACAACAGGAACAGAGTATTTTAGATTACTTGACAACTTGAGTCAAAATTAGGAACAGATGTAAAATAAGTCCTTGCTTAGTGGGCTTTCAGCATTTCCATGTACAAGTACGTGTATCGCTTTATGAAATGTGCTTGCAAGTTGACTGCAAAAATTCTAACATTGCTGCTGAGCGTATGACTGGCATTCTTTTTCTTAGACAAAATATACTTTTATTACTGTATAATGGCAATAGCATTTGTGTAGCAACATATATCATATCCATGACTCAATTTTTGTCAGACTCAGATTCGATTCCAATTAAAAATCATCTTGTTGAAAATTCAGAGTTGGTTCTACCATAATACAATTAAGACACATATTTGAAAATGGTCAGTATAAGTAGAAAAAAATCCCGAATATTTATAATTGCTTTGTTTATAATATAGGGTAAATATAAGCTCCGTAATAGCTTAATCGACTCTTGCACTCTATGCAGGATACTATCTGAATATCAAAAATAACCATTTAAGATGAGGCACTGAACCTCCAGACCCACAAATACAGCCTCCCTCAATGAAGTAAATAACAAATCATGCAACTGCCCCAACCAAAACCAAAACCTGGCAGTCAACCGTCCATTAATTGACTATCTAGCTGCCATTGCTTAACTTTGGTAGTTGAACACACAATATGACAATTGGCTGCTCAAATGAACCTTGAAACAACTAAGGGTAAAAAAACACAAACAACCACAACACAACACAAGACTCTCTTTTGTGTAACTTTTGTGTAACCTAGAAGTGACAAATTTCTTCACCTCCATCCCAGGATATCATTATCAAAGATGTTATTAGGCACAATCAAAACCACCTGCTCACAAGTAACTCATTAAAATGATTCCGTAAGTAGCTGAACTACCAAAATTTCTAGTTTACAAATGATAAATTCACCTCATTTCTAAATGTGTTATTTCAATTAAAATATGATGAAATCAAATTTTTAAACAGCCTAGGCTTGAAAAAGCAATTAATGATTTATGCAGCTATATAAGCATCTATATCTGAAATTCATTTTGTGTGGCTGACTTATGGAACTATTAAATTCTGCATACTATTGTGAATTCTAAATTCAAACATACAGTGCAAAAAGGCTTAAGACAAAATATCAAAACGTTCTTTTTAACGTCATCTGCACGTAGGGCATCCTCAATAGCTCACAGTACCAGCAATACACCTTAAAACACTGAAATAATGTTTACCTTGAAAGTAATTCTACACCATTCTTCATTTATGGCATCATAGGCATAGTTATGAACTTCCTCTCCTACACCTTTGGCAGCCTAAAAACAAAAATACAAATTGCATTGCACGAAATGTGAGGGCAGTCTTACATAACAAATTATATCAATGATTTATGTTTCTGCAAAATTGGTATGCCTGATTTGAGTGCATTTGTAAAATGCAAATAACATCAAGAATGCATGATGTTTTGATGAGCTGCATGAACAAATATATAAAGTTCTATTTTAGCTAAGACTTGTAGAAGTCTTGCAGCTAAATACATGTAAATTTAGAAGAAAATCCAATTGAAGCTGAAAGGTTAAAATTGTATGAAAAAATTTGTAATTCGTTCTGGCTCTAAATGTACAACATGCAAGACAATCAACCATCAGTTATAAGTACATAAGGCCTACTTAAACCCTGAATTCGATGTTAATGTCTCTGAAGAAGAACAGACGTTAATACAAGATACCGCTTGTCCACTCACTTTTTCAGGACAGAAAGAAGGAGATGGGCCAGAATGCTCAGGGAGCTTGTCTGTGCATGCAGAAGAGATGTGTAAGATGAAGAACACACACACTGTGTCACTGCTGATGCGGCTCTTTATTATCTATAATATATTTCTATAAAACCTGTTCCTTGATGTGGTCTCGCAAAATAGTAGATGGGGACAGTGGATATCTCGTTAATCCATTCAGTTTCTAATTAGATGACAAGGCATTTGGCTACCTTAAGAAAGTCATAGTTACTCCTACAGTTTATCCAGGTCTGATTAAATTGTGCCAATTGTGCCAATACTAACCAATGGCCATCAGAATGTTGCTGCTGCTACTATTGCTACTGCTTCTGCTTCTATTAAGTACTACTATAATAATGTACAGTTCTAATTTAGTAAATGGTATACTGAACTGAGGAAAAATGTGTTTAGTTTGAAAAGTTAAGGTAATACTTTATCCAGTAAACCCTGCTTTTTAAAAATGGTTTATCGCAATAAGGCAAAAATGGCTATTATCTGACTGGTAAACAATGATAAACAATGATATTTCATTCATACTGTTCTTAACATTCTTAATTTTGAAATTAAGTCTATACCATAATGGCATACAATAGAACACACGTGATTAAAAAATCACTCCTTCAAATCATTTCTTTCATTCTCCTCTTAGATAGGTTGGAATTCAAAAAAATTAATAACCTTATCTTTATTCCATCACTAACCTAACATTAATTCGGTGGAAATTATGCAAATTTTCCTGCGAAGTATTATGTGAAGTGCACTTCGCATACGTTGGGGTGCAAAGCATTCACCAAGGCTTTTTCAAGCAACATAAAACTTTAAAAAAGTATACACAGATGCCAGACCCGTAAAAGTGCAGCCACTGCACTGGTGGAATGGTGCCTGGGGATGCTTAAATACTAACACCATTGGTATGTCAAATTACGTATTAATTGACTGTCACTCTACTCTAGCCAACCATTTTACAGTTTTGATCTGTCTGCCTTTGTTTAGAAAACCGACTTCTGATATTGTCCCTTTTTCAAGGTAACTGTGCAACCCACTAGAATCTGCCAGCCTGTGTCTGGTACTACAAGACACTCAAGTTTGGTTGCTCACTTCTTCATAGTTTTTGAATTGTAAGTGACTTTGAACTTTGCACTTGACTCACACATACACAAGATAACCGACTATCTCTGTCTAAATCAGTCCCCTAATAAGTGTAATACTAGTTTTGATTTGTGACCCTTTTTCAAATTTGTGTCTATTGGGTCTCTGTTATATGCACTTTTCAGCAAGCATTGCAGTTTGGCTGGTGCTTTCCTATTTGTCACTTTGAGCAAATCTTGCAGTTTTAAGTTCACAAACTTACATGAGAGAGAACCATAAAATAATGTTTAAGACTGTCATCTCTTTGACCTCTGATCAGGTATGGGTACCAGCACATTATCATCTCTGAACAGCCTATCTTCACAGTTTCACTACATTGGCTTGTGCACTTTTTAAGTTGTCAAATTCCAAAGAATAAAAAGACAGTTAACTAAGGCCTTGACCTTTTAATCTAAAACCACCACTTACTATATCTGGACATGGATATCACCTTTAGCTATTTATTTTATAAAATCTCTGTAAAGTCATTTGTAAAAAGCCACAGACTTTTGGAACCACAATTTACATTTTGAGTGCTGCTATCGGTACCCATTAATCAATTCAGTGCCATACACTAGACGTCTACATCCTTTATGACCCATGTCAGCATCAGCACCTAATTCTGAAATCATATAGAATACCAAACTTCTAAAAAACCTTTAACCTTGAACACCCATCAAAATCGACTCACACTTCTGTCTAATAAGCTACATAAGTATGGCTGTCCAGCTCCTGAGCCTATGCCACATTTCCAAACTATCTCTTCTCTTGCTTATCTTGCGCAATCTAAAGTCTCATACTTCAGTGTAAGCAGAAAATGCATCTTACATAATTTTAAAAGAACACTAAGCTTAATTACTTTGATCAGAATACATAAATCAATAAACATATGTCTCTTTGCACAGCAATGTGTGACTTTGCAGAATTCTAATATACTCATTTTCTCTGTTAAAAATAATAATAAATGAAACTTATAAACTCAAGAAAAAAAATGAAACTATAATCTCACTTCCACACGAGATTGATCCATCTTAACCTCAACAGGTTTCTTTCGTTTCTGCTTTTTCGAATGAGACCGGAAATTTTCACCCTCTGCTACTTCAAGCATCAGTTCTTCCGATTCTGTACGTTCAATGACATCATCATCATCGTCATCATACTCATCATTATTAGCATCTCCTCCCCCTGTAAAAGAAGCAACTCATGTTCCATTCAAACAATATATAAAGACACTGAAACTGTTTTTAACTGCTAGAATAAAAAGTATCACACTCGTTTTTCCTTCATCTGATAACTGACACAAATGTTGGTCTGCTTTTGTAATACTAATCATTCTTAATGTGGCACCTAAAATTTATGTGAGTTATATTTGTTGCTTTACATATTTTCAAAAAGCGAGAAAGGAAACTTGATAAATCATAATATGGTTAGTACCAGTACTTTTCTTCAAAGTTCATAGTAAAATATTGTAGAAATAGTGCCAATATGCGACTTAAATGTGGCAGTTCTTATTCTTCTCGCGAAACACTAAAGAAAATTTGAAATCTTCTTACATAATAACTATCAGCTTGACGCTGACCAACATTTTTGAAAAAAGAATAACTTAATTAATTTAAATGAAAAGAACAATTTAAAATTATTAAAAAAAACTGAACAGTTCAATTAAATAAAATTCATTGAAAAGTTTTTTGATAGCATTCATCATAAGCATCACCCTTAGGTCTCAATCTACAATAACTCTTTTCTCATCATCCCAGCAAGTTGTTTGTTTACATTGATGGAAGGGAATTTTATCTCAGATCATCATAAAGTGGAATGTGCGTCGCCCTTCTGCTGCTGTGTGCATACTAATTTGTTGCTAAATACTTCTGAATAATCGATACATTTTTATTTATTACCTTATTTCAATTGGAAATGTAAAAAATGCTAACTGCTGTGCCAACAATAAGAAAATATTATTTTATTTTTAATTAATTTTAATTTCAACAAATGTACATAGTTATTTTAAAAAATTTTCATTCGTTCTGTTACTTTAGCATTTCTGATTAGAAATCTCATATTCAAATTTTGCATTCAAAATCTGTTTGCAGTTCATTCGAGAATTTTGTTTGATATGATCCAGCAAGTACTAAATGCTGATGAGTTACATACCAAGTACTTCTTCATCCTCGTCCTTATCATCCACCTGCAACTCTTTACGTTCGTCCTCTTCACCGCGGTATTCTCCTTCGTCGGCAAAGCGATCTCGCAATTGTTCTGCAGCTGCTCCTTCATCATTTTCATCCACATCCGAATCCCCCTCATCAGCATTCCTGCCACCTGATTCTTCACCGTCTTCGTTAGTCCGAGAAGCGAACCTTTTAGTCTTTTCCACACGACTGTTCAGCTGCCTAAAGAAACCACACTACAAAGAAGCACGAAATGACTACAAAAAATTCATAAGTAGAGGCTGAAGCTGAGTCAGTCATTATTACATCAGCTGACTCACACAGTAAATCAGCTAGCCTGGCTGAAGGTGACCGACTTTTCAGCTGAGTTGGCTTAAAAAAACACCTAAGCTACAAATTTATTAACTAAATAAATGATAAATTGTTAGTTAACAGTTAAATTATGGAGACAAATTTTTTAAATAATTTGTGTTGCTTATACACAGAAAAAAGCTGATCTACAAACTCAAATAATGCATTAGAAATCAATTTTTTATTGTTATAAAAGGCAACGGATTTATTGCAAATATAATTTAAATTCTTCTTGGCGAGGCTTATCTTGACTACCAACGAATCAATACCAAAACACCAAAATGATCCCATACATGTGACTAACGTTGCCTATTAGTGTATTTAATTTTGAAATGACCAGCTTTCTCGTACAAAAATTTCTAAAGTTTAGTATCTCTGCCAGCACATGCATATTCTGACCACGAATCTGCGATGCACTTGCCATATTTCAACCAGTGATTTCATCATCATCGTAAGCCCATTATGTCAATTGTAGACATTGGCCCGGCAGAATTCTGCTCTCAAGACAGGAAACACAGTAGTAATCCAGCCCAAAAACTAAACTATGAAATGCCAGTGGCTTGTTCATGACATGAAAATCTTTGCAGCTGGCAAAAATGTCTGCTAGCTCGACTCCCGTCACTGAGCGGCTGGCGCGATTAAAGCTGAGTTTCTTATTGGCTAGGTCGACTGTAGAAATAAACCAGCTGGAGCTCAGCTCTGGCCTCTATTCATAAGCTTTTTTATGGCTACCCCATTTTTATACTACCCTGCCATATTGTTTTCTATCACTCCACTAAAAACCATACTCAGCTACTTAAAACAAAATTATTACAGATATCCACTTAGTAAAAAATAGTCACTAACTAAGCAATGGAATGGCATAGTGCTATTTTGGCAAACTTAGCAAACACACGAATTTTGGCTAAATGTAAAACTTCTGAAGCAACGCAAAGTGACCTGCTTTCCCACTGACATCTCTTGATTCAAACTAGTTTTAACTACAGTTTCATGTTTTTATTTTGATACTATATTTTGTATTACAACTGAGACTGAGCACATGACTTGTACAAATTTATTATATTTTTACAAAGTTTGTACGAGGTTGTACAAAGTTACTAATACAAAGTTTCATAGTATTAAAAATCTTGCACATTTTAGCCACTGTGATAGCTAAGTTTTATGCAAAGCCCAACCTTTGCTGTGATATGCATTGCTTACTTACATTAATTTTTCTCAATCCTTACAACAGTAAAAAATAGATATAAAATGATTCCTTTTAATTTTGTTTTTAATGTTGCTTTTAATTATACAGCCTGAACCCAGCCAATCCTTTTTGTTTAGACACAACGTTCTGAGGCATTTTTCAGTCCAACACACAAATTAAAAACTAATTACGCCTACAGTCGGACTTAGGACCACATTCGGTTCTGGCCCATCGGTCCATGATTGGAAACAAGTCGGGCCTGCACAATATGTAAGTTGCTATGCATAAAGTGCACTAAGTCAGGCTGCACTTATAGAAGCACTTACTGGAACGGATGCTGATTTAAAGATAATTTATCTAAGAAATGGAAATATAAAAGTTATAATTAATTTGGTTAATGAATTATGTCATGACTGTGGTCGAAATGCCGATCAGTCATAAGTTACATGGCTCGTAAGTCCACAGCAATGTGTATTAAACAAAAATGTGCTTAAAGTATTCTCTTGGCCTAAAATGTAAAAAAATGTTTGAGGGTGATTGACGTTCGAGGTCATATAAACAATTATTGAAAAGAGTAGCAAAACTAACTAGAAAGAATAGTTTTTCCATAATAAGAAAATATATATGACTGCATAAAATATGCTTCCACAAGTTTGTTTAGTTGGTCAACATTTGCAAAATACATTGTAGGATGTAGAGAAGATATGAAAATTATATCTTTATATGAAATGAAATAACAAACACTCTACAAAATTAAGAGCTTTTATAAATCTAAATAAATTTTATAAATGATGCTGAACAGAAATACGAAACAAATGTAAAACACAAAATACCATATGAAGCAAAAATTAATACACTTACCTTGCTTGTTTGGTTGAATTAATATTCTTGCGGATGATTTTTATAATATGATCAATATAATGTCGTTCAACAAATCGAAGAATATCTGTTGGTTGAAGAAGGCACATTGACTTGTAGAACTTATGTGGCAAAAACTGCAGAAATACTGTGTAAATTCTGTACCTATAACTGTTAATAATGAAAACAAAATAAAAAATAGCACAAATAAATATGATTTTATAGAAGAAATGTTTCACAAGCAATGTGAGTAAACATAAATTGTCGAAAACATTTTCATAATATGTAACTAATAAATAAATAATGCCACAATATTCATGAAACAACTATAAATGCACAAATTGACAGAATACAAATTTGTATAAGATGATACATAGAGAGTCATTAACAAGACAGACACATACGATATTATGAAGTAGTTTAATAAAATGATCCAACTTACGGTTTTTCTTTAACAGACAACTCTTCATTCACTGTTATCTTTTCGAGAACCTATAAAAAGAAATAAAAACTAATTACTATAAATTTCTAATTAGGCAGGGGCTATCGATGGTAATTAATTCATACAAAATAATTACCATCGATAGCCCCTTCCTAATTAGATGCAGCCAATCATTACTACTGCACCTAAAATACTCACAGAAGACACAAAGACTTTATTCAGCTTCAATGTTAGTCCATGCATCTGTTTTTCCGTCACTCCAGGTTTGAAGGGAATGTCCATTGTAGGAGTTCTGATAGTCCTCGAGGCAGTCATGAGGATCTCTCGTAGTCTTGGTATGCCTAGTGTGACATTCATTTCACCTCGACCAGCAAAATGGAAAGTGTTCAAGGTCATCTGCGTAGATGGTTCACCTATGGACTGAAAATAAAGCAAGAAATTAGCCTACTGCTACAAAACCCAATATGCATACTGACTGACACATACTGTGCTCAAAGTTTTCTCCACGTCAAGATAAATTTTATATCACATCTCATTTATTGTTTCTTCTTCGCTATTACCTACACATTGATTTTTATATAACATCAATTTAAAATAAAATTCATCAATTTTACGTGTTATACCCTTGACGAAATAGGAATACTTGCACAGTTTTCAATTAGGCATGCCATATATTGCCGCTATTTAAATGTGCAAAAACCTTTACATGTTTTAATGTGTGCAATGAAAATTTCGCAACCCCGAAACTGATCTTATCTGGTATAAGTTTCTTTGAGATGGGTTCATTTCATGAGCACATGACCAACTGTGAGATAATAATATAACATAATTTTTGCTGGATTGACTGTCGTGTTTGGAGATTATTATGTTCAATTGTAACAAAACTTGTGCTCTGGATATACAAAAATAATTCAAAATATATATTATATAAGCTGTATAAAAAGTTAAGTGATACTGAAATTTTTAGTCTATTTTTCTATTTAAAATTTCACTGAAATCTGGATCTTACTTGGACTTTAAATCAAGTTCTTTTTTTCTCACTTCCTCGAAACTCTTTAATTTTTATCTGTCAGCAGAGAGTTTTTAAAGATTAAACAATTATGATGACAATGAATAATTATTTTATAAATTGATCAGAAGGCTTTATATGTCTTCAAAAACTTCATTAACATTTGCAATTTTCAAAATCATGAAAATTCATACGACTTCTGACAAGTACAAACATTTCAGCATAATTTGAAAATTTTCACATTTAGAGATGTAAAACATCATGTTGCAGAAAAGTAACAGAAGCCAAGAAAAAATCCATGTGAAAACGTATTATATATGATGATAAAATGCCAGTGAATATGAGTATATGGGGTACAAGTATGTGAGGCAAATCCATCTGAAGCATAATCAACCAAGTAAACAAACTGTACTTTTTCTAGTGACATTCCTAGATGCAGAGCAGCTGCTTAAGATCCAGATTTTTTTCATTCAGGCTTCTTACCTTTGGAATTCTATACCAAAAAAAACTGTTTCCTTATTAATTAGTTTCAAGATGAACATTAACATGTATTCCCTATTACTAAAAAACCAGTTAGATTTCTGTTTTTCTGGACCTTTATGTGCAGTGTCACTTTTTATACACTGTCACTTCCCAATTGTATCTTTCTTTACCTTCAGTGATTGCTGACATTATGTGAAGTGATGAAAAAAGCAAACAAACAAAGTTCCACTAGACACTATATGGCAAAAAAATGTTAAAATTACTTGAGCTGCAAGTAAGCCAACAGCTTCTCCTGGATCAGCCATCGCTCTCAGAGACTTGTAGAACATCATGTTCTTAAATTCACTGGTAGTGATAACACCCTTGCCATGACAAGGAACATCCGCAAGCTTGTGACCCAGATTAGATGCAATATATTCATCCATGAGTGCTGATAATCGCTCTGACACAGCACCAAAATAAAGATTGGCTGGAACTTGAGAGATTACGGGGTCTGGGCATTTGGCTACATGCTTGTAATACCTATATTATAATACCCAAATTATAATATCTATAAAGTAATAATGAGAAAGCACATAGATTAATTTTTATGCTATTGTATTCACATGAGATTATTTAACACTTGTAGATACTCATTAAAATGTAATTGGGTAAAAGTTAACAAAAAAAGATATATACTTATCTATAAATTAATATCGAAAACTTTGATAAAAAATTTAGCAAAGACAATCCATTTCCTTAAGTGACAAAATTTCTCCCATAAAATGTAAATAAATTCTTCATCGTGAAATGTACTAATAACATGCATAGTAAAGCTTACTTATTTCCATGCACAAAGTGAATTAGAGAGAAGAGACATCTACATTGTTGAATGCTAATCTCAGTGTTAGTTATACCATTTAAAACGATTTCACGTGGAAAATAACAGTTAAAAGTGGACAACCAAGTTGACTCATATCAGTTTTACTGATACTCTGAGAGTTTCTAAAAAATTCTATTTCAGAGTGTTATTTTTATAACTTACTGACTTTAAAACAGCAGAAATTGAAAAAAGATGTTAACATTAGACTCGTTAAAAGATAAAGTCTTTGTGGTTAATCTTAGTATAATTCTGCAACAGAAAAAAATCAAGTGTGCATTTTTTAAATTTGCAATTATGACGTGCATTTCTTAAACACGTATCTTGTTGGAAAGAATAAAAAGACCTGGACAACTGTATAAAAACAATGCAGTACAGTTATCACACTGTTACACTGTTACTGTCACACTGTTACAGTAACCAGTAATTTTTTAGCAAGAAGCAAAGTAACTTACTTTTTCTTTTGTTGCTTGTCTAGTACATTGTACCAGTTCTTGATCAACTCTCTTGTGGCTGCTTTATTCAATTCCACGTTTCCACATTTTTCTTGAAAATGAGGCAAATTCTTACTTGTATAAAACAGAAAAGGTGACGTTCTGTTCACAAGTGATGTGTTTGCATGTTTTCTTTTCCATTTATCTACCTGTCACATAAAAACACACCTGTGCAGTTAAATAGTTTATGCAAATCAAACTGATTAATTGCACAAATGCATACAGAAAAGAAAGGTCTCATTTTACAAGTAAAACAATCTGATTTTACAGGCTCCGTAGCTGGTAAGAAAAATAAATAATTAACAAAGAATTAACACTAATTACACAGAACAAGTGACATTGCCTATATTATCTGTTGCTCTCTGCACAACAGATAATAACCTGACAACTAATATGTACATAGTAAAAAGTGTTAAGCAATTTGATTGACATCTGCGACCTGTACACAGACTCCTGGAAGTGCCAGTACTCATGCACAGTTTAAGAAAAACAATGTTATATAACCCAGAAATTGATGCTGAGTTTACTTCTGAAAAGAGACATTGTTTTTCATGCAAAACCAAAAAAATTCGACTCAGTCTGTCATTCTCTCAGAGCACTTCTCATTAAATACTTACTAAATGAGCTCAGCTGTTAAGAAATCAGAGGGCACAGCTTCATGATAAGCATTCTACTGGATCTTAACTCAAGATCTGTGACTTTTCTTCTCAGCCTGTTAAGCTGTACATGCTCAGAGCTTGTTTACACAAGAAAAGCAAGGTAACCATATTCTAGTAGTCAATTAAAGCTTAATTATTTTAATAAAATTATCTCACTAATATGGAACATAACATATGTCGCAATAAATTACATAAGCATATTACTTATCCTGAGCACCACTACAGTTACATTTGTTCTTATACTCTGATAATTCTCTTAGAAATGCACAGTTATTTCCATAAGCCTGTCAACATTTGAAACAAGAAATTTGTCCATAAGACAATAGCGCAAAACCAGTCTTGTGACAATGCATCACTTGGCGTAAAGTAGATTCAGAGTAGCATTATCAGGCATAGTAAACTAACTACAATTAATCACCTTTTTCTGTAATTTGATAGCTGAATGCAAATTGAATTTTTCTGATACTTTTTGTAAATGAGCATTGTCTACTACAGCATCATAGTTATCCACAAGGAAATTCAGTTGTTTCTTGTTCAGCAGTTGTACTTTAGAAATATCAAGACTGTCTTCACCATACTGAAACTAAATAAACAATTGCTTTTAATATGACTAAACCATGTAGGTTACTACTCTGCTCATTAACTAAATTTTGAAAGTGGTCTTAATGTGGCTAACATAATATAATGAAACAACACATAACTTTAATCCATGGCAGCATGAGTAATATACCTCATCTATTATCTTGAGGACAGACGTAAACATTCGACTGTCATTTAACTCTAACAGCAACAATAACAGCTCTCGGCATCCCCTCGTTACAAAAAAAATTAATTATGGTTAACAGAATGTCAAAAAGTGACATGTTCAATATTGATCCTAGTTCTGATATGTCAGACAGGACAGAAGCAGCAATGACTCATACTGATTATTGTTGATACAGGATGTTCCAAAAGTAACAGTGCATTAACAAATGCTAGAAGCATATCAATATTGCAACATACAAACAAGTACGATTGTATCAATTTATGTAGCAGGAAAATTGCAATAGCAATAGTGACAGATGTACAGAAATATATTATTTGTACATAAAAACATAATGTACAAATGTACAGAAATATATTATTTGTACATCATGCTGACGTCATAAAGCAAAGTCTTGGCTAGTTTTGTTTTATAAGTGATGTTATTATGCTGTTTCATTTGGAAGACCTTCTGGTACAACCAGCTTAGCAACATGTTGCATAACTTCGAAATAGAAAGATTGTCACTGAATTAGTTTCAATACAATATTTTTCAATATTCTATAAGTGCAAAATATTTCAAATTGAAAAAAAATGTACTACAGTAGACAAATGCCTTGCAAACAATCTTGCAAAATCCTAATAATTTTGAATCCGAACGTAAACCAATTTACAAACTGGAAATTTTTCAGCAAAGAAAGGTTATAAAAGCATCTACAATCAAAAACACTTATCAGGCCACTTCTGTACTGTCTACAGCACTGGCTCAAAGCGCATCTATACTTGATGGCGAGAACAAATAAATTCATGGTTTGCTCTAAATTTGAATAACGGAAATTGTGGCAAGAGAAAATTGTGGCTGTGAATCTCTAAATGGAAAAATTTAGTTTTTCTAAGAGTAATGTTCGGAAACTATTTCTTTCCAGAAATGCCTCAAGCAAGTATGCTGACAACTGAGAATTGTGGTGATGACTGAATGTCGGTTTAATTTGCATAAGTATAGAGAAATGTATAACAACAAAAACAGTGAAGTAAATGTGTGTTTGCTTGCAGGCTTAATGCAGTGGTTGGCTGACCTTGAGTTGTATGAGTGAGCATTTGGGGGGGGGGGGTACATGCGAGGTACCATTTGTAGGGGTGCCAAAAACACACATTTTTTGGCTGCTTCAAATGATCAACAAAGCTTTGAAACGATTTTAGACTCGCACATGGGATTTAAATTTATAGTTTGTGCTAGCCTTAAATGATCTGTGAATGCAACAAATAAAAAATTTTCCTTTTTTTTGAACTGCCTGAAGGTAATGTAGTAAACCATCAAGTTTGTTTAGACAGCCAGGAGAATTCAACTTACCATTTTACATCTCTACAGCCAAAGTGTTGGGCATTTAGGCTGATCATTTTTTCATATCAAAAACATCAGTATTGTCAGCTTACAAATCGTAGCTGATAAGAAAACATAGTGTTGGCATAAAAAGTTAAAAAACTTTTGATTTATTTAGCAACTAATGTGAATATAAAGCCAAAGTACCAGATGTCATTTGACTGAATGTGAGAGTTTAGCCAAGTTTTAACAATAGTTATTTCCTGTTTTTCTTGGGAAGTCAGTTATTACTATCATACTACATGTTTTGTATTAGTGGATTCTATATCTGCACTGCAATGATTAAAAATAAGTGAAGATAAGTAAATAATTAATAAGCTCAAGTAAAGCTAAAAATGTTATCCTTAATTTCAAACACTTGATTCATTTTTAAAATGTAGTATAGCGTACTGCTCGAGTGGTGGCATGACCTATACTACAGTGCAAATAGCAGACTAGTAGTATTAGGCCCACAGACTATAGGAATATCATATACCTACACAAATGTTACAGCATAAACGGCGAAAAGCTTCTTCAAATTACAGTAGGCGCCGCTTAACAGACTTACGATTAACAGACTCAATTGCTTAATTGACTCAAAAACGTTTAAAACGGGCCGCTACATAAAAACTGTACATAAAATCAAATAGCTCCGCATCATTGACTCAATACTTTTGCTTGACAAACTTCAATAAGACACTTTTTGTGATTAATAAGCCTTTATGACTTTTATATCGTCCTAGTTGGCTTTTGTCCTATAATATACATAGAAACAATCATGTTAAACACTGTTTTGTTTGTAAACAGGAACGTTTATCATACGCTAATATGCTAGCCTAATGGTTTGCTTTGACCCGCTCGTCCACTGCAATTAACCTGGGTACCCAAGAATTCCTTGAAGCTAAACATTTAATCACTTGCTTAGCAGTTTGCTTTTGAAGCTCTGGCTGTGTTTGCCAGAAAATTTCATCAAATAGATGTTGCTGTTATACCGGGGACACAGTACAGTAAGTACGTCACAATTATAGCAAGTGGAGCTTAGGCGAAACTACAGATGAAGCTATCTGTGGGAAAATATGCACTATCAACAGTTTAAGCACGCCAAGCACTAAGTATTTTACGAGAATTTGTGCATCATATAACACCAGATTTCCAACATTTTAATCATTATGAGAACTCTGTGAGCCAACATCTTCGCGATGAAATGAAGATTTGAAGGAATTTTTGTAATTTTTGCAAATAAACTGACTTGTATGAGTTAGAAAAATATACTTTTTAATTTACTGCTAATTCACATATAAATTAATATTTTAAAATATGTTCTTTTAATTTTTAGCTACACAAAGGAATTTAGGCATTACTTCGTTTCTAAAATTAATTAAAAACCTCTGCAATGCATACTAAGCTGATGACCCATACTTCTATACCAGTAATACTCCACCTACCGGTTAATATGTTCAGTCGGTTAATTAGGTCAAAACACTTCGGTCCCAAAGTGAGTCCATTAAGCGGCGCCTACTGTAGTCATAATGACCATTGCAATCTCAATATTAACTGTGAGTATTGGCGAAACTGATCTAAATTTGCCATAATAAGGTGTAATATTAATATTGTCGGTTGCAACTTTTTTAATGAAGCCAGATTAACACCAGAAATTGCCTTTGCCGGCTAGTATTTAAGTACATGAATTTGCAAGTTTTCGGAGAACAGACGTGGATATCTCTTTTCTTAACAGTTCCCAGTTAAGCAAATTAAAACCCAATACTATCAAATCAGCCAAAAAACCTCAAAATTGCTCATTAAGATTTTCTTTTCTCTTTTCATTTTCATTCTCCTATACTGATTAAAAGACTGGTATAGAGCATAAACAGATGAAACTTTTAATAGTAACCATGAAACTTAATGGAATGAATGAGATCCACAATTCATGGTTACTTTTCAAATATGAAATCAAGCATGTCTGAAAGAAAGGAAATGTAAAAAAAATGGTGTGGACATGGATTTGAACCTGTGACCTTTCACTTACAGAGTGACCAATTTTCTAATAATTTAATTAAAATAATAATAATGATAGTATGATAACAATAATAATAATAATAATAATAATAATAATAACAACAACAACAACAATAAAACAGTAAAATAACAAATTATCCAGCATGTATGTGGAAACGGACACCAAAGCATTCACTTTCTCTCATCAGAAGTCATAAAGCCTTAATATGCCACTGACTCAATTCAGTGCAAATGCCAATCTAAGAAGTCACTCTTGATGAATTTTAGTGATACTCATGATAATTATTTCCCAATAAGTAAAAAAATTAGTCTCCAGCAGTAAAGGTTGTGCTAAGCGAACTTCAATATATCATCCCTGAGACTCTGTTAAAGACAGTTTACCTGGATTACACTGCCATCACTATCACGCACTGTCATATCATATGCGACAGTAATGCCCTCTAGGTGCTTAATTATGCATCGCTGTAAATAACCACTGCGGCTTGTCTTTACAGCTGTATCAACTAGACCCTGTAGTGAAAAAACAAACATGAAAATTACAAGAACCGTACACAACCATGTAATGCCCCCCCTCTCTCTCTCTCTCTCTCTCTCTCTCTCTCTCTCTCTCTCTCTCTCTCTCTCTCTCTCTCTCTCTCTCTCTCTCTCTCTCTCTCTCTCTCTCTCTCTCTCTCTCTCTCTCTCTCTCTCTCTCTCTCTCTCTCTCTCTCTCTCTCTCTCTCTCTCTCTCTCTCTCTCTCTCTCTCTCTCTCTCTCTCTCTCTCTCTCTCTCTCTCTCTCTCTCTCTCTCTCTCTC
Source organism: Tubiluchus corallicola (assembly GCA_030141605.1). Lineage (NCBI taxonomy): Eukaryota > Metazoa > Priapulida > Priapulimorpha > Priapulimorphida > Tubiluchidae > Tubiluchus > Tubiluchus corallicola. Next base: position 646,799 of record JAQGDQ010000015.1, read on the forward strand.
TCTCTCTCTCTCTCTCTCCCCCTCTCTCTCTCTCTCCCCTCTCTCTCTCCCTCTCTCTCTCTCTCTCTCTCTCTCTCTCTCTCTCTCTCTCTCTCTCTCTCTCTCTCTCTCTCTCTCTCTCTCTCTCTCTCTCTCTCTCTCTCTCTCTCTCTCTCTCTCTCTCTCTCTCTCTCTCTCTCTCTCGCGCTCTCTCTCTCTCTCTCTCTCTCTCTCTCTCTCTGTCTCTCCGCTCCATACAATTACATACCTCTTACATACCCATTTACCTTTCTTTGTTACAAACCTGCTCTGTAAATTTATATTTCTCATCAATGTTATTTTCACTTTGCTTTGGCAGGCTTTAGCAGTACTTGAAAATGAAATGTTACATAGAAATTGTAGGTTTTTTCTGCAAAACTCAGTAGATTTCAGGAGATTGTTGATTTCTTCCAAAACTAGCAGACTAGTAATTATTTTGAAATTCCATTATATTTACAAGAAAGTTACACTTTGTGCGGCCTGACCTGCAGTAATGCAAAACAATTCTTGCATAGAATGAATGGTTTCAATATTTAGATATGCAGCAGACTTATGTAGAAAATAGTAGAAAATGAGTGTTATCAATCAAACAATCAATTGATTAAAATACTTTCTTGAATTTTCTTCCTAAACCAATTTCTCAGCTTTACGATGCCTACTCCCTGCTGATTTTAAAAGAACAATGACTGAAGATATTAAAATGAGCATCTATGTAGAGAAAAGAACATTATAATGGAAAGAATTTTTTCATACATCTCTGCCAGCCATGCAGTGAAAGAAAAATTCTTGTGGTCTGATTCCAGTCAAAAAGCGACCATCTATAAATCCACCAGCCCGAGGAAAGGTAGCATATGGAACGAATGAAGGTAGGGATGCACCACTAATCATTAATGGTGGACGTCTCCCTTCTAGTTCGATCTGACCAAGCAGGCAAGATATCTGCATGCAATTTACCTGGAAATATAGAAATAAGTGCTAATAAAAATCAGATGTGAAAATTCATAGGAAACATAGCTGTTAATATTAGAATATACACAACTTGTAGAAACTAACATATTTCTCCAAAACTTTTTGCTCTATACAATCTTCATCTAATATTAATGTTAGAACGTTGCACATGTACAAAATTATATAAAACAGTATTGTCATAATGAAAAAGGCCTTCTACTTTATAGTAACACAAGTTTTACAAGTTTACATTTTTCTTCCTTTTTGGAGGTCGCCAAGCAGAATAGCTATGGCTGAATTTGATGCTGTGGCAGAATTCGATCCTAAAAATTTAGTTTTTTTTCCTTTCATTATCAGAGTTACGAGATTATTGCTGTGCACAGGGGTCATATTAATCAGCTTACAGATCAATCCAGCCTAATGTATCTATGGATCAATGCTACTTTTTGTTATTTTTAACTTTTTAATCTTTGGAAGTAAGAGTTAGTTTATGTTTTACAGGATCAAATTAGCCAATAAACTTTATAACAGTGATGAAACACTCCTAGAGAAGGACATAGTAATGTCACACACGGTAATATGTCTCACAGTTAATGACATAGTGCTCTTTGGACTCAAAGCCTTTTCCTTTTAAAAAGCTGACTTTGTCCAGAGCTTTCACGAAATATGTTAACCATAAATATAAACACAAGTTACAATCATATTCAAAAGGGTACCTTAAAATAGGCTGAAAACTACATCCACACAATAAATGCTCATAGTAAGTGATTACAAAATAATGTGAGACCATGATGCAATAGACGGATGTCTATTAAACTCATAAACTTAAACTCTGTGCTGATAGTTAGGTCCAGCCATTTTAAAAGTTAGTCATTGAGGAAAATCTGACACATAGATAAAATTTGAAAAATAATCAGAACATTCATAGTGCACGCACATATCACTAACTAAGCAAAAGTATAAATTACTTTAACAAGATTAATTGCACATTTTTTTGGCGAACCAGTGACTTTTTTTAGTGCTCACCGAGATAGTGAACCAGTGACCTTTTATCAGATGATGCAAACATTTTAAATTACTTAATTACTAAGAATTTTCTTTTCCAGTTACCTAAGTCTTTCAAACAGGTAAGCGTTTTTGGTACGTGAATTACATCTTTGTATGAAAAGTTTTTCCGGAACAAAATTACTTAAAATTCCCTTTCCTTCCACTTTAAAGCATCTTTTGAAGTGGTATGAATATTTTACATTTTTCAGTAAAAAATGGCATCAGAATTGACTGTCCATATAAAGCCATACTAACTAAAGCAACAACACTATACATTTAGTATGCCATTGGTTACCAAAATCAGTATAAACTTGATTTTGTATTAAAACCCAAAATAGAACGTTTTTTACCAGAACATAATTGCAATTTGACTCACCCTTGCTTATATGCTATGCTTTGCTTCCAAATTTATTATCTATTGTGAAATAACTGCCATTATAATTTTGTATAACCGCTTGGACATGTCAATAAACTCATTACTACTTCTACTAAAATATGATCTAATCTTCCGGGCTTCTGCTGACAGAGTCAGGAAAGAAGTAATTATTATCCATCAGCCGAATAGGTCTTCAGCAAATTAATCAATGTTCATTGAGGTACATATATAAATATGGAAGGGTATCAAGCAACAAATTATTACGAACAATGAATAACAATCACAGACAAGTAAGGCAATAAACGTACAGTTGATCCTTTAGCACCAGACTGGACCATCAGCTGAAGGTTGTTTTCTGGAAATATCTTCAGTAATCCACGTGGAAAACAAGCTCTAGAAAAGCACAAACACAAAACACTTTTTACCATATGTTAACTCTACTATGACATTAAATTAAAACACTCTGATATTATATAGACATAGATACTTCCTCAATGAGACAGCTGGGGAATAAACTGTGACCCCCCCCCCCCCCCAAAAAAACAAAACAAAACTGTTCAGAAGCAGTTTTCCTGGCAGTTACTCCCACAAGACATAAATTTATAAGCCAGTCACCGAATACAACCAAACACAATCCTCAAATAATGATTCAGCGTCCTGTCTTAAAGGTTATCTGTAACCAAGTTTTGACAATGCCACATATCACGTACATTAAAAGGGCCTACGCATTATCTTTGGGTGCTAGATACAAACTTGCAGGTTAGCTAACTATGTAAAAACAGTAGCAAGAACGGAGAAAAAGAGGTAGAACAAGAACAAAAGAAGAAAAAGGAAATTTGGGTCAGTGCTGCAAATTAATGCAAATAGGACACTAAATCAAAGTCGAACAATTGCATTAATTATCTAATTTATGTTATCAATTAATTGTTTTTGCCAAAATGACAGCCTAACAACAAAAAAACTAAATGAGTCAGACCACAAACACCAAAACACCTAATCGGGCAACAATAAAGAACTCAATAAGAACAATTTTGTAGTTGTGCTTCGACTGTATTTCTTTTGTTTATACAATTAGTTTTAATTATAATCAAACAAAATGAAAGTGCATTCTACAAAGCATTCTGTTCCTGCAGCCAGAGGTAACGTGTAGAAGAAATACCATGTTTTAAAATGGCTTTCAGTGTTCGGCAGAAATTAAAGATAATGCAGGATGACTAATTGTCATTTATAGTCACACATTTCCCTAATAAATGAAGGAAAGGTAACATCCATTACGGCTTCTGGATTAATTACTAGTTAATAAAGAATGTAAAGACATAAACGGTCAGTGACAATGACAATGGCTTCATACGTCTAATGAAATAACCAAGTAATAAACATGAATTCACACCCGGGTATTAACCTGCCAAGGATAATTACTCTTACGTTATGAAAGTACAATGAACGTAAACAAATTTACGCCAGATATTGGCAGGCTTTAATAAAAATATTGCATAATCTTGATGAAGAGTTAATGGATATAGCCCACAATGCGGGGGGGGGGGAGTGAATTAAAAGGCGTTTCTAAAAGATAATTTAGACTCATTCATTCATTCAACAAATAGACAGCATGTTCAGTAATCTTGTGCTCTGATTTTTTATTCTTGCACAAGAATAACAACGGCGTCGACAACGACGCGTGACCTGACGCCATTCTTGGAAAGGGTCAAATTAATGGTCACTTTTACGTAGTTCAACATTTCGTAAGCTGAAACTTAGCACTCGTTCATATCGTTCATATAGGACGTAGTTCATATCGGTAGTCGTGGCAGGACCGGATCATGGTTCATTATCAAAGCTAAAATCTACCATGAGACACGGAAATGACAGAGATGTCTTAGCCATGTTCGAATGTGAATATATATTCCCTATAAGAGGTTACAGAAATTCCAACTGAAACTGTCAGTGCTGACTTTCTGAGTTGATATTTGGAGTCAGTGATCACTGCTTCATTGGCCCATGAAGATGAGAACAGCCAGAATCAGATTGGTGAATCAAACCACCCAAGCGAGTGTTGAAACTGGCAGTCACCCAACCAGCGTTGGTGGAGGGTAACTACAATTATTATGCACACACACCGAGCACTCTGCTAAGCGCCTGAAAATGAAATGTTTCATTTGTCAATAATCCTGCTCACTAGCAAATTCAAAACACTGTAATTTATAAAGTGTGAACATTAAATTTTCTGGTGTAAGTCATTTGTTTCTCAAAATTTAAAGTAATTTAAATATCGAATTAAAAATGTTTTATTTACGGAGCCTGAAGGGCATGGTGAAAAAATTTAATTCGTGGCCATGAATTATAATCCTTGGCCACGAATTACTAATCCGTGCGCAACGAAATGCTGGCCACGAATTAATACAATCGTGCGCACAGACTCAGATTAATGAATGACAACTGCCGAAAGTATATCAGCTTCACGAAAAGTTGAGCGAGACTAACCAGTGTGCACAATGCACGTGACTAATTATCACTTGCATATTTCTAGTCCAATGTGGTTCACCCTATTTTTCTCTGTTACAACCTTATTTTGTTTTCAAACTTTGTTAACAAAAGCTCATGAATTTCTTGCCGACTGCAAATAACATTACTATACTACATAACAGAGACTATTATTACACCCCATTTTACCCTAAATACCAAGTGCCAAGCAGTGCAACAGCAGGTACCGTTTTTAAAGTCTTTGGTAAGACCCGACCGCACTATACCTACATAACAGAGACTATTATTACACCCCATTTTACCCGAAATACCAAGTGCCAGGCAGGGCAACAACAAGTGCCATTTTTAAAGTCTTTGGTACGACCCGACCGCAGTATCAACCAAATTTGTATCAACCAGTACTCACGACCTCCCAGGCGGAAAGCGGACACTATACCATTAGGCTAAACCGTCTGGTCATGTATTATGTATTATACATTATAGAATCGCCTGGTTCTATGTTCTATAGTATGAGTTACTCAATGTTAATGTCTTTGGCCTCTATGTGGGAGCCTTAAGGATCCCAATTTTTTAAAAGCCAGGGTACGCGTCTAAGCTCCTAAAAATTAATCATATTAAAATTAAGTTTGTGTATAGTGTACATTAAAATCAAATTTGCATAGTTACAACACTTCTTTTTTGAAAGAACAATGAAACCCACGTGTAAATTAGTATTTCGTGTGCACGGATTAATAATTCGTGGTTATGGATTAGTATTTCGTGCGCATGGATTAATAATCGTTGACGTTGGAACAAGCACAAACTTTACACTACTTTGGAGTATTGCCCTTTATGATATTGACCATTGAGTCTGTCCTACCAAAATTGATAGACGACGAGTTTGAGAACTGATGGCGTTTCCTTCACTTGGTTCCAATTTTATTTGAACCATCGACATCAGTATATTTTTGATCGAGTCTAATCTTGAATCAAGTCTCCTTTTGAACTTGAATCTAGCGTTCCTTTCAAATTTTACTAGAAGCTCAACTATGCATATAAACATATTATTTTACCTGTTAATTCAACTGTGTTCACATTTACCCTACCAGTGACGCTCTGTAAAATTTGCACCTAACCAAGTAAAATTGAGTTTACCCAAACTCAACTAATTTTCATGAGCCAATGAGGTAGTGATCACTGATTCCAAATATCAACTCAGAAAATCAATGCTGACAGTTTCAGTTGGAAGTTGTGCAAGTGTTCTCTTGTGTTAACTCTGACTTCTTCGCAATCTGCGAGTCATTTTGACGCCATAGTATTTCTAATGTCTGTAAATTTGGTAAACTTTGATTATACAGCACGAAACCGATTCGCAAAAACTTTTGTTTAAGGCGTCTAGTAAAACTCAAATTCAGACTGTTTCCATTACTTATTTAGACAGCCTTTTCCACATAACATCGACTGCAGAAGTTTCAAAGGTTACAAACTTTTACTGGTAGGTAGTCCTGCAACAGGTTTATGTATATGTAAGAGTAAGCCAATTTTGTGTGTTTTATATTACAACGGAATTGAGTGAAATTTAAAACTTTATTGCTGGTTGGTTTGCATGGTTCAGCACATAGTTATGTAACTTGATACACCGTTATGCTCTTATATTCTGATTTATGTTCTTTAAATTCTATCAATACTATGCTCCTATTTGCTGCTTTTGCTGGCCTTCGTTTATGGAATAATTTAGTTATTAACTTATATTAGACTTATTTGTAATTTTTAGCTCTTTCAAAATTTCTTGAGAAACTTACTTTTTTGTGTAATTCTCGATCTCTAATTACTTCAGTAGCTGTGAAGTTTGTGAAGTTTAAACTAAAGGGAACATTTAAAAACAATACAAAATATAAATAATCATTAGAAGTTGAAAACATGTTGGGCAGCATTAATAATACACTACACGTTTTCTCGCCCATAGACAGTGACTGTCGCATGAGATTATAAAAATATTGCAACAAATTCTATGAAAATCAATTTACGGATTTCAATCATGTTCGTTCGGTCATTTATGCTCCACATTTTTATCTGTATACACCTCATAATCATGTGATGAAATAAATTTATTTCATTCATTTTCTGTTTAAATGATTTATAGCCCATATTCTTGTCTGCATACAATGTACAATGTGATTTCAGGCTTACTGTGAAATTAACATGTTTCTCGATAATCAACTTAGAAAAGTAGTGTACTGAAAACTACAGCTTATTGAGAACTAGATTACCGTTCGTTCGTAAAGGGTCTCATTTGGTCACTTTAATATGGTTCGCATCACAATAGGCTACAACATATGAAATAAATTCCATGACAGAGTCTTCAACAGATATTTTCATTCATAGCTTGGGTGTATACAACTTGATAAAAAGCATGAAACATGCGAGTTAACCAATATACTTTTGTACAGAATTGTAATAATGCCACTGAAAGGGACATTTATTTACACTGGAATCAGCACATAGGTACACATTCTTGATTAAGTTCAGCTGTGTACACAAAATCGCAAAACAGCAGTGTTTGTTGACAATGATTGAATATGAGTAAATTACTATTATGTGATTAGGGCCTACAATCATTAAGATTTTGCTATATACAAAATCTTACTGTTTTTCATTGAGTTATTATTATTATTATTCATTCTCCGCCACTTTAACGCTTAATAACTCCTAAGTTTTGCAAGCTAGGGTTGGTAGCACTGGGCGGGTGACGTACAACAGTGTGGTGAACACTGACCACTGGTCAAGGGGGAAGGGCAGTGAGAGTCGGTCAGTTTTTCCTTTAGGTCGCATCTCCTGCTAGGGTTTTCGGTTTTTCCAGTTTTTTTCATAAGTATTTGGGTGTGCACCTGGGCTTTTAAAAAGCTGACAAGCTTTAACCGCCCGAGTGAGGGGACAAAATGCAAAATTTGGGGTGCCCCTAATTTGTGACCTTATACATGCTGAAGGCTAGGAACACAAAACTCACAGGGTACACTCTCTGGGCAAAGTTATCTACGTATACGTGTGACCCGAGTTGCCGGGTCAAAGGTCACGGATCGGTCGGGTCTTCATTTATTTTTCTTTAGGATTCATCTACTACCATATTTTGAGCTAGGGCGACAATATTTGATATGTGGTTAGGTGGGGTCAAGTTGTTGGATATGGCAGGATATGGGTCATTTGGAGGAAAAAATTTTCCGCTAGGAGGCAAAAACCGAAAAATGGGGGTTGGGAACAGAAATACATCAAGTGTCGTGTAATTTGAAATATTACGTGTAGCATATAAAATGAAGGGTCTCGATTCGATGAGGCGGATCGAATGGCATAGGTTACAATGAGAATAGTTAACCCGTGGCCCCGCTAGGGGGCAAAATAGGGGCCGAGGAGACAAATGCCTTCCAGTGTCGACAGAAACTAGCTTGTAGTAAATCAAATGAAAGGTCTCGATAAGACAAACTGAATGATAACGATTACCCAGAGATTCGTTGATCTCTGACCCCAGGAGGGGGCAAAAACCGAATAATGGGGGTTATGATCAGAAAAGCATCGAGTGTCTACGAATAGTACCATGTAGCATACCAAATGAAAGATCTCGATGAGGCGATTCGAATGGCATAGGAATCGTTAAGTTTTGACCTAATTAGTGACAAAATAGGGTTTGGGAGAAAAATGTCCTCCAGGGTCGACCAAAAGTAGCTTATAGTATATCAAATGAAAGGTCTCAGTGAGCCAAATTTAATGGTATAACTTATGTCAAACTGAATGATAACGATTACCCAGAGATTGGTTGACCTCTGACCCCAGCAGGGGCAAAATACGGGCCGAGAAGACAAATGTCTTTAGGTGTTAACCGAAACTAGCTTGTAGTATATTAAATGAAAGGTCTCAATGACACAAACTAAATGATATAAGTTCACGCCGAGATTGGTTGACATTTAACCCATGGGTGAGAGGCTGAACAGTTAAACGCTGAGGTTTCATTGAGAAATGCACTTCCTGTGTATTCAAGCAGGGTGAAAATAATAACTTCCAAACAAAGACTATCATCTCTTCATTTTTAAGGCTCAATTTTATAACTGTATTGTTTGCAAAATCTTCAGTTTCTGACCACGTCAGAAACATTGTCAACTAGTTATTATTGTTTATATTACGAAATCTTACAATGTAACGTATTATATAGTGAACTTGTACAGTACGGCTGCATAGTTTTAAGTGGATCAAAAGAAAGGATATAAATGGAATGTTCAAACTGTTCATACATTATTGACTATAAACCAGTTGAACTACACCTTCAAATGATTTTGGGCTGACAACAGATTTTAGACAGATCTCACATGCAGCCTTTCCTTAAGGGTTAAACCTCACATACCACCTTTCCTTAAGGGTTAAATCTCACATGCAGCCTCTCCTTATGGGTTAAATATCACATGCAGCCTCTTCTTATAGGTTAAGACGAAGCTACAACGCTTTTGAATTTAGATGCCTCAAGTGCACATATGTAACAAGTGACAAAGTTTTGACGATATTGACAAACATTCTAGTAGCACCAGCGAAAGAAACAGCAGCAGTAGAAATAGCGACAACAACTACATGCATATAATCACAACGACGTGACGGTAAAAACAACGAGAACAACACTCTGTCAAAACCAATCATAACGACAATAACGACTATATATATATATATATATATATATATATATAGCAAAACAATTGCCTTTATCGCAAAAAGTCCAATTTTTGGAATGGCCGCAGAATTAAGATTACAGCATTGCGAGCGCTCACGACCATATCCTACATATCCTAATTGTGCGTATCCTAACTTCTCTGGGCAGAAAAGATATGAAATTTTTGACCTTTTACACATAATACAAGCCCATACAGACCCTAGGGAAGAGCAAGGCGCTAATTCGAAATATCACATCACGAACACAATTCAAAATAAGGTACTTATAATCTTGCTCATTACAACATCACCTTTTGGTTTTTAATATATCCTTACTATATTAGGCATACAATGATTAATTTACAGGCGTGTCAATATTGCCGGTGTGTACGAGGCAATTAAATTTGTCTAGTGAATGAAGTCTGATAAATGATAATATTTACATTGGACAGCAACAAGGGGTAACAAAATCAAAAGTATTATTACTTTTACCCAAATTAAGTAAGATGACGCAAGTCGGAGACAATGATAATAATGATGACGAAGAGTGTGATGACGACTACACGACGACGATGATGCCAATAATAACCAACAAGACCCGGTAATGAGTTTGGCATAAATTGTACAAAATGTGTAAAACCCGGAGAATAACCTGTGTTGACAACTAGACTATTCAATTACTAATAACACACGATCATCTCATGTGGCTATTATTTACTTGTTTACCCATACATTGTAATAAATAACCTAACTAACTATAAACTAACTATACTATACTATGATATGTATAGTATGTATGTACTATATAAACAAAACGGATATGTATATGCGTATATAAAATACATACATACATACATACACACACACACATATATATTATTATGCGTCTTTCTTTATTACATACAAACAAATAATGCGGCAGCACCAAATAAACAAAACAGATTGAATCAACAGAGAGAGATGTTTACTAGAGACAAAATCCCCTTACAAAGGAGGCTCGAGCATACAGAACAAATAACAAATAACAATTAATTCATACAGATGATCAAAATAAGTATCACAACAATGTTACGTAAAAGAGTATTAATAATTCCTTACAAAATTGTATCTAGGTTTTATATTACACAATAAATGATTTCTCTTATGAAAGGGTGATTATAGAAAAAACTATAACAATCTAGCATAGTTTGATATCTTGACTACTCATTATAAAGACAAAGTTATCATTGTCGTTCAGTGTGGCAGAAAACGCAGGAAAAAAATTTTCAATATTATTAAAAAGTGTCAATTTATCATCCCGATAACGTGGACATTTCATGACTAAGTGCATTTCATCTTCAAATTGCAAATTCGTTTACGTACAGATCTCATAAGCTTCATGGTACCAGCCAGACTCGATGGCCAATTAACGAGCGCTTATCGTAAATTTGGCGTAGTTTATAATAGCCTGCGTTGTGATGTTGAGTGATAAATAGTTTTCAAGTAGGTATTCCTTTTAGAAGGTGCGAAATCGAAATTTCTCATTGAAATTCCTTTATGTCCTATTCCTATTTTGAGCATCTCCCCCATTTGTATCACCCCTGTATATATTATAACGCAACAAAATACACATTAACGATATACACATGTACGTAATTTATAAGATATGTATAACGTACAAGATAACAAACAAAACTTGCAGGTCAACCATGTAAAATTACTGAAATTTACATTATAAAATGAACTACTAAAAATATCTATTAAGACCATACGTATAATCTAACAAAACACCCCACTAAAAGGGCAATACATACTAAGAGCAATTCATTATCACACAAATTTCTTACAATCAAGTTAAGACTGATATTTAATACACGTAATCTTGCAAACTTACACTAAAGTAATATACGTTGTATATAATGAGCAACGTTTTAACAGGAATTTTGAATCTTGCAAGTTCACATTAAGCTTTAAGATGTTTATAATGAGTAACGCAATGGATTGCATTTTTCAAAATTGTACTTCGATTTAGCAGTTAAAGCAAATTCAATCCTTTGTTCTGGCAAGAATTCAGCCTATAATGAGAGTCCTTCTCAAATTTTAAATCTCAACTACAACATTAGACTTTACTGTCCTCTGATGATGTATTACTCTGTTTATCTTGATATAAAACGTAAATTATACAACCAGGTGTAAAAACAACGCGTAGATTACATTAACACTTGCCGCCAACTTTTACGCGCAAACCTGCTCAATCGTCTCTAATCGTATCTGAGCGTGGTTTCCCAAACTCGCTAAGCGTGAGAGATAAAGAAGCCATTACTCTTGACGTATTATAGTGGACTGCATTCAGTACTTTTGCGGAAATCTGACGAAGGATCAGCTGGAAGCAGGTTGCGGCATTGTCTGCGGACACGCAGGCTTGACAACATTTATTATTAAAAAGTGTTTTCGAGTAACACAGAAAGTGATCAAAACAAAAATACGGAAATTTTAAGTTTTTTATGCAGCTAAAAAGTTACTAAAAAATTCATAAAATTTACGTGGAAATATAGAATTTTAAACTATAACTTCGTCGATGATAATCTGGCTGATGAACTAAATTACGTCGAATTAAGCGAAACAAACGTGACCAGAAGCCTTTCAACGAGCGCAAAACGAGGTTAACCACATTTCACACAACAATAAAGCAAGTACAGTTTGTTATGCTTGCAAATATAAGTGTGAACAGACAGTGATAAATGAAATCGTAAGGAAGAAAACAGTTGAAATATTTCTATGATTTTGTTACAACACAAAACGAATATTACGTTTTCAAATGGGCACTGTACACTGTACAGCATGACGTTGAAAAGTGCAGCACCATGAAGTGAAACACAATAGGTTAAAACATTGAAATAACCCTTCGAAGGCCAAGGAAACGTACTAAGAAGTATCTACTAATAAAAAATTAATAACTGTGTGTTCAGGCTGGTATCGATAGACTATTTATAATAGCAAGAAGTAACTTTGGCATTGCAGACGACTGACTAAAGCGAAATTCAACAGACTACAACAGAAATTTCACAAAAAGGAAATGAATTTTTCGAATGAGTCAATCAAACAGACGTCGGAGGATGAGTTCTTTGAACCTGGATCATTCGTTGCGCTCATCATCATCATTTCTATGATCATCACCTTCAACTGTTTAGTCATCATCTGCATCTGCAAGTATCAATTCTTACGGACAATAACAAACAGGTGAGCCCACAGTATCCATTAATGTTGAATATTGTAATCTAAGAAGACGAATACTGTGAATGTATATTGAGAATGGAAAGTATTAATGTAGTGATGCACAGACGGTTCAGTCCGTATTGCTGTTCAATGTTGTTATTGATGAAAAGAAACTTACACTTAATGGCTTTGCGTTATAAATGCACAATAATAGAACAGGGGTAGAGTTCCCTGTTATGATTTACTTTCTTAAACAGGGAAAAGCCACGTAGGTGCCTACATGTGACATGATTCCACTGATGAAATTGGTCAGTCAGTTTGACGTTTAATCAGTCAGTACTCAGCCAACCATATGCCAGTCAATCAGCTAACCAGTCTGTAAGTGCTGGCTCCATAAGATACGATCAAGTTGATATCTTAAAACGCCATCATAATTCCAATGCATTGGTCACTCCCTTAGAAAGCATTAAGATTCCTTTTTGATTACTCTGGCCTCTAAATAATGTTAGTATAATTTGATACATATTTTGATCATATTACGTGCCACACTAACCAAACTAAACTAGAGTTCAGGCACTCATTTGAAACTCAGCTTAGTTTAGTTTAATTTACTACAAGAATTTAACTTAAGAAAATTATAAAAGGCGTTTCAACAGATATTTCAACAACAGAAAACAACATTTTTAAATGTGTGTAACAGTGAAAACTGGAATGCGAAAGTAACGGCGCACAATCTTTACAGCATGTCAGGAATAGGCGTTTGGCTGTTAAGTCTGAGTCCATTACAGATGTCATGCGGGCTACTTAGTTCTTTATTCTAATGCAGCTAATTGACCTAAAATGATCACTGTATCAATATAGTTAACTCAACTTGTTAAACAACAGTAAAATTCTCTTACTCTTATTCTCCCGAAATAATACGTGCACTTTCTTCACAGATTTATTCTTAGTTTAGCCATAGCTGACCTAACTGTCGGGATCTCAACAGCTTTCTATGTGATTCTTGACTGGATAGTGACTCTAGATGAAAAGAGCAACACGTAAGTACGCAAGTGATTTTCTACAGAGGACCAAATGTTGATCTTGAATCCTATTTCAGGCAAATGAGTTTGCTGCCCTATTGGATTTTCACTGCCACGTCAGCATGCTGTACATAATACATATAAAAAAATAAGAAACTTTTTACGTTTCTGTTAGTAAGAAATCATCATCATTAACTAAAGATTTAGATAACCAGTCCGAATGCGAAGAACTGGCTTACTCGCTTACTGAGTTTTTCTCTTCATCCACCTGGATACGTCATTTAGAACATCATTTACCACTGTCATGTATCCGTCTTTTGTAAAAAAATATAATACGAGATAACTCTATTACATGAACAAAGAGAACGAGAACGGTAACAGCATTACGGCGAAGCAGACCTCTTTATGGAATACTTTGCAAGTAACCCCAAAATGTCTGCATTATGAGTTAAAGGAGATATGAATCATAAACTTAAAATACTGCTGCAACTTTCACAACAGCTATATGGTTATTGTAAACCACATGAAGTGAAGGTTACAAGCCACTACATAGTAGAAATTGTAAGTGCGGTTTCAGGTAATTTTTCAGTCTTAGAAGTCTTATAACTTACGGCCTGGAAACATTAGTTTATCAGAATTTTCGAATAACATTTAAGCAAAATTTTGTAGGTTCACCGGCACATCATCATTTTTTATGCTGGTGTTCTATTTTCTCGATTCTTTTACTTTCAGAATCCTCTATTGTTTTCTTCGGATTGGAGTACTCGACATATGTCTGACAGTGTCCGTGACCAGCCTTCTAGGTGTTACTATAGACAGATACATCAGTATCATCTATCCACTGCACTATTCAACAATTGTCACTTCTACTAGAGCTACGCTTGCTATCATCTTCATTTGGAGCTGGTCGTCCTTTATCAGTCTTGTTCCCATGATCATCTGGCACAACCCTCCAGAATCATGTCTCATTGAAAAGTTCTTGCACAAGTACCAATGGTTGTCGCAAACACTGTACTATTTTATCGTCGTTATCGTCATGGCAGTAATGTACAGTAAAATATTTCGTGTGGCTTGGTTGCAATCACGAAATTCTGGACCGTCTGCCAACAAAGATGACAGTTTAAAACGAAAAATGAGAGTGGTAAAAGTGTTCTTTATCGTTTTCGGAGCAATCATCCTCTCGCTGACGCCATTTTACGTCATTTACACGTACTTTGCACTAATTGGCTCAGACAGCTACAGTTGTTCTTGGTGTTTGTTGGTCAGTTTTACAGATTTGCTGATGATTGCGAATTCTACCATGAACCCCATCATATATGCATGGAAATACAGGGATTTCCAAAGAGCGCTGAGAAAGTTGTTAGGTTGTAAAGCACCGCCAGTCACGCCACATTCATTATCGTTATAGAAAAGAGATTATGAGCACAAGGGGCCAATCTTCGGCAATATACTAAATTTTAGTGCTCTCGTTTGTTTCACTATTTGCTCGCAATGTTTCCCAGAATTTCCTAGAATAAAAAGTTTAGAAACGGTCCTGATATAATTAGAAAATTAGTGACTAATTAACATGGACTAATAAAGTTAAAATATACGACACGATAAGTGACCTTTGGGAAGGACTGCGCACTCACTAACTGAAAGTTTTTAAGTTGTTTCATTATTAATGCTTTGTGCTGAATTTAGCTATTTTTTTATTTTTTAGGGATGACATAAGCTCATTGTCTGAAAGCAATATAATTTGCTTGAGAAGTCTATAAAACAGCGTTGAAAATGTAAACTTGATCGTACTGCACATACAGTGAAAACTCATGGAATGGGTCCGAAATCACTAATGACTAAAATGGCCAAGGCATACTTGCGGGTAAAGTGGTGATTTCAGGAATTTATGCACCTACTGATCCCAAAACCGATAAGTTTGTAATAGGAGGATAATTATTAGGACCACATTTATTAAAATTACACCGTCTACTTGTGCTTCACTCAGCAGTTACAGTGCGACGCTACAAATACAGGGACGAAAAAACAGCCGGCCGAGTAGTGTTGTTATACCAGGATTACACACAAGATGTACAAACTTACAATAATTCACTTGATATAAACCCAGCCCTCTTCATTACTGTTTATTCTTCATTACTTTTATTCTTTTTGTCTTTTATTGTATAACCACAGGCTATTTGAACATATCAAAGTCTCACCAACCAATGTCGCAATAATTATTATCTGGCAAAACGAGATTTAGCGTCACTCTACTATTAGACGGTGAGGTCTGGCTGCCTCGTGATTATTCATTCCTCATGGACACGAGTTAGGGCCAATTTACACTCTGCATTTTTAACATATGCGTTTGATTCGTCCGTGTAAATAGCCCCTTATACGTCCATGTAGTGGAGGGCTGCAGTGCAATCTTTTTAATTATAACAGTGAAACACTGTAAGCTTATGATGTTCAAACTTTCCATTCGAAATTCGTAACAAAATTCAGCGTGCGAGCGTCCACGTGTGCGTAATTGATCATGCAAGTAACGCGATTTCATGGTTGTTGCTATAATAACTGCAGTTGGGGACTGCACTTAATGTATTTGTTTGTTAAACAATATTTGAGCAATGTCAGGAAATTGTATAGTGCATTTAAAAACCCATTGTGGTTTTAATTACTTGAGGAAAACAGCAAAGTGCTTCTTTCTGTTAAATGCGGACTATTTTAATATAATTTCAAATTATTATTATAAAATTCGCAATGTCATAGTTTTTTAGTTTCAGTGTTACTCAAGTACTCACTTCAAACAAATTAACCCTCTATAAAAGCATTATTTTGGATTCTATCACCATAAAAAATTGTACGCAAATTTACTTTCTAAAGAAAATTAATTAAAGTAAGTGTTTCGTTAATACGCTTTCACAGCAATCAGACAGTAGAAGGATACAGTAAACAAGCAGTCAGAACCACGCAACAACATGTAACACAAAAATTAAAAGCGTAAAAACTGAAAAACCTAAAGATTTAACACTCGGGTGTCAATGTTTGCAAGGACAACACAAACTAAACCGCGCTCAAAACCAGATGAAGGCCACCAAATGAATGAGGCTTTAGAAATTTTTGGTATCACCTACTTTTGCAATTTTTAAATCAATTTACAATTAATTAAATAAACAGCTCTAATTAAGTAACTAATTAACGCATTGCTTCAAATTTTTTGTTATGAAAAAAGGCCATCTCACCTAATGACCCAACAGTCGACCAACCAAACTTGTACTTAAGTGCATCATCGGGACATGCAATTTAAAGCACAAAAAACCCTTCACTTACACAAAGCTTAACAAATTCGTCTTGAAATTTTATATCACTTACATACTGCCTTTCTGCATACAGGGCTTGCGTCGGCAGGAATGCTGTATAAAACATGTAAATTTAAACTCCCGCAAAGACCGTTTTACTATTAGGTGCAACCATTTTGACGATAGGTCATTTGAAACAAGTTTAGATAACACAGAGAAAAATTTGAAAAATAGTCACAGCATTCGTAGCGCACTCGTCACTAACTAAGTAAATTTTAAATTACTGTATCTTGTCAATAAAATTAAAGATACGTTTTTGGTTAGTGAGTGGTGCACCCTGGAGGTGAGTCAACGACAATTTTACCAAATGGTGAAACTACTTTAAATAATTAATAATTTTTAATGCGATTTTTGTGAAAACTACTCCAGGTACCTCTTTTCTTGTCGTTTAAATCAATTTAAAATGAGTTAGTTAAACAACTTTAATTAATTGCCTAATTAACAAATTACTACATTTTTTGAATGAAAGGCATCGTAGCTAGTCATTCTAGCAACTTTCAATTCAATTAGATCATGGGAACGTGAAATTTAAGTCAATTTAAAACTAATTAATTAAGGAGTTCTAATTAGTTAACTGATTAGCGAATTTGTACAATTTTTTTAAGCCAAGGATATTCTACCTAATCATCTCCCGAAATTTTATGTCCATTGGACAAATACATAATTCCAGTCCAATTGAAGTTAAAGTTGAAAAATATGTGACGGACAGAGTAAACGTGTGAATAAATAACCATATTTTTTCCAAGACCCGAATAATGCTCGGGGATATGACGAAAAAGCAGTGTATCGGAAGCTCGGACTTCACATTGTTTGTTTCAAGCGAATCTACATTGACGTACAATATTATTTATGTATGACTGTATCAGTACTACGGAAAATTATTGGCGTGAAAGAACTCATATTGGACGAGTAAAACAAAATTCCTTTCTTTTGACATTAAATGTCATACAAAGATTAAATCGCATGATTTAATAATAATATCGAGTTCAGTGTTACCGAATTACTCGCTAATATCGAGTTCAGTGAAATCTAACTAATCACAAAATTGTGGATAATTGCAGAAGAAAATGAAGCTGCATGTTTTTAAATTGCAACTAATTAACAATTCGCCTCAGGCAAATCTTCTTAAAATGATTTCTGTTAATTTGTTTAATTATAAAAGCTGGAGATGAGTCAAGAACAATCCAAAGAAGATGGTTATGGTGCAAAAGACCAACGTAAGGGCCTCGGGCCTGTTCTCAGCTGGGCCAGAATTTTTTTCAGACTGAAAAGCAGGGGCAAAAAAAATACCCGGGTAGCATGAGTAAAATAGAAATGAGGGGGTTCACTGTCCAGTGTTGTGAGAATGTGGTGGACTGTGCACGGCTTCTAATTTAGCCCTCAAACCACATATAGTCAGTCAAAATAAATTTATCAAATTAATGAATTTTGCCAGTAGAAAGGCTCATGTTACACAACTGTACAATGAACTAAACCAGCCGAAACTGATATATAAATTGACATTAATTAGATTTGTTTACAGATTCAAATATAACACTCTCTGATTTGAAGTATTGTTTTCTGATTATTATCACTCTGTAGACTCAGCACACGATTACAACACTAGATTTGCAAACAGCAGCAATTATAACATTAAAAGTTTCAATATAAATACGGGACAGAAGACTCTGAAATACCAGGGAGCTGTTTGGTGGAATAGCCTTCCTAATTATATGAAAACTGCTTCCTATAATCTAAAGTATTACTATAGATCTAGTCTTATAGCTAGTCTAATAACTAACATTACTTACCACTATTGGTTAACTGCTAATTCATACTCTAACAAATAATAACAGAGAGAAGTCCTACTAGTAATATTTAGGTAAAGGTCAGCTAGGTGAAAGACTACGTACTATGTCTGCGCATTATTGAGTATTGGTAGACAGACTAAGAGTATTCATTATAGCACACAGTTTTGATGTTGTGCAAAATGTTCTGAATGGCTTTGTTATGATGCTGTGCTGTTGGTGTTGGTGATGTAGATGTCATCATCGTTGTCGTCATCATCATCATCGTCATCAACATCATGTGTCATAGTGGGTTTGGTGTTGTGTGCTGTGGATGGTGTGGTGGGGTGGTAGCGTGTGTGTGGTGTTGGTGATGTGCTGGGTGCTGTGTAGTTTGGTCTGGGTGGTGTGGTAAGGTCGGGTGGTGTGGTGTAGAGAGGTGCAATGTGGGTGATGTAGGTGTAGCGTGACGGGTGTGGTGTGGTGTGTTGTGGGTGGTGTGCTATGGTGTGGGTAGTGTGGTGTTGTAGTATGGTGTGTGTGGTGTGTTGTTAGTGGAATGGTGGGTTGGTGTGGGGTGCTGTGGGTAGTGTGTTGTGAGTTCATGTGGAAAATTCTTTTTGGGAGGTTTGGTTAGTATTATTTAATAAGTTTACAATACTAGTTCTTGTTTTTTAATTAAAATGCCTAACATAACGCATTTACACATTTGTTAATTTTGTAACATGTGCCTGGCGTACCACATAGTCCACTAATGCATTATGCTATATTAATTTTATGAGGTGGGGGCAGCAGACTCGATGACCCATATGTCCCTCGTTGCCCTTTCTTCTGCACCTCTAACATGAGGTTTCCCCATTTGTATTATTGTTGATTTGTTGTATTGTGCTTGAGAAAAGAAAAATAAATTGATCATGTCTATGCCTATGTCTATGTCTTTGTGCAACAACCATCATAAACATTTACTGCTAATGCAGGCACATATATACAGAAGATTTTGGGCAAAAACTGAACTCATCAGACCTAAAAATTACATTTACTGGTATTAATTGTTACAACTGTATTCAAAAAGTTAATATCTTTGATAAAACAGACACGTTGCTGGCACAACTAGAAGTACACAAAAACTTTTAATACTTATGAAAGCAATGAAATGGTATATAAAAGTTTTGCTAATTTCAACACTAGTAAAATTAGTAATCAGTAAACGTTACCCGAAAAGTTAATGTTATTATCTAATGGCTATTCTAAAATTTCTATATTGTTAAATAAACAATACCTTGCATGATTTAGAAGAAAATCAGACTAAATTGAAATGAGCATATAGCAGAAAGAAATCAGTTAAGCCAAGGCGTATAAACACGATTAAGTGTAACAGATGGCGCTACAATGAAAAGTATTCGCTAGATATGTACAAATAGCTGACCATTGCATATTTAGAAAGCACGAATAGATGGCAGCAGCAGCTGGTTTAAGCACTAAGAAAAAGTATTAGGCTAGTAGCCCACGAAAAAGGAACCTAAAAAGTTACAACCAACTACATGTTTGCTTGTAATCACTTTATTCTTTCAGTTTATTGAAATCAATTTGGAAAAGCTGTTAACAAGAGTATGAATGAATTCAGACTGCACTGTTGTATACATATTACATTTAAGTAAAATAAGTGAAAGTAAACAGACAAACACACATGCATACATATATACATATGCACAAACAAACAAATGAACAAGACATGGAACCAAACAGATAAACAAATAAGCAAACAAAAAACAAATAAAAAGACAAACAAATAAATAAACAAACGAACAAACAAACAAAGATCAAACTATAAACAAAGAAACAAACAAATATTAGGAATTTTAATGCTTGACAGAACATGACAATCTTTCATAAGAGCTTAAATACTGCCTCCTGCTACTGCATTATGTAACTTCAAATAATTTTAAGCAAACTCGAAATAGTGATCCTGGGTTCAGCAAACCTAAGCGGCACTAAAACTACAGCAAGTAAAAAATTTAAATTTTAAATTGTTTTTTTATTTAATTTTATTTTAATTAATTATAACCATAATTTAATTTAATTTAATTATAATGCAAAATGTAGGTTAAACTGTGTTTATAATGCAAGTTTAAGATCTTAATACTATTTAAGTGTGAAAAAGCTATTTAAATCTCAAATTTTCTTTAACAAGTATTTGAAGACGACAAAGAAGCCAGTTCAATTCTATTAAGAAAGAACATACATTTATACACTCTGCTACCACATTTCGCAGAGTGATTCAAAACAAAAAACCCTTTCCGGATATAATAATCCTGCTGAACCACAGAATGATGTATTAAAATGTATTTATGAGATAGCGCAACGTCCAGCGTTTATTAATAGTAACCATAGCAACTCACATGTCACTTTTCCTAGGAGGATTCCTTCTAGTGATAAAGGAAGCCAGTTTATTATGCATTAACAATAATCACATCCTGATTATTATTAACTGGTCTATGTACCGGACGCCACCCTTCAGCTGATGGAGGCTCTGTACTTTAATTTAGTCTTGTCGTGTCAATAGATTATAATCTTGTATAAATAAAAATTGTGTGAATGGTCTAAAATGCAAACGTGTAACACATCATTCTGGTATCAGTTTGTTTTCCCAACAGAAAAAAAAGGTCACTCTTTAACTTTTACTTTTGACTCGTCTATTAAAACGTGACAACTCTAGTATGGTCTAGATAATATAACAGCCAAATGTGGATAATGTACAACAGTTGAGATTTTCAAAATATACCAAGTTACTCTACGATCCGACCTTTGATAATTTAACAACAGACACGTAACAGTTTCCCCATAGGCTAGGTCAAAAAAACACTTCTGCCAAATTTAGTTTAGTTCTACAATAAGATTTTGAGGCACATATCAGATAGACGTAGAATAAGATGAACAAAGATTAATGAAGGAAGAGGCAACATACATAAACTGATGCAAGTAAGTATCTTTGTTGATAATGTATTTATTTATTTGTTGATTTATTCAGTCAACCAGGACAAATTAAAACACAACAGAAAAAACATGTATATTATACAATAGAAGAGAGTGGGATATAACACAATAAAAATGTTAGTTAAAAACACTTATTTAAGGTACAAACCACACCACTTAGCTCACTGTCCCAATATGACAATTACCATATTAATACATGTAACATGTACATGTAATTCGAATTTTCAAAAATTTTGAGTCATTCGAGATAATTAAATTGTAATTACATTACAATTGCAAATTCAGCTAGTAAATATATATATATATATATAGCAGCATGACGGAAAAGGGAGGATACCCATTAATCATCAAAGCCTACACCATAATTAGTCAACAATATCAACCATGTAAAGGTGTGGATGAGACAAGTACACGCACAAATGTAATAGACCATTACGGATAAGTTCATTTACCTATTATATATCGTCTGACCTTTACTTACCTGATATGGCAGCGCCTTGATTAAGCCTGAAACCGCTCTTTTACATTTATATGACAAACGAATGTGAGAAATGTCGTCTAAGTTAAAAAATGTGTCAAGGTAAAAATAGGTCTTTTTGTGATTTACCAGATCAATAAACGAATTGGGAGAATTCAAAGTCAGCGTTGATGGTGCTATTCAGTTAATCCTTCAAATATTACTAGTATTAGGTTATATACGATGGCCCATAAACAACTTTGCCTTAATTAAAAAAACAATAAATTTGAATAATTCAAAGAACGCTAACTTCACAAATATGGGAAACTAAAAAAAGACAAGCCTAGAAATGAACCTGACTTCCCCCAATCGCTTCTTTCACAAGAAGATGCATTTTCGCATCTCATTTATCTTTCTTGCGGTGTCACTGGCAAACTCCACACTGAATAGTTCATTAATTTACCCAGACTCTAAAGTGACAACTTACTCGTGAATGAAATTAAGCCCTTTTCCATCCTCCTCAGGTGCTGATGCACGATTTCAAGGCTTTCAGTACCCGAATCACGTAGACTACGCCTATACTTTCAATGATACTTTTAGACTATACTAAAAATATTAGTAATCGGTTCAAAGACTCAGATGCGCCTCAGAGTCAGATTAGAAATGAGAACCGGTCCATCGTACTTCATTCACATTCGATGGTTTAGTCTGTGAATAGCTTACTAACACTCTAACCAGTGTGAAAATGTACATTCTTGATTGAGTCCTTATAAACTATTCTAGGAATAGGATATTAAATGAACATCTTTATTTCAATGGATTTCAATGACAGACAGCTTCGACAATCATGAGTTTGGATAATTCCAAAGCACGTTCATATGCGCAACGGATGTGCGCTGTTGCATTATATTCGAACTTGACTAGCTGACAAATACGGTAAACTAGTTGGCTTCCAACAAGAAGTTGTTAATACATACAGACTTTGTAAGCATTTTGCTGTATTTTTGGACATAATTAAATAATAACGAAAAAGAAATTAAAGAAGTTTAAAGAAATTAAACTAAATTAAAAGTTTATGTGCTTTGACAAATGTTTAACGTTTGCAGACTTTTCATTCTTGGTTTAAGGCGAAAAGGTTTCTTTACTCTGAAAATGTTTAATGCAATAATCGTACTAATTTAATAATTTAAGTACTAAAAATTTGTTTATTCAATTTAGGCAACACAGAGAATCGGTAAACAGTAATAACTTGGGTTCATCAGCGAATATCTGGACCTACAATACCTTACACCCATGCAAGAGTAACTAGACCTATACTCACGCAAGAATAACTGCCATGGACCTAAACCCACGTAAGGTAAATGGGGATACTGCTACACAAGAGTAGTCAAAGTACACACGAGGTAAGTAAACATGTTGTTTAGTATGTCAGCGATTGAGAACAGTATTATTGAAAACATTTATCTCAAAAAATAAATATATAAAACATTTAATGCAACGAAAATATTTATTAATGTTAATAGTATTTATTAATATGAATAACATTGGTGATAATTACATTAATAATATTTGATAATTCTTGTACTTAAGAATTTTTCCATGTTATTAGAGTTAAGTTAGTCTAAGTTTTGTACAGCTACCACCTTAAGTTTATGCATTTTATTTTGTGTTCATTGTTACTGTACTTATTCTATTGACAGCTCATAATATAAGACAATGATATAATATATATCAGGTACTTAATGAAAGTATGCTAACTTGTATGGGTTCAATAGTGATTTTAATGTTGGTCAGAAAGGACACAAACAGTACTGTATAAATTTTGCGACCACTCATTGGCGTGTGTTGAGGTGTGTTGCGCCCACTCATTGACAAAAGAAGGAAAGTGAAGCCCAATTAGCAAATCCTTTAGCCTACTAGTCATTCAACTTATTAGACTCTCCAGTTCATTTGTCCGTCGCCAAATTAAAAAAATATGTATTTTAAAATGAGCCTAGGGATCGTTTGAAATGCTGAACAGACCGCATTAAAAATAACATAAATCACATCACAGCCTGATTACATGTTTGTGACTTCAACACTACGGCGAGGGGTATTACTGAGTCGCCAATGTGTACACTTAACAAAAAAAGTTAAGGCAATGGTAAGTCTGGTTATGAGTGCTGAATTGTGGCCTGTAGTATGATAAAGCTGGATAAAAATTAGTATGAATGTCGGGAAACACTTTCAACCATTGATAAGCAAGTAATAGCTCCATACAGAAGGCAAAGTCAAATAAACACACATGATGCAGCGGAATGAAGTGTGAACACAACACTACCAAATGACACATCATTACGCAGATATTTTCCCTGCTAAAATCGTTAAAGGCCATTGTCTATATTCACAATCTATCACATTATATATCATCATCCTACTCGTCCTCCACATCAACAAATATTCTAATTTGCCTAATACAGTACTTATTACATAAAGAAAATTGGGGTGGGCTAAAATCAATTTGTGCTTTATTAAAACACAAACATGTGACCTACAAGTACTTGTCCTACGCCTTTTCCAATGTTCTAAGTTAGGCGGCCAATCAGAATATGTAAGTTCAATTTGAAACTTGATTGATAGGCACCAGGAATTCAATTCATTAAAAAGCAAGTGTCATTACAAAACATCATTTGAAATCAACAAAGGTAACAAATTCTAGCAAACTTTCCGTTGTTTCGTATGGGACAAACGTCACAACAGGATAAGTAAAGGTAACAATTTTTGAACGGGTCATCATAACAGTAATTCTTTTAGTTTTGCCCATACAAAGAAACAGGGAGTCATTCGCCCAAGGAATTTCTTTAGCGAGCTCAAAAACTGAAAAATACAATGTATGACGTCCTGCTGTAACAAGCTTATTTGCATGAGCGTGATATTTAAGGCGTAAAGGCCAGGTGAGGAGTGAGCACCAGATCAACACGTCTCGGGTTCAGGTCCAGCTCAAGACGTAGTTTTTTGAGAGGCACAATATAGCTTGTGGGATTCTTTGGGGTCTCCTTGAGCTTTCAAACAAGAACCAGGTTAAAGGTGATTAAAAGACAGTCCAGCTACCAATCTCTACCAGCTAATGCCATGAAAGTAGATGCTATAGTTTTCCACCTCATTCGCCGATGCTTTCTTCTTTTTTCTCCATTATCGTTTTCTTTTTTGACATTTTCTAATGACACTGGCTGATGCAACAAGACTGAACTCTCACTTGACGGATAATAAATAATCTGAACGCTATTTCTATGTAATGAAAGACTTTGATACCCTTGCAAGTGAGGTCCCAAGCGGTAAATTACAAAATAATAGCTATCACGGATCCCTCAGTTTGAGACCAATTGCTGTTATTAACGCAGCTCAATTTACTTGAAACGAGGCTGCGCTAATTAGAGGTACAATGGCGAACTCAGCACTAGAAGTGACATCGATTACAAATAAGAGGTCTTGAAACCTTTATATATTGAAATGCAACTTTGTAAAGGCAGAACTCAGTACACGCTACATATTTCACTTTCTATCTGATACATGATATTCTTTCTAAATGATACATGAACCGCAGAGGGGATAAATACTGTACTCATCTATATATCTTATTATTATACAATATATGCTATACTTATATCATTTGGCTTCTCCATCACTATCCATTCCATTTCTACAAATTACGATAGTGCTGCACATTTCGGGTAATAATAATTACATGAGCGTATTCATTATAAATTTTTGCAGTTTATTTTGAGAGTGTATGATTTTAGTGTTTTCAATGCTCAGACTGCATAATCTAAAGGTGGTCACGGAAAAAACGTAAACATCATTACTGTTTAATATTGATTAGATCTTGCAAGTCCCGCTGTAAGTGCTGTTGATATGTAAAATACCTATAGCTATATGATTTATAAATATATTTAAATACATATAATATAGATAGATACAATATGGCATATATTAGTATATGATTTAAGAGAGTACGTCTTCTATTTTGTTCTAAAAAAGGTAAAGTAACCAATTTTATTTGTTTATAGAAAAAGCGAAAGTCACTGGTCACTGTAAATATAACTTACGTGTCAATGTGGTTTAAATTACGTATGTATAATTAACTGTGAGTTCGAGTGTATTAGCCGCTAAGTATCTTTGAAGCCTAACAAATAAATGGCAGCAACCTCAAATATGCATGTTTTACGAGTAGGGAAAACAGCCAACAATTTACACCTGTCAGCTCGAAAAATGCGCAAGACAGCTAAAATTTTACGGAGATGTCCAGTTATATGTTACATCAAAATATGCACCAAAACATTCTCAAACGAATTACTACACTTCCATGTACACTGTATTTTTGGCCAAGGAAAATAGATGACATATTGCAAGTGCTATGACCGCACCTAACAGCATAAAAAATGTTTTGTTTGTATCAAGATCATTACAGAAATGCAAAAGCTGTTGCATCTCTGTAACTAACCATCCAAATATACAAAATCAAACTCATGGAGCTAAGCTGTAGTTTACAAAGCTTTGGAAAGAGAATCAGTGGGCGAAGGACCCAGTGGGTCTGAGTCATTTATATGCTTTATGGATCTATTACTCATTGCAACCATAAACTTGCTAAACTGCAGTATATAATAAAGCCTTGTGTGGCTAATTTTGATATTTATTAATGTTAGCGAAAATTAGGCATAGGTATGACGTGACGGCTAATGAATTATCAAACTCATGGGAAATCAGCCTTTCAGGTGAGATAATTACTTAATCAACAATATTTTGCGGCCGAATGTGCATACTCTGTCGATCTCAGGAGAACCAAATGTTGCAGAACAAAAATAGGTTGTCTACATACCCCGCTACCTAAAAACAACTTTAGTTTTTGATTGTTTTTAATGACAGTTGGCCAAAATTGCAACACGCAGTAGTACTTTAACTGCGTATTCGTGAACAAAAATCCAAAGCGCATTCAAACATGAAGTGCATCAGAATGACAGAACCCATGCAAGGATAATCTATTTATGCTTACTAGGCTTTTAATTCTTACATCACAGAATGGGAAATCTAATGCTTGCCTGCACTGTTATTCTTCTTGTTCTTGTGGAAAGTTTGCACTGAAGTCGTGGTTCACTGGTCACAGTTTGTTTGGTTCAATTTGCTTGCTGCTTTCGGTGTTCTTATACCTCACCTCAGTTGCTTGCCATTAAACTGCAACACTTCTTTTACCACGACTATTATTTATGACACAGTACAGAGTCTCTCTGTGACCAATTCTAATGAGGTCTTACAATAAAATAAAAGTAAACAAATATGCTTTTACGTAAGAGAAAAGCTAAATATTTGTCATTCTCACATATTTTGTGAATTTCAGCCTATGAATATAACTTTAGTGGTCATAAAACTAAACTGGAGCAAATAAAATGCTGGCAATTATACACTTTAAATATTGGTCGAAATTGCGTGAAACTAAAACAGAAAATACAAGTTCACAAATACAAATTTGATGAGGATATTCCGTATTTAATTACATAAAGTGTCAGTCATAATCAACTTCTGCATTCAATTGTCTAAATTTTTGCTTTATCAGCCATTACAGTCAAGACCAAAGTTAAGCGATTTAATTTGCCAAACGTTTCTGAAACAATTTTCTTATTCCATGAAGAATTTAATGCTAAAAACTGCTTAATTCCTTAGCCGGGGCATAATAATGCAATAATTGTGCACAACAGAAAATCGTAACCAAAATTTCCAGCTTTGCTGCTTTAGCACATAATGTTGGCACGCACGGGACTGCAATAACGTGATGTATAAAACCGCTATCAATGTGTGTAGTATAAATGAGGTTCCGCTAACTCATTAGTAATATGACAACACTGAATACACTATTACGTGACAGTAAACATACATTTTAATCCTGCTAGGACCAATCCATTATTGTGCAATGAATAAACAGCACAATTAATGCAACAACGATCAAGTCATAATTAACTGAATCATTTACCGCGACAATAACGCAAAACAATGTTTCGTTAGGCTGCAATAGTTAGCATTACCATTGGGTAACAACCATCAATGAATGAAAATAATTATAATTTCAGAATAAATCCGCACTAGCCATGAATTAAAATGTACAGTAAAAAAGTGAGCACAACCTAGGAAGACCTCTAGGAAAGAATTTCCGAGTTCAGTGCAAAACCTATTAATTACTTTCAAAGTTATGAATGTTCCACAACCTATGGTTTCTTAAGCCACGTCATCCTAAGCTCTTTTAAGCTCCTTTATTAATTGTGGAATGCAGTGTGAATAGCAATTAACAATGACATCTGTTGAGTAATTTTGGAATTCTTTGCTGTAACCCTAAATGCCAAAAGCATGAAAAGGCTTATTCTTACAACATGTCGTATCACCATTACTCATAACATGCACTTTTCAAAACAAAATAGTGACATGTGCTCGTGCCAATCTTTATGCTGGTTGTCATTAGTTCCCATTAAGAATAGCATTTCTAACATGTATGGAGGCAGTAGACGTCAGGCATTAATCTAAACATGTAAATGTCAATTATTTGCTTTTACAGGTTGCAGTGAATGTAACTAACAAGATACTGATATCTAACCAGAAGAGACAAAAAGGCAAGAATGGCAAAACACTGTAATGAAAAGAGTAAAAAAGATATGAGATAAAAGAACATTTTACAAGCAATGTGAACACAATAAAAAATGAGAAAGTAAAGTGCATGTTTCTAAGTTTTCTTGCAAAAACACCATTGGACTTTATAAATTGTAGTAAGACAACAGAGTCTAAATGGCGAGTGTTCCCTTCAACCATACGGAGATACCATGCAGCCTCAATGAATCCATGCTTATATGCCATTTTGATAACGATACTAATGCGAGCTCATTTGACAGCAATGCAACAACAACGACTCAAGCGGCAACAGCAGCAGCAGCAGAGGACAGTGGGTTTGCAGAAGCAGGATATTTCACTGCAATGGTAATCATTGTAGTGATGGTGATTGTCTCCAATATCTTCGTCATCGTCGCCATTATCAGATATGAATTCCTGCACACAATCACAAACAGGTAGATAACTGTAGCAGTTTATAGAGCAACGTAAAGAAGCAGAAGGTAAAATGATTCCAGTAGTTCAAACTCTGTGTCTGTAATAGTCTCTACGAAAACGACTGCTTATAGGATAGGTTTGGGATCTTAACTATAGAAAGAAATATTCATATAATTCACTGTCAGGAGTCTGGGAAGGCCTCTATGAAGCCTTTAGCTTAAACCACAGGTTAGAGAACTTAACAACAAGAAAGATTTCAGTAATTCATAGTCTGTGTCTCTGATGACCCAAGTTTACAGTTTTTTATTTGTAATATTCTTAATCTACTTTCTAATCAATAATTTGTCCTCCAGCTAGGCAGCATTTATTTGTCAACAGATAAGGACCTGTTAGTCTTCACTGAAAGCTATGCAAGCTACTTTCCCCAGAAAGGTTTCCAGACAATTTAAGCACCCAAATCTACTCATAATCATCAGATTTTTC
Source organism: Tubiluchus corallicola (assembly GCA_030141605.1). Classification (NCBI taxonomy): domain Eukaryota; kingdom Metazoa; phylum Priapulida; class Priapulimorpha; order Priapulimorphida; family Tubiluchidae; genus Tubiluchus; species Tubiluchus corallicola. Next base: position 676,648 of record JAQGDQ010000015.1, read on the forward strand.
ATTTTTTCTGGATTGTTGGACACAGTTATTTTGCCTAGAATGACACTACATGCTAGCAAAACTCGAAAAAAAATTGAGTCAGTAAGTTGATGTTCACTTGACAATATAAAAATATAAATTTGCAACACCCGCTTACTGCTGATGTAAACACATGAACCAGATTTAAATCATTTAAAAGCCAAATATGTCGTGCAGATAAGTAAAAAAGTCGTAACTGATTTTTTGTAAGGAGAACTGTGCAAAAAGAATGAGTGTTCCCAGAAACAATTTTCGAAAATAGAAGACATTCATAACATATTCATTTAAATCTAACTGTTGACCAGTTCAGTGATGTAACTTACACTTTTTTTGAGACTTTGTCATTTTACCACCCTAGCTTCCAGGCATTTATTTTTCTTCCATTATAAGTTGGTTGATTGACTGATTCCACAAGATTTGCAATACCCAAAGCTTACAAAATGATTCCACAAGATTTGCAATACCCAAAGCTTACAAAACTCATCTCTAAATATCTTGTATTCTAGGTTTGTTATGAGCTTAGCAATAGCTGATCTTACAGTGGGACTTTCTACTGCCTTCTTCATGGCAGTTAATTGGATAATTACTAATAATCCAAACAGTGTTTCAAGCAGCGGTATAACGTAAGTTTTTAGCCACCAGTACAATTATACATTTTTCCACCATTATAATGAACATAACTTACCTACAGTAAACTTTATTATTAGCAGCAGCAATAGCAGCTGACTCTATTACAATGAAGAGGATCGAGAACAACATTTTCTCATTTCAAGTACTCAAAATCCACTCTATTACAAAAGTGAATTCAATAATTACAAACTTTAGAATGTATTAGCATTGGTATAGTTTTATATACTGTTAGTTAACTTTATGCAAAAATAAAATAAGCGGTTCTAATCTAATTAAAATTTAAATGAAGCAGCTTTATAAGACAAAAAGGACTCCTATTATGTCAGTGTTCTTCTTGCAGATGTTTAAAGCAGCTTTATTATTTACAGGATTTTATTTTGCTTTCTTCGGATCGGTATTTTGGATCTTTGTATGATGACATCTGTCACAAATCTTTTAGGAGTTACAATTGACCGTTACATTGCTGTCATTTACCCCTTGCACTACCCCATGCTTGTCACTGGTACGCTCGCAAATATTGCCATCATTGTATCCTGGACTGTAGCTGCCATTATCAGCCTGTTGCCCATGTTCGTCTGGCACAATCCCCCAAGCTCTTGTCTCATACAGGACTTCCTGAACAAATATCACATGCTCTCACAGACCTTGTACTTCTTTGGTGTCCTACTCATCATGCTCATACTTTACAGTGTCATATTCAAAGCGGCTTGGTCGAAATCAAAAGTTGCTCCTGCAGACGAAGGAGAAGGTGGAATTAAAGCAGCAATGAAGAAAGTAAGAGTTTTTGTTATGGTGTTTGGGGCACTCCTTATAACCTTGAGTCCCTTCTACATCATTTACACATACATGGCTCTTAAAGGAATTACATGGGGACCCGCATGCCCATGGTGTGACGTCTTGTACTTTATTGATGTACTGATGATAGGAAACTCCACCATGAACCCACTAATATATGCGTGGAAGTACAAAGAATTCAAGCGTGCATTCAAGAAAATGCTAGGCTGTGAAAGATGAAGTTCTTAGCAGCTCTGTTATCCACCAGGATTTTGAGAGAAACAAAACGTAATGGTAGTTATCAAAGCAAAATTACGACCACTTATATGCTTGCTGTAAATTAACGTAAACATAATTTAATGGGTTTGCAGCAAAACAGTGCAAAGATGCTTTTCTAGCATTGCTGCATTAGCGTGATGATGGTTTGGGAAAATAATGATACAACTTAAGTTTTCTTCAATTCTGTACTTGCTGTTGTTACAGTATTAGACACACTTAACAATAAATCATGCTTCTGTGCTTTCTGAAAACAATGATAAAAAATGGGATTGTGTTACCCTCAAGGAGGAGTAAATTTACTTATTTGGAGTGAATTATGAAAATCATACCAGATTAGTACTAGTAAATACAGTGTGATCTAAGAGCAAGCTAGTCCAACTTTTATGCTGGGTAAGGACGTGTTCAATTCATACCTGGACCTAGAGGCAATGTGAACAGCATTCTTGATCCATGCTCTATCTATCACGCAAAAACAAACAAACTAAAAACTGCATATATCAAATTCTGTAAATTACTGTAAAATATCTCAATAAGCAGCTGTGTAATTTCATGACAGCTGTGTAATTTCATGATTACTTCTCTCCGTAGCTTCATCTTTTTCTGAGTACACAAGAGATTCGCCAGCAGATGACAAAATATTTACATTCTAAAGTAAAATATTAAGTGTGTATATTAGCATTGTAACTTTTTTCTTATTTTATCATTTAATTGTTGCCCTCTTGTCTTCTGAAGTTTTTAAACTGCATTTCAGATATGTAATCAACACTACAATTACAAAAAGATTAATTAACAAAGACCTCCTTAAATGTAATACAGAATTAATGTTCTAAAGATGAGGTACATTTACCATGGCATTTTTATATTTTACAGTGTCAGGGTAATGAAAGTTCCTCTTCCATTACCAACAAACTTAAATGAAATTCTAATAATTGTTGGCCAACATCAATATGGTAGAATGTTATAATTATGTGTAACCTAGGCTGTCGCTAATTCAGTAAAAGAGAAGATGAGATTATTTTCAAACTGTTTATTGATTTTGGACCCATTTGGAAACAAGCACAATGTATTACATACACTAGTAATGCATATTGAAGATTATTATAAAAAATAAATGATGATGTGCTGGTGGTTTTGGAACTTTCCATTGAATTCCTAACTATACTGTATACACTTAACGAAATTTGCTCATTTTTATTTATTTTGAAAATAAGAGGGCTATTCAAGACTAGATGTACTCATATTATTATCATTAATTAATATTTTAGCAGTTTACTTATTTTTCCATTGCACCTTAATTCGGCCATTTACAAAAATGAAAGAACAGTTGATTAGTTGAATAGTTTTACTTTTTAATTATTTATTAGTAATAGTGCTGATGTAAAGATGTGTTGCAAATAAATTCATGGAAAACTTTTTTGAAAATATTTTTAGCTGTTCTTCTTTGCAAGTTACACAACATAAGCCTGCAAGATATATGACTAGCCAGTTTGGGTTAGGAAAAGTAAAGAAAACAAAAAGATGCCACAGAAAAGTATAAAATGTTAAAACTAGGTTCAGTATTGCAGATATTATTACCATCGAGTAAATGTCATGAAGGTGTATTAAACAATCTGTGCATAAGACAGTTTTTTAAAATTGATTCAAATTAAAAACTTGAAGAAAGCTAAATGAATACAAAATAGAAAAAATTGCTAATACCACAGCGAAAAAAGTATAATAAAATTTTTCAAGAAGAACTTTATTTTGCGACTCCATTTGATATTTTCCTTTGCCTGCAAGCAGCATATGGACAAGTGATATTATGCCAAACAGATTCCGCACATTAAGGAGACCTTCATCATTGGGATAAATGATTCAAATTTTTGTTTGGTTACTTGACTAATTTTCTTAAGTTAAACAGTCCCAACTTGGAAAATACTCCCGTAAGTAGCATAGTACTCGATTAACTCAGACCTTTACAACACTTTATGCAAATTATACTATGTTATTACTGCAGCCAATTCGGATTCGCATCTGATCCAGACCGCACTTCAGTCCAGTCCTGCAAAAGTAGATCTGCTGGACCCCTACTTTTTTCTATGCAAAATACTCATGCCTGTTTACAATAATGGCAAAGTAACAGTAACTTAACACCACCGGATAGTGATGTTCCTACACTTTGCTGGTTCTAATAATACTTGTGTAATTCAAAGCTCTACTTATGCAAGAAATAGAATTACTCGTATGAAAACAACTGGAACTATTGAAAGCATTGACAACTATAACATGCCAAAGGTGTCCAAAACATTTGTTTTCTAAATTGCTTTCTTTAATTACATATCATTATAACTTTGCAATTAACCAGTTCTCTACTTGTATGATGAGAATCTCTTGTCACTCACATGCTGTTCCAACTGGCCTGCATTGTGAGATTCTACCTTTAAGGTTGCAATGCAAATTGACTGATGCATGATACTTACAGTTGCCATGCACACTTCACGAATAAGGCTATTGAAAACAAATGGTGATGTTGTTCTTCTGTTCTCTAAAAAGTTTATATATAAGCTGCAAATCACACCTACATCCAACAAAACCAGCAAAAAGATTGCTGTTATTGTTGAACACTGTCATCTGCTATTCTTTTGCTGCTGCCTTCTTTCTTATGTCGATTTTTTGTCCATTCAAATAGCTTAAAAAGGTACAGTGTAGAACAAATTAGAAACTACCTTGCCACCTCATCAAGTCATTAGGTGATAGCAGGTGAAACCAATACATGTATGTAATAAGATATGGCTAGTTCAACATTGTATGGTTGATAAACTGCATACATGCAAACTAAAAATGATAGCTATAAGCCTGTCTATGCCTTTATTTTTTTCTACACTAGAATGGCTATTGGATCAAATTACACATCCGACTGTGAGCCACTGCATATTTTACAAAAAAGTAGTTGTTTGTGCCAGCAGTGGTAGTGGCAGGGGCACAGCATATGATGACAACAACAACAATATTGACAATAGAAGTGGTGGTGATGTAATAGCAGAAGTATTAGTAACAACTTCTATTGTTACTAGTAACAAGTATTAGCAGTAGTAAATTTTCATTTTCTTAAAATATTCCTATGCACTAGCTAGAATACAAGTTGCATGGCAGTGTAATGGTTAATATCAATTACCAAAGTACTAGTAGTACACTGCTGAAAGTAGGATAGAATGGCTAGCTTCACTTGAATATGTGTAATAATGGAAGAGGCATATTAAAAAATAACTTATAATACGCACTATGCCTCTTATGGACAAAGGTGCCTAGTACCAAAGGATTGTTGTTATCAATAAAAATAGACTTACTTGTTGATTTCATTGTTTACTTCATCAGTTCTTGCTTTTACACGAAGATCCAGCTCCTTCATGTCACCTTCGTCTTTGTCACGATGAGCTAGTTTCAGTTTTTTCAACAATTCAGCCTAAGAAGGAAAATCAATTTAAACAATGCCATCAGTTCATCTGCAGAAAGAAATAAGATACTTTTTGTACTTGCTAAAACCCAAACATGTAACATGTGACAAAACCAGAAATATGGCCTAGGCAAGAACTAAGAGTACTATGCTGCAATGTGGCTAAAATGATGGAAATTAGAAACAGTAAAAGTTTTAGATATTTTCTTAAAACAGTTTCGTAACGAAACTTCAATACAAATTTTAGACTAGAAACACTAAAATATCAATCACTGAAAACTACTTTGTTTTAATTAATGCCGAGTATTAACACTGTAGAAATCAAACACTTTATTCTGAGTTAATAATCAACTCACATGTGTAATCTTCTAACAGAAGAAATGACAACAGTTGGAGACTTAAGACAAGATTTGTACAACATCCTAACCTTGTCTGATGAATCCTGTACTCCCAAAGCTGTTGCAGCTTCTTCAATACCACTGTCTCTTGCATCTAACATGATCTGTTTCCTAATTTTGTCGGCCTGAGGTTTAACGAGGATGTCTTCTATACCAAGAGTAAAGCCTCGCCTCGTCAGAAAAGCAGTAAACAACCGGGTAAAAGCTGTCAGCAACTGACATGCCGTCTCTCCACCATACAACTAAGATTAGTGTAGAAAAATATTTTTTTTGTATATTTTTTTTCTGGAATGGATTCAGAATCACTAATTTCATATCAAGTAACTTAATCGACAATTTATATGTTCATTAAGTATCAGCGATCTAAAAAAAGATGAGCCCAACATACCTGAAAAGCTTCACTTTAGTCTGATTAGATTTTAAAAGTTTTACAAAAAAGGCTTTAAAAACTAGTTGAACTATCAGAAGAGATTAAGTACACATTTATGGCTATGAAAACCAAGCTCATTACTTAACACATTTGCAAGTGATTTGCAATTGTGATTTCATTTGACCACACTAACTATAAACATGAGAAACAGCTGCTGTAGTCTATTTCAGTGCACTAGTATGGAAAGTAAATATTAATGCAATTAACTATAACACATACACGTTACAGCCGAATGTAAAGATTACATTACAATCTAAGCAAGACAGTAAGAGTCTCAGTAGACCTGCCAATCAAAGTATGAGTAATGCAGAAACAGTATCATTAATTAAATCTGCCTGTCAAAAAATGCTCACCTCATAGCAACAGTGAACAAGACTATACGGAGTAGCTCCATAAGCATTTTTGTCCAAAACACCAACTAAGAGTTCACCATGTCTTATGATAACAGTGCTTTCACACATGCAGTTTTCCTCTGGCAAAGGTTTGCCACATTTCCAGTTTCTTGCCGGTTCCCTTTGCCAGTGCTTGCTTGATATTTTAGTTGCTCCCTCCAATGTTAAGGGAACTTTTCCCGATGGAACTAGATTTAACAAAACTGTAGAAACAAGCTGCTTGCCAGACCAAAGTTTTACCGGTTTAACAATAGACGGCAACAGGAGGCGAAACCTGTACTGATGGCGTGGCAAAGCACTATATACCAAATTCTGATATTCTTCTTTGGTGAAAAACCGACCTCTTACTGTCATGCTTACACCCGAAACCATGTGATCCTGAATCAATCCACCAAGAGGTGTCCCGTCTTTTGGACCGAGGTACTGTTTGTAGTTAATCGCAATGTTATAAGCTTCCGATCTAGCAACTTCACTTTGTGGAAAATGTACATTCATTTCATCCCCATCGAAATCAGCATTATATGACTTACAGTTTGCATAATGTAGTCGCAATGTCTTTTCTCCGGGCAGCACCCTTGCTTTATGTGCCATTATACTAGGACGATGCAGCGTTGGCTGCCGATTCACTAACAGAACATCACCATTGTGCAAATGCCTGTACACCTGCTTTACGGCCATCAACTTGTGCAGAGTATTTTCGGGTGTCATCAGACGCTTGGCAATGGATACACGCTCCGCTTTCTTCATTTTGTCCAATAAGATCTTTGACCCGTTTTCGTTTACGATGAGGGATGCGCCTGGGTGCTTGTTAGGCCCATTTATGACCAACTTTCGTAACATTTCCACATTCCAGGGCGTCACGGGAGTTGGAAAGGTAAGCTTTTTGGCAAAAATATCTGGAATTCCAATCTCTTCTACACCAATGCAAGGGTCTGGCGAAATCACAGTGCGGGCGGCATAATTAACACGCTTTCCCATCATGTGTTTTCTAAATAAGCCCTCTTTCTTCTCCAATACCTAAAGATAAGGCAAATATTTGTAATTCATATTTAATCAAATCAACTTTGTTGTTAAGTTTACCAACTTGAAAACAGAAGATCTAAATGTTGTTAAATGTTTTTGCAAAAAAAGAATGTAGCAAGGAAATGGCAAAGTGGTAAGGTATGTGTCTGACTATGAAGTTAAGCAGTGCTGGGCTTGATCAGGAAATAAATATTAACCCCTAAGAAAAGTCATCCTAGACAGTTTCATTTATTAAATAGCCCCAGGCTGTTTTTCTCATTAAGGGAAATGTACACATAAAATGTACACATACCATGAACTGAACATGGCTAATACATCTCTGCCACTTCAGTACAGTATTATCACAAGTCATTACCATTAATAAATCTGCATTATAAGCTAGAGTCTAACTGCATTATAAGCAAGATTCTAACTCACTGACTAACAGTAAAAAAAGGATAGGTTTATCATTTAAAAAACTTAGTTTCAACAGAAATAAAATAGTCCCAGCCACATCGATCATCAATATTGAAGACCTGCATCAATCAAATTTCAGTAGTTGTTTTGGCTATTTTATTTTTGTTGAAAAAAAACCACATACAAACAACGACTCTGAATTTGGTAAAATCGGCAACATGTGTGACTATCATAAGTGCTTCAATCAATGAAACTTGAGGAAACTAGGCAACACAATTTGGTCCAATGGCAGAAAATTAAGCTGCCTCAGTCAGCTGTACAATAGTAACTGTAGTTATATAACATATTTAACAGAAAGACTTGGAACATAATGAACAGTGACACATGCAGACACAGCAATATATGTTGAAAACTGATGAAAAGGCTAGCATAGTTTTAAGACAATGAGATAATCCATGTTTTCTAAATAAATTTTTCCTACCTGTCTTATACCAGCATGTCTTTCTTTAGATAGTTTATCTAGCTCACAGTCTATAAAACCATTTACATGAGTTTGTAGTAATATCCAAGCATTCTGAAGCTTCTGTGTTGGAGTCTGGCCAACGACACTTTTATATTGCGCTGATGGCTGTAAAAAATCAACTTCACTCACTCATTACTGTAGTATTTTGAAGTAAGCAATACCAACAAAAAATCAATTACCTACAGCAATTAAAAGTAATTAAAAATGATTAAAGCACTTTCATTGATCAATACATACAACAAAAGATAATTAATGACAGTTCTACAATCTGCCTATTTTTGAAACAATAATATTACCTTAAAAAAATCATGCTCTTTTAACTAATTTCATTCAACAAATTGATGCTTAGTTTTCCACAAAAGCTATTATGGTTAGTATCTGGTTTATCACTGAGGTGGGTTATGCTAGACTTGAGCTGCACTGTTAAAATTACATATCCTATATAGGACAGGTTTTTGAAAAATTCGTGTTTATGTTCTTCACCTAAAATATTTACGCATTAACATGGCTTAAACCTAATTGTATAAACTTAGAAAAGGGAACATTTAAAAAAGGAAAACAAAATGCTAAATTGCAGACCTATCACAGGATTAATAGGAATAACAGCATGCATACCTCAATTTCTTTATCAGGTTCCTTCTCTTGATCACGAATAACACAAAGAATCTCTCGTATCACGATGGAATCAGTCAGGATTTTGTTGAGGTTCGAAGTTTGAGAGTTCTCAAATTTCGAATCATTCAGAAAGCTTAACTGAAATGGAGAACAAATCTGTAACATTACAAATCACAAATGAGTTCATCAAAAACTAAAAACTCGGGCACTCTACCAAGTAAAGATATAACTAAAATTTAATGATATTCTAATGCTACATGTAATTACAGCCTATTCTAATATTAAAGAAACAGATGACCAATGAGTTACCAGATCGGCATTACTGTGACAGCAAATGCGTAACCCATTCATCATGCCATGCACTGGCTTTTGCAACAAATCTATGTACTATTCAATTGCCACTTAAATTTAAATACTGTTTAAAACGTACAGGGCGAAACTTATTTGGCGGCACTGGTACTACATCCAGGAAAAAGATGTCGGTCGGATTCGGATGACTGGCCGCATGAGACTCAAAGACGGGATAAAGCTTGCGCAAAATTTTTGAATCCTTTTTCCATACAGCCTGTAATTGTGCTCGAGCATCTAGTGGAGTGAGAAAACTGAAAAGATGAGAAAAATGTGTTAGCATTTGAAAGCTGAAATACGCAATATTTACAGGTCAATGAATCAAAATTTTTAATATTAAGTTAATGCAGAATGGCAAAAAATATCTTCATCATTTTAGGTCATTCATTTTAGTGACTGCACCAGTATAATCTGAATACTTATTTACCCACTGCAACTCACAGCTTAATAAATGTAAGAAAACTTGTTAAAGTTTATGAAGCAAAGCTGTCTTCTGCTAGCTGCTTCATATTACCATCATTGCACAATAATAGGGTGTGCTATATGGTTATTACAGACAGTGAGCTGGCAGGACTAATATGCACAAAAATCTAGTGACAAAACAGATATACCCAGCAGTTAGTTCTGCAAATACTAGACTCTAATATGCTAAAGGCTTGTCTGCATCTTTTTTGTTTTAATATGACTAATCTCCGATGAAAACAAATAAATGCATGTCACTGATCACATACCTTGGTTCAGCAAAGATCCTACAGTACATTACTTAAGAATAATACAACTGTTTCATGTTTTACTAAAGCAACACTCGTGATTTCAACAACTATTATAGCATACTAAAAAATTTATGCCTCTTCCCAACTAAACTTAGAAGTAAGTAGTCAAAGTATAATAGTGGCAATGTGTAACATCCTCTGCCTTCAACAAAATACCTCATTTTGTAATTTGACTTTAAAATTTGTTTTTAATCTGTTAAAAACTTTACCAAGTTCTTGTGTACCTACTTTTACTTCATTCCAAACCTAGAACTGTTTAGTAGTTTACACATACGTTTGTCCCATTAGGCTGCATATATCTTTTTCGGTAGCATCATCTTCTGCACCATCTTCATGACGATCTTCAGCATTATTATCACCTTCCGGGCTAAAAATTAGTTTAAATGCAGATGTTAGAGAAGAAGCGACCACCAGAAAATGTTTGCAGCCATTAAGAAAGTTGTCAAAATTAAGAGGTATTGGGGGGAAACTTAAGAAAGCTAACCAACAGGCATTCTCTAAGGGAACAATACATTTGATGGTCAAGGAGCGATAAGCTACATTTACGGACAATGAGGAGAGAACAGCACAGTAAAATCTGCAAAAGCCAATGCGTGGCATCTAGCACTCTACAGTTGTGAGCATGAACTCTCGCAGTGAATATGAGTGATATCCATACACTACATACTAGAGATGTATGCAGGGGATCAGCTGGACAAACCGCCATGCCACATTAATCAATCTATCCTGGAAAAGATGGAAATAGAGGAGTTTGTGACGATCATGAAGCTGCAGAAACCGTCAACTCTTACTTTTCGTATTCTTTCTTCCCCTACCCATGCAGAGAATATGTAAAGTTCCTACGAATAGGACAAACTGGAACCACAGGTTGAAATAAATACAACCAGCTACTCTGCTTGCTCACAGTTAACTGTTTATATTATCTACTAGACAGGAAAATATTTCTATACTAGCACAAACTTGATACTAAAAACAAAAACAACAAACAAACTTGCAACTAAAGATAAAATTAAAGACAAAAGCAACAAAACGTATCAGAATACTTGACAGGCTAATAAAGTTCAGGTTTGACAACCATATAAGCATAGCGCAAGTCAAAAAAACAATTAGCATTTATTACACTCAATAACTATTACATCATTTGGTACTACAAAGGAGGTACTTTTTTCAAACTGAAGTTTATAAAGTAAATCTGTGCCACAGGAGAGTAACCCATCGATGGAAGGATAGAGGCTTTGTTTAAGAATTTAAAACTAGAAAAAAAAAACAAGCACATATTAATTCTGCAGTTAGTAAACTCCAAGTACAACCATCACCTGCTCTTTAGTGTTTTGTTTTTTCTTTGTTGCACGATGTTGATAGCTTGTTTGTTGCTCAATCCTCTGGTAAACATGACTCTGCTATTATATTCCGTTCTCATCGTTCTGCAACAAATATTGCAATTTTATTTCAAAAAGCACAAGCAGAATATAAAAACATCAGCTTACAGGCTTGCTCCCTGCTCACCCTACGCTTTTGTATATTGTGAAGAACTATGTGATACTGCTATAAAAAAAGTAAATTGGCCTTGGGCAACTGCAATAGGTCCCAGGAGTTAGGAAAATGAATTAGCCTTGTAACTTTTCAGATATTGTTGCATCTGTTAGAATTTATGGTACGTAAAATGCTGCTATAAACTATCGTGTATTGAAAAGTCTGTCATAAAAGTTTAGGAGTTTGTTGTGATTGTGTTCACTTTACGACGTGTTTAGAGAAGCTGGTACTCCTACCCCAGCACCTCCATTTCGTTGAGAACAGATATTACAAGAAAGTGCAGAAAGCAGGATTGTACGTGACTTTAAATTTTCAGAATGACAAGTAAGTTTCATGCCTTTTGCTTTGCTGTATGCATAATCACAGTTACGTCGGATCAAATGCCGTGTCAAACTGTGGAATGCCCACTGCTCAGGAATTGTAAATGCAGCTTAGGAGTAAACAAGTGTCCAGAAGTGATTTGCAAGCATCTGAATGAATCACAGCTGTCTGAAGACTTACAAGCCATCAATCAACCAATAAACTCATTGGAAATATGGGACTTTTTCGGAAAAAACTTTCCAGTAAAGTTTCTGGATGGAAAGACAATCAACATTTTAAGCATAAACAATGCTGATAGACTGTGCAGACTGAAAAAAGACTCATTTGGCATAGCGAGCATAAAGATGTTCAGCCTGTGTTTAAATGATCAACTGGAATATATCCACCCACAAGCACTTTTGCCACTAAGAGATCTAGAAGCTATAGGTATAACAGAAAATCCAAATTTGGACATATCAGAGCTGGACTTGTCAACAGCAAACAAACTCAAATTTCTCAGCCTCAAACAAAACAAAATAAAAGAGTTAAGAAAACCAGTTCTTCATGCGCAGGTAAAGCCAGAAAATGTCACACTAGATTTAACAGGTAAGAAAATATTTTTAAGTATGTATTTTTTGCATTGATCAGTTATAAGCATGAATACAAGGCAGTGAAATTGTACATTCATTCATTGTTTCTTTAGCAACAGTATTGGGAAAAACCCTTCCACAGCTTAAAAATTAAATACATAACATGTATTTGAGCATTAATTATTCCTAATTAAAATTATAATATCATGAAATATTCATTACAGATAAAAACATGTTATGCTACAATAAATAAAAAAATAAAATTTGCAGTACTATAACATATAACAACTGACAGTAAAACAGTGCAAAATCAGCAAACGATGCATTAGTAAAGTGTATAATTAAAATAAATATTTTTTCTGTAACGTGTTCCAGTTTTAGATGAGAAATCCCGAGCATCAGCTGGGGTGCTACACAAAAGATCTGGTGATTCACTCACTGTCCACTTATACTTTTTTCAACTCTAAAAACTCTTTTTCCAGCTGAGTTAATATTTGATAAGATGATTTGTTAGAATTAATTTATAAAACTGGCAAAGAAAATATTGAAAAAAAAATTGTATGCCTAAACCCCTCTTTCCGCTAATAATAGCTACTGGAACTATAAGCAAATTAATCATTGCACCTTGTGTACAGTATGCAGTCACTTCTAACTAGTTACTTTAGCCCACTTCAAATACTGCAAAACCACATTTACAGTCTGGTTGGGTCTGATTAGGAGTAATCACAGTCCTTTGATCAGTGAATTACAGTTGATACAACAGGGCCATGTCACGTGACATAGGCAACGGTGAAAAAATAGGTTTATGCCAATAACTTGAAAAGTACAGTACATAGTCACAAAAATTGCAGGGTAGGCAGTTGGATTAGGGGCTCAGGCAATGGCATGGTGTGTAGTGACCAATATCTACATCAGCAGTTATTTGTCATTTTCTGCTTGCCTACAAGCATTGCCATTCTGTGTGAGTTAAACATGCCACAACTAACCTGGATAAGATCTGCTTTTAATAAACAAGACTATAATTTTCATAACGAACTAATTATGTGACTAATTTATTTTTTTCATAATTATAGGCTGTTTTATATTATAGGCAATTTTTTGCTATGTGACTGCCATTTGCAATGGCTGAAAAGTTCAACATGGAAAGACCTTCGGGCCACATGCCAAAACACAATAACTGGTGAAGTTCAAGATATTAGCAGCCCAGACGAGGATGCCTTCAAATGTTCAATCAAGAATAATAGTGGCAAAGTTAATAAGAGACAGTATGGAATAGCAACCCTTGTGGTTGTTAGTTATTTCGTCTTGCATTGCTTAGATAAACTTTAGTACAAAAAAAGATGATTAATGATAGTAAAATGGCCATAAGAAGCTTAAAAGTAGGGATAAATAATTAACATTGCATGTACTTATTTTTGTAATTTTTGCAAGAGTATTATACAAACTTACATTAAAACTGTTTTTGCAAAAATACTAAATAAACTCAAATATTTACAACTAACAATTTTTGTATAGGCAGTGACTGCAGTACTCCATGCAAGATCAAGTGGTCAATTTTTACAGCTTCAAACAGAGAGGTCAAGAGGCATTTTGTTCAACTATTACAGAGAGTAGTATAATCAGCAAGCTTAGAGAGTACTGAGTCAATGATGAACAGAGAGACAATTTAATAGGTTTCATTATAGATCCCTGAGGAATGCCAGCATTGACCTCTTATACAGACAAAGCCTTTAATTCATAAATAACTTGCATTCTACAGTTGCTGAAATATGATGATACCAAGAACAAACTATTACTCTCTAGGTGCATGAGTGAAGTTTGTGGAGCACTCATTTCTGCCAGACATTATTATCAAAAGCTTTGGAGGATGTTAAAAGCTATTAACTTAGTCTTGCCTTGGCAATCTAAAACACTCTATTTAGTGCTCCAGAATTAAGCATTGGTGCACAAAAAATGTATTAACGGCACATTTACAGTCCACAACAGCGGCATATAGCAGCTCGCAAGTGTTTACTTTATGCTTAAACTTACCTACGAGGAGTGCCACAGTGTGAGCACTTTTTTGTACTTTTATTCATATATGTTCGGATGAAATTTTGTATCAGATTGTGACGTACACCAATAATGTTCTTGATAGACGATTCTTCCAAGTCCCATTTTTTACCTGGAAAGGTTCAAAGAAAGATTAAATTTTACAATTCCCAACACACAAAAAATTAGTTCTTGAAGCGGATTAGGGGTAGAGTTAAGATTAGCATATTTAAATTATGTGTGCAATTGTACACTCCTTCCCAAAGAAAAATAATTTTCTTGAAAACACATTTAACTTGCCTGCAAAACCTGGAATTTAAAAACAGTACAAAGCATTAATGTCAACTAGCAGGTCATCGTGAGTTTTCATGATTGTGATAGTTATACGTAATTCACTAATTACTTAAGTTATCAAAGCATATCAGTCAACATAACAAGAATATTAAAATTTCAAATGAAAAGGTTAGATTTTTCTCATAAAAACAAGGTTCAGCAGAAGACAAAATTTCAACCATCAGATTGTGCACAGCCCTTTTTGTCGGTTTAAATGATTTTTATTAGTCGATATTGAATGATTAAAAATGTTGAGACTGACACAAATATTATTAGTAATTATATTATATTATTACTTATAATATTACATTATTATTATACTACAAAAGGTATATTTTCTGGATGTGTACTAGATAGAATTTTGTCGACTTCTTCATCCAGTGCTCTTTTGATAAGTTCACTGCAGTTCGGTGAGCCAGCATATTCCGAAACAGCCGAAGCCATCAAGCTTTCAAGAGTGCTCACATCACTAATTCGACCATGCTCAAGTAACTGTAGTTGACTGACCAACAGATGGCAGTGGTGTTCCTGCACAACGAGCTTGTGACAACAAAAACAAGTGCTCCGAAGGACCTAATGCAAATGCAAAGCAGAATGAGTACTAGTTAGTGTTTACTTGTGCAGCTAGAATCAGACTCATTACTTTATACCAGTCGGGTATCCAGCTACCCGATTGTTAGGTATCAGCAGTAGTGCAGAGAAACTGAAATCATTTTGTAAACACAAAGCTGCCAGGTGTGACTCCTGGTATTAGATATCTTACCTATAAACAATCAGTTATTATAACCTATAAAGTTTCACGACTTGTGTTTTTGCTTTTATCTAGACTTCTTAATTACTATGCACGCTCTGTCAATGAGTCAGCTACATGTGCATTCGTCATCCGCTTGATTAAAGTAGTTTGATCTGACAAACACTTCCAATGAATTTTTACTGCTGGTTTGTTGAGGCTGTACAGTTGAGATACAAGCAGCTCAAATACATTATATAACTCTTGGAATGTGAACTTGCGCAAACCGTTCTAGCATGCTGCCATGCAGTTATAACACATTTCTGTGTAGGAGGCAGTTAAACTTAAAAGGTTTAAAATATGGATGTCGTATTAACAATAATGGCTGCACTTTTACATTTACTTGGGCACCCAGGCACACGATACAAGCACTAACGTAACAACGCTTCACAACATAGAGATAAGTAAACTTCACAACAAAAAACTGCAGGTCAGATATTATTTGAAAGCCACTTACTTGGTACATTACATTGAAAAAGACAGGATTAAATACTGGCACACTTAATGTAATATGACCCATATGTCCTGGACAGAATACTTGGTTGAGACTGCATGTTGCACACACGTCCCATCTATCAACTGGCCCTACCAAGGATAAGTAAAGTTTAAAAGCATATTAGACATTTATACTAACTTATTCGCAATATGACAGTTGCGTACAAATAGCTCCATGATTCCCTAAATAGCAAAAATGACAAGAGATGAAACACTAAAAAGTGAATTGCTGGTATAGTAAAACTACAAATCTTCTGAATTTAACAGTAAATTGGTCATCCATGATAGGTATGACATAAATGCACAAGTGTATACACAATGATATTCAACAAACTAAATATATTTAACTTACCAAGATGTAAATCATGTAAACCATTTTCACGTGCATGGCCAAGATCATCAAAGGTTTGTGGATTTGTAATTTCTTTCACACTGAGAGCCAATATCTCATCTGTGCTGTATGTGCCAAAGGACACTCGACATAGCTGATTCGTAGGAACTTCTCGACTGAACATTCTTCAGTTAGAAGAAAATCTTAGGTTACAGATAGCAACTTTGATGACAGTTCCATTATACAGTAGGAGCTGCTTAACAGACTCACAGTTAATAGACTCAATCGCTTAATTGACTCAAGAACGCCTGGAATGGGCCGCTACTATTCAAATATACATAAGATCTATCGGTAATTGACTCATTATTTTTCCTTCACCTACTTAAAATAAGACGTTTGTATGTGCTAAAAGAGCCTTTCCTACTTTTATGTCATCTCATCTTTACTTCCCTTTTGTGCACTATATATGCAGAAATGCTCATGTTAAGTACCGTTTTGTTTATAAGCAGGTACGTTTATCATGCACTAATACACTAGCGTAGCAGTTTTGCTTTGAATCTGTTACCTGCTGGCCCATTGTTACCCAAAGAATTTCTGGAAGCTAAATATTTAATCACTTGCCTAGCAGTTTCCTTTTGATGCTCTCATTGCAAATCATGCTTTCAGGCTTAATGGCTTAACAGTCAAAGATGCAGATACAGTAATCAGCCGGTATTCCTTGTGACTTACAAGAGTAAAGATCGTACAGCAAAAAAGGGCAATGTAAGTGAGCAGACAATTCAGAACTGTTTTAGTCACGCACAACAACACGACTTTCAACGTTTTTATAATTACGAGAACTTTGTGGGCCAACTTCTTCGCGAGAAAATGAAGCAGCCGACTTTGAAGGAATTTTTGCAAATAAAAAGACTTAGAAAAGTCTGTGATTTAGAAAAGTATACATTTTAATTTATTGCTAATTCACTTATATAAATTAATATTTTAAAATATTTTTTCTAATTTTTAACTGCACAAAGGAATTTAGGCATTACTTCGTTTCTAAAATCCATTAAAGACCTTTGCAGTGCATAGTAAGCTGATGATTCATACTGCTATATGTGTAATACTACACCCATCGGTTAATAGGTTTAGTCGGTTAATTGGGTCAAAACACGTCGGTCCCAAAGTGAGTCTATTAAGCGGCGCCTACTGTAGTAAGATAAGTTAAGTTTAGAAAATGGGTATTTGAAACTTTTGCAATCTGGAAAATCAATACTGAGAATACCATTAACATTAATCTTGTTAAACTTGCAGAGAAATATATTTTCTTAAAGCAGGCACCTGTACATTTTATTCACTCATTTAAGCTTAAGCATAATACCAGATTTCACAGTTAAAAAAACATCAGCCAAGCTTATCAACAACAAGCTATAACAAAGCAGGACAATCTTTCAAAACACAATCTACCCTATTTTGAAGTATGGTAAAAATGTAGATTTTACCACTTACAATAACTTTAGAATGTTTCAATAATTAAATACTGTAAACTAAAAAAAAGTATGAGCTAAATTTTTGCGAATTTAGCTTCAACGCCTTGTTTGCACAGTGATATTTTTGAGATGCAGCCTTACATACGTTGACAAAAGAACCAGTCCTAGTTATCACATTCCTGGGTGGGCAACTTTGCTAATGTTGTAAAAAAACTGGTGCATTGATTTACTGTTCTACGGCATTGCCAGTTATCCCTATTACAGCAGACCTAAATTAAACAGAGAAAACTTATATAATAACTAATTTGTTATATTTATGTGTGTAAAAAATAGTCGCTGTATTTCATCAGATAATTATTAACACGTGTGCTGGTACAGTAAACTACAAGCACTAAACATGATTACATTGTTTTATAAAGTGAACGGTTACCATTAAATAAAAAGCTTGGACCTGGAAAATTATGAGTCTGTCCCTACTCGCAAAATTCGCATACATTTTCAGCACAAACTAATTTTACTATTTACAGCATAAGAAGCATCAGCCTAAATACCTATTAATGGCTGGATAGTACAGCTAAAGATAATGTCATAAGTGAACATATTTTTTAAGCGTTAGATAAGAATTCCATAAGTGTGCTGCACGTATTTGCAAAAACGAAAATTGAAACACAATAATATTGTATAACATAAAAACTCTGCAAATTTTAAGTTTAAAAATTTGAATTTTAACACTGAAATCACAAGATCTGCACAGTAGATTAAAAACAATAAACAATCAATGGAAAGAAGATGGTACTGAAAAAATGCGCACCAAAATTCGAACCCAGAACCAATAGTTTCAAGTTTACCCTATGCCAAAATGCTCTTTCACAATGTGTGTACAGCATCATAAGTGAACTGTGGTCTTATGTCTCTTGATCAAGCACAGCACCTATCTTTTTTAATGTGTTTTGCAGACACAAGCAGAAATGGCAAAATGTGTGCAATAGCAAAAAACATGAAATTAGGTTTCTGCTACTGAGTTCTGCAATAATAATTCTGTCACATAAGCCATCCTTAATAAAACAATATTTTCCCTTTCAAAGTTTACACAATTGTTTAAAATGTGGTTTTCTTTTTCTAAAAATACATTGATTTTACTACTTCAGGTGCCTAATACAATCACAATGATGTGTTCTACCACAAAAATTATCAACCCGGTGTTATTTGTTATATATACATCAGTGATCTGCCAAAAAATATTGCCTCTACCACACTGATGCTTGCAGATGACACTAAATTGTATAGAGCGATACAATCAGAAAAAACAGGAAAACAATCCAAGAGGATCATAACAACATGGTAAAATGGAATTAAGGCAGGCTTTAAATTCCAATACTGAGAAATAAAGCTATGAACATCACAAGTAGTAAAAAAGTTTATCCTGATAGTGAGTATAAGTTGACTGATGGAAGAAATTGTAACCAGATTCTGTGGGTGGCATCCAAAAAGGATCTGGGAGTAACATTCAAAAGACTGCTAACTTTCAAGGTTCAAGAAAAAAATGAGTAAAGCCAAGGCAATGGTGGGAATAACACAAAGCTTCATCAATTTGGATCATGAATTTCATGATACCCTTCTTTCTTATACAAGGTGCTGGTGAGGCCACACCTTGAATTATCTTGCTCTGTTTGGCACCTGCCATGATTGGCTTAATTGATAATATTGAACAAGTTCGGAGGTACACCACAAGAACACTGACTGACTTAAAAGAATACCATATACAAGAGTACCAAAACACGTACACTGGCTTACAGAGGAGAAATAATAGAAACGTATAAAATCCTGCAACAAAAGCATGACACTGCTACATCTAAGGACAGAGGAGGCATAAAAGTTCAACAAGAGGACATCATCAGAAGCTATATCGAAGTTTCCTAAGGTAAGGTATCATTGCAAATCCAGTTGCGCCCATCATCATCCGACATCCTGAGCGTCGTACTGTCAGAAGTCCATATCATCGAAGGTAAAGCGATGTGCACCGACGTGACAGACGGAGGTCGTGGAGCAAGCTTGAACAGGTCGCCAGACACACTTTAGCTGCTTTTTATCACTAAGGATTTAGGTACTACATTACTTTGCTACATTTACTTTTATATAAAATTTTTTGGAGATATATAGAAACTACAGATAATGGAATATTTTAGATATTTACATGCACAAAATTAATAACATAGGCACTTTGGTAAGCACCACCGAAAAGCATGCAAAACGAGCAACAAGGCAAACCTTTCTCGATTCCATTGCACTAAGAGCTTGTTAACCCACGACTTAACTTAAACGGCGTTTAAAACAAGACAAAAAATAAGATTAAGATTTAAGCAGAATTTTAATGTTTAATGCTGCGTTTAAATTTCCGACATTTCACTGTGATTTATCGCAATTAATTTATCATTTAAGTCACAACTATGGAGATGGTTACTACAGGATGGATGGTTTGAAAGTCATTATAGTTCCTATAGTTCGTCCATTGACATTCCTCATCATCGGGTGGATCGTTACTTTGAAACTGTCACAGTTCCTGCTTCAACTACCTTCTCTGGAAAGTTGTTCCATTCCTTTACTGTCTTTCGGGAGATTCCTGATATCCAATTTTGGTCTCCATTTAAAGATCTTGGCATCTAACTGAACTTATAAACTTAACTTATTCCACCAGCTAAAATATATTCTCTGATTTGTCTTTTTTGTCCTTTTAAAATTCTAATTAAGTATTTCAAGCAACTCACTTCTTATAAACGTTTTGACTTCCAATGAAACCTCTCCTGCTTTCTCAAGTTGGGTTTTGTAATAATTGTTCCATCCAAGACCATTAAAGACTATGGCATTTTTTGTGTTGCTGATGTCTTGCTGCATAAGTGATAATCACCAAGCCTATTCACAGATAACTATACTATACTGTATGCAGAATGTTCAGATATTTGTCTAAACACAGACTTGTATGTCTGGTCTAATTTGCTCCACGCATTAGCAACAAACAGACTCACTAACAATTTTGACAAGTAACAGAAAACTCAGGGACTTGCAACCATTTCTTAAACTACAACCTTACACAGTTTTTGAATTCCCATGAAAGTATCACACTATCGACTAGGGTTTGAGTTTTTCCTTATTACTTTTTTCGTCAGTAAAAACAAATAATACCTGATAAACAAATTTAATGATAGCTATGTAAATAAATTCGTTGACATTGTAGGTACTGTAATCACTTGCAATAGTTGTTAAACTAACGGGTGTGTTTTAGACAGGACACGGCAGCTGAAGGACAGCATGAACTTTGTTGATTACTTCAACTGCAACTTGTCTAATCTTAACTGACAATGCTTGATATTAATATACAGTATGTAATAGAAAAAAATTCCACCCTCGTAAGCACAATAAACCATGTGCCTTAATGAGTGTTTTACTGAGTAGCGATAAATCAGCGCTTAGGTGCATACTACAGGCTGGTCATATTATACGTGCTGTGATCATTCATTAAGTCCTTTCTAAGGCTTTCCACCATCCAATTCTTTTTTCACATGTGAAGTAATAATAAAATTATGTGTATTAGGACTGAAATTCTTTTGAGTGGACTGAGTGGACATATCCTTAAACCTTTTTCTTCATCAACAGCTTTTATTTCCTGTCCCTTCTATTTCATATGAATGCCGTGAATTGAAGAATCTCAAATTGAGACACTTACATTCATCAACATTGAAAAGAATATACAATTCTATGCATATCATCCTGCAATATTTCATTTGCTTATAGGTTTTGGCACTTGAAAAAAGTTTTTTCACCATATAGGAGCTACAATCCTCTTGTCTATATGGTTTCCAGTCTTCACTAACTGGAATGGGAAAGGGAATTTCTGTGTAGCTCTAATGTTTATCATCAGCTTCTTGTGCACTACATATCAATAGCTTTGCTAAATGTTGTTGTGTTTTGTTTCTCTCTGAAGGCTCGTAGAGAAAACCAGAAAACACTTCATCAAATTAAACTAGTTTATTAAGCGAGAATTGTACAGCACAAAAGTATGAAGGAACGCGAAATGATTACACTTAACGTGAAAATCTGGAAAATCGTTTAGGAGTATCTGAAAATGCAAGTATACAAGAGAATGGGTAAGTGGCGTCTGTGCGGAATCTGCGTGTGTGTCTCAGCGGCCTGCTTCGCCTTATATGGCATGCCCGAGAAGCTTCTAGAAGTTTTGTTCCAGAACATTCTACACAGTAAGACGATTATTCTAACGGAACATTCTACAATGTTCTATGCAATTCTAATAGATGCCAGCGATCTCCACAACAAATGCAGATAGATGACATCAGCCAGACTATATAAATCTTATCAATGAACAGGGCTTCTCTCCCCAAGAATAACAGACTAAATTTTGTTGTAACCCTTATCTAGGACCCATGTGTTTGCATGTCTGTAATATGTTAAAATCCACTAGTCAATCTGCAAGGGCCTTTTCTGAAGTATTTGGTCCTTTCTTGTATATTGGTGCTACATCTCCAAACTTCTCGAAATCCTAGAGTAAGTGGAGTTGCAAAGCATTTAATGTATAATATATCACCGTAAAAATGCTGGCTATGCTGCTCCTTGGTTATCTTTTAGGTGTTTCAGAACAGCTGTTATCGGTTCTTTGTGACTTATTAGAGTTTTTAGTTCCTTTAATTTTCGTTAAGCAGTACCTTTACTCAGCTAAACTGCAGTTAGTGGCTAGATAATCAAATACGTAAGCTGGCTCCCGTAGCCTTGTGGCAATATCAGTTTCCGTTGTGAAAGCTGTAAAAAGTACAAAAAGTATACATTTCTCATAACTGGTCTCTCATCATCTATAAGTCCATTGGTCTCTTTTACAGCTGTTATATGCTTATTATAATAGTGTTTCTACGTGTTTAGGGTCTTCCTTTGCATTATTTGTTAATTTCCATTCGAACTGTGTTTTTGCCATTTTAATTTCATTTCTTGTTCTTTTTTGTTTTGCTTTTATACTTAGTGAAATCATCTCATGCTTAATGAGACTTGCTTAATGTGTAATTTTACCTTGATGTGTAATTATATGTGTATAATTACTCGCAATTTAAACCTTCCTATTCCACCAATCAATTAATTAATTACTGTTAATATTGTTGTGGAGATCGCTGGCATCTATTAGAATTAAATAGAACATTGTAGAATGTTCTAGAAAGAAACTTCTCTGGCACGCTATATAAGGCGAAGCTGGCTGCTGACACACACACGCAGATTCACACGGACGCACACTTACACATTCTCTTGTATACCTGTATCTTCCGATACACTCAAACGTTTTCCAGATTTTCAGGTTTATTGTAAACATTTCGCGTTCCTTCATACTTTTGCATTGTAGAATGATCGCTTAATAAACCAGTTTAATTTGATGAAGTGTTTTCTGGTTTTCTCTACGAGCCTTCCGAGAGAAACAAAACACAACAAATATTAATAATTATTAAATGCACAAATTTTACATCATTACATTAGTTCAAGCTACAAATATTTGTTATACTGGAATGCAACATGGAACATTTGTTATTGGGCAGTTTTGTAAAAATCACATTCGTAAAATAGACTTATGCACAACTTTTATACCACATTATACCACATTTATTTTATCTTCTAGCTACGCAACACTAATAATATAATTGTTTGCCTAAATATCCCTCGGTAGGACTGATATTTTAAAATATGGACCATAGAGAACGTGATCTCATGTTAAAAAAGAAAGTTCTTGTTTAATAACTTTGTGGTTTCCACCTTTCATAATGAAAAAACAACAACTAATTTTCTATATTGCCTGAAAGTAAATTAGTTCGCAAAATTTTACATTTTCTGTACAGCTATCATTGATGAAAATCACATATCAGTACAGCAGAATGGCTTTTTGAAAATCGCCATGCAATAATTTAGAAACTTTAATAATGAACAGGGCTCCAAGCCTTACGACACATTGAACACTCTACTGATTTTTTCAAGTATGTAAAATGTTTGTTTGCGGGGCAACATGCAGTGTAACAAAACAAAAAACTTACTAACATTAATAGTAAGACAAAACTCAAGGTCGCTGGGCATTGCATCAGAGAAGCACGAATCACGGACACAGATTTACAGAGAAGATCTAAGGCCTCAGTATTTTTTTCAACTATGATAATTAAAGTAGCCCTTGGTAGAACTGCAGCAGCTGCAGACATCCATTACTCCCAGACACGGTAGAAATGCGGATAAACAATTTTTAATTATTACTTTGCAGATTTAATTTCAAAGCTGGAATCTTCAGTTTTTTCTGTTTTCTAATAGCTTCAGACTGTGCCATTTAGTGGCAAAATATTCTCATGGCTGCTCACAATAATAACATTAATCAATGGTTTTAGTTATTACTGATTTCTTTCCAGTATTGCCTTGGCAAAATAATCGGGGGGTGGGCATGCTCTA
This sequence comes from Tubiluchus corallicola, assembly GCA_030141605.1. Lineage (NCBI taxonomy): Eukaryota > Metazoa > Priapulida > Priapulimorpha > Priapulimorphida > Tubiluchidae > Tubiluchus > Tubiluchus corallicola. The sequence continues at coordinate 701,023 of JAQGDQ010000015.1, forward strand.
TCAGAAAGCAAATTCGAATCGAATAGAATATGCCACTTTCTGAACTGGAATTTAACTGAATTTTGAGATTTTGTAGCAAATTCGAATTCAAGTTATTCAGTTGTCAAGATTTTCGAATATATTTTCGAATCATTAATAAAAAGTGGTCTCGTACAGATCATGCATATTACATGATTTTATTAATAGTAAAAACAATAATAATTTGTTTAGAATCATACACAGATCGCAGCTAAATTGTGCTGCCTGCACGCTGTTTCAAACATTTTAATTTTAAAGAATGTAATTTATGTAGTTTAAGTGCTCATTTATTCGAATCTATAATTTTAAGTTTGAATCGAATTTGTATGTTCGATGCTCACCCAGCAAGATAATACTAATTTCTGCATGTTTTAGCAACTGTTATAAATAGTTGCCTTAATAGCTACTATCGTCATCTTTACTAATTATTCGCTTCATTACAGAAAGTACATATCGTACTACTGTTTGCTGAATATTTATGAATTAATTACGATAATATCCTTCGACTAGTATAGATAATCATAAAAAAATAAGTTGCGGCGAAACGAGTGCACCTATATTGGGTTCCCGTAATGGGTGCACTTATAAATCTTGATCGCTTAGTTCGCTCCAACCTGCAGGCTTGCCAAGTCAACTTCATATTTTTTGTGTGTTGAATGAAATGATTGAAATTGTTGACCGGAGAAAGGTGCAATTTGTTTAGCAGATTTAAGGTTAGTTTGTTAGAATTTAATTTTATTGTGAGTAATCATTGCGTATTTGGGTAATCGTCATATACCAATATGAGTGGAAATGTTATTATGTTTCGGAATATTGTGATCAGGATAAGATTTCTGAAGGAGCTGCTGCTATCATTTTTAATCGTGTTTCCCCTCAACTTTTCCACAAGGTTTCCCAAAAGAGAAATTTACAAGGTAGCTTGCAACGACCACGACGAAGTTCTGCTAGGGGGTTGGGGAGCGTTGTGCTCTCCCTTAGCGGGGTTCGCGTCATAGCCTCGTTCGAGGGTGCTCTTTTGTGCAGTTAAGGACAATTTAGACAAAAGAATAGGCATGACGTCGGCCAAAGAGTCAAGCACACTGGGAATTCACCAGTTTTTCGATTTTGTTCATCTTCTCCTTAACCCCTAGTTAAATTCAGTTTTTTCATAAATATTTAGGTATTGTGGGAAGGTAATGTACAACACACATGAACAGGTATAGTCAGGTGTAAACATGGTCATGGTATTAAGCTAATTTTTTTCCAGTTTGTTGGCGCTTTGCAATGCAAATGGGGGTTTTATTTTGTTTTTATTTTTTTGTTGTGTGACTATGTTGATGCGAATTCACCAATTTTTAACTAGATTATCAAGTCAATTCATCCCTATAAAACTATATAACTGAATTGGAATCAATTGTGCCTCTTTTTATTTTATTCTTATTTTGGCTATATTTATGCTTTGAAAATATTTTCATGACTTAATCGTCGTCATAACATCATTGTACTAACATCTGTCATTCATGTATTCCTCATCAACAATTTCTGAATTTCTACCCTTTTGCACTTAGTCCTCATTCTAGAAAGAAAGTATGTGTGTGAGTGAGTGAGTGAGAGAGAGCGATCATTTAATGCATTTCTGTTTTTGTTTCTCAGATTTCAAATTTACCATTAATCTGGGCAGCACCAACACAAGATTTTCTTCCTGGTGCTGTCCAGAGGTATAACAGTAGTCTCAATAAAAATTGTATATTAATGTTTTCTGTGTCAAAATTTGTGCTAATTTAATGCTTTCTGTGTAAATTATCATTGTATGCTCATGGTAAATCTAGCAATAAATTCTAATTCTAAAGTCTTAGTTTGACAATTTGTTCACTTTTTTCATTTTTTTATTAAAGAACTAGCAACTCATTTTTTAACTAATTAATGAAAGATAAATCTAGACATAGACATTTTTTATTTAATGTGATTCTGTGTGCTTGATTTTTCTTTTTTCAATTAAAATGATTAAGCCAGCATATGAATAACACAGCACTGTAAAACACATAAAATGATGGGAGAGGCTAAGGCTGGTAAAAGTCAGATGGTCATAAGTCAGCTATCTTTCTCCTAGTCAAACTAAACAAGATTATGGCATGTTGATTCGTATTAAATAATAAATATTACTTACAATTTATTTAAGACAACAATTAAAGACACAGCTTTTTAGATGTTAACTATAAGCAGTGCACTGTAAAATGCTTTTTGCAGATAGGACATTGAAATATTGCACAAAAATTTAAGGACAATGCATTTCGCAGTTTCTTTAACCTCAAAAGGCAACTGAAGTTACAAAATTTCCCTAGTTAAGTTACTGTCACAATTATAGTTACTACATGGAGATCTAATGCAGAAACTCGGTAAGAAAGTTTCAAAAAATAAGTGCAGCTTGGAATATTGCGGGTAAAAAGCTCTGGATGGCACAGTATTATCTTCCTCTAATGTGTGATATTGCAACCCCATTTAAACAAATACAGAACTAATTTGTTATAGTTTATGATCAATAATGCTGAGAATCACATAGTCCTTTTTTCTCATGATGCTGTATTCGTTCCAATGATGTGTTAAAATATAAGCTGATATCTATTTGTAATGAGTACACTCACCCCTAGTGGACATCTTAAAGCAAACTGGAAAATATAGAAATCCGTGTAGTAACCAGCATCGCCATATCCAAGTAAATAACCTTTCCAGAAATAATATGACAGCTCGAACTCAGTAATTAATTAAGCGCTAACAAAATTAGTCTCTGCAAATAAGCACTGGATCACTATTGCATATAGTAATTTCTTTCAGAAGTGTATTTCTGTATATTGAATGTAAGTAGTGGCAGTGTCAGTGTCAGTGAAGAACAAATGCAGATAGTTGTTAAAGAAATAATATGAGTATGTGAGTGCTCGAAAACACAGTTGTTTCTATATTTGTAACAGAAATATATCACTGGCTAATCTTGTTGGCTAATTAATGTAATTGTACCAGTTGATTTGTTTGTGCACTCGATAAACTGAGCGTCTGAAAAGTCTTGCATTTTCTGTGTTTTGGAGGGACTCGGCCCAAATCATTGCTCTTCTAGATGTTGCTCTTGTTGTTGTTTTGTTGGGGGGTGACCTTTTGAAAGAAGTGCAAGACTCCATCATTTCACGGTATAAGATAATTTAACATCGCAAGAATATACTAGAACAATTTCTGCATCGATTAATGGAATTAGATTTGGCAGTAATAATACAGTTTCCGATAAAAGTTGAAAGCTATATAAATCCACAATGGATTGTCATGAAACTTTGCAGGGATATACTAGAACGAATTTCGCATCAACTGACAGAGTCGGATTTTCGAACTGCCATTTACGAATTCAAGATGGCGGTGATGACATCATTTTTGAAAAAAGCCAAAGGCTCTGCTAATTTATAATGGATCGTTAAATTCTTTGGTTATTGTTGTAATCATATTTATTTTATTTTGAGATGGTGAACAAATTATTGTGTTAAGTGCTTAAACAATACGGCATTTGCTAGAGTACATGGTAAAAATACGGTTAACAGTTTTTGCCTGACTTATCTATCCTTGCTTAAAAAATTAAGGTCATTATCTTTCCGTTTTTTGCTGATTAAAATTCTTAATATTTTTTATAATAATGCATGTACCGCCTCATTATTTATTTGTTTATTTAGTTTAAATTCATCTTTTTAATATTCACTACCGTGCTACTTGACACGTAAGATGAGATGAGTCCATGCACAGCTGATATGTTTTATATGCACTTTTCGCAGTCACTCATAACCAAAAATAATGTTTTCAAGTTAAGTTTTATTATTTATCAAGTTAACTATTACCTTACCTATAACTAATGTTAAACTTGTTATAAATGACGTAAGTTCTGGCATGTCGAATTTTACATTTCACTATGTGTACCAGATAAAAAGGTAAATGTACTATATACCTTCCGGCATAATATATATAGTTTAATCAAGGCTTCCGGCAATACCGTGCAAAATCGAAAAAATTATTTTTCTCTTTTTAGTGCACACACCTATCTGTGCAAAATGCTTGAATAAAATCTGACTGAATTATTGTCCTTGACATATAATCCTCCTACATGAGTGCAGGAAACAGTTTAGTTGGCATGGTGTGTGTTTGGATTTCATAGGCTTTTGATAGTTAATTAGCATCAGGTAATTAGTAAATGGAAAAGTGACCTGTGAACCATAACTACTTATGGCCAGTTTCATCTGTTATCCTGCTTCTGGCTATTTAACTCATTGTGGAAACGTTCTTGGAACTACTTTGCCCATTTCTCATCTTAGGGGATTATCCTTGACAGTAATCTGTGTTCCTGTTCTGCCACAGCCATTCAGCATTTATATAAATGTCCTGTAGCAAAACTGACAAGTTTTGTAAACAATAGATTTTAATGATGGAATTGGTCGTGTACTGGTACAGTATTTTATTGGTACATACTCTTGTATCGGTCTGGTTCTAATGTCTACTTTGACGTCGTTGGTGGTAAACACTTGCACAACGTGGAAAAATTTATTGTTAATTTTCATTGCTCATTATTTGTATTGGTTGGACAAGTACTAAGCTAATACTTGGGTTTGTAGTGCGCATCCAAGTTCACTGGTTCTAAGTTGAGAATGTTTTACAAGTATTCTACATTCCCAATTAAATTTTTTTTCTACTTTGATAATTTAAAAAGGGTTTCTCATCTAGACACAATAGACTTGTATCATAGCTGAGTTTACTGAGTACGGTAGCTAAATTTACACAGACTTGTTGTTGCGCTATAAATTATGTTCACATAAATATTGCGCTTTGCGTTCAACATTGAAAATCGATACTTGCTTGATTACTTTCGCCTTTCTATCAATTGCTTTTTCCCCAGCAGGCTACTCCAGCAAGGCGCGTCAAGTTTACACAGAGTTGTTGGAGTTGAGACGTAGTTCACTTTTGTTGTGGTAGTGAATGGCTTCTTTCTGTGTAGAGGAAGTGGAAGCTTCATTTTGAGTGCGCTGTAGGTTAGTATGTCATTCTATTACGCTCCGTGGGCGTCCCTTGTGACCTCTGTTTACGTAATACACGTGCTTGTTTTGCGGTATCGATAGTACAGTGCACTTTCATTTGAAAAAAAGTGTTATGTATCTAGAGCTTTGCTAATGTCGCGCCCATAGTCTTATTACATTAACCATTTCTCTCTTAAAATTAAAACTATCTACGTGGTGCACTGGTGAACAAAAATTCAAACAAAGCCATGAAAATTATTTAAAATGCCCAAGTCTCGAGTCTATTAAAAAGTTTTCAAATTTTCTGTAGTTGCATCTGTGTATTTAACTTTAACATCTAACCGGTCATGGCTTCTTTTCCAACTTGAATGTCATGTGAAAGTCAAGAGGTGATTAAGGTTATAGCTTTGCTATGATGTGCCCATTACTAGCAATTTAATGCTCAGTTAGGGGCTGAAAAGGTGATACATATGATCTAGTTTTGTTTTGTGCTTCATATTGTACCTGCTCTTGTAATAAGCTTTAACTATGAGTTCTAGATTGGAATACTGTACATGATTTTTGTTTTTAGGATGGGTGCTATCATAACGTTACTTGGTGTACCTCTTGTGTGGATGTTGATTTATTGCAACACTGAATGCTTCAGTAATAGTATTTACAACCAGTCATGAGATAGTCATACGTATGCACTGACTGAGATGTGAGGTAGCCACCATATAAACGTAATGAATGAAGTGGTTGTGTACAAAGTTGAATACTGTTATGAACCAACAATTGATGACCCAGCAGCTGAAGACGAACTAGCTATTGTTCCGGGAGATCTCCTTCTAGTGCAAAAACGTGACCTCCTAGACAAAGGCCTTAATCCAGAGGCACCTGGTAATGAGTGGCTGCGTGGGGAGAATGAACGGACAAAACTTAAAGGTTATTTTCCCTGCACTTATGTAAATTATGTTGGTGTGAGAAGTGCACCTCCTAGACCTGTCCCTCGAGTCACTCTGAAACCTTTGAGGAAATCACCATGTGATGATTCTGGTTATGGAGGGTCACCTATGAAAGGTGAGTAAGTTTTTCTTGTATACTGGTCTGTTTTCCCTATATTCTGGATGAGGATTCCAATTTTTACATACATAGTTTCTGAGTAATTACCTAGGATTTCTGCCTAGAAGAAAAAGTGAAGTTCTGTCGAAAGGAACAATATGGTGAAGACTTCGCTTGTTCAAATGCTTTTGGCAGTATATTTAGTCATTTATATGAAGATTTATGTTTATAATTATATTTTACTTTAGTTGAGATATACATTGCCAATATCATAATCATATCAACGATAGTTCTGTTCATGTTGAGAGTATTTTAATACCGTTATCAAATGGCATTTTCTAGATTGAAAAGTAATTATTATTTCAAGTTATGTAATGGAGACAAATATATAATTTTTTTCAAATTGCCCATAATTTAGTAACATTTCAAAATGTCAGTGCAGAAAGTCAGTCAATCATCTATCTTGCTTCACATATTCACTAGATTTTGCGGCTTTTTGGACCGTTCACATGGCTTCTTAAGAAACAAGATTTAATCTATTAAAGCTTCTCTGCAAACAACGGCTGCATTCATTGTTATGGCTAACCTGCTAGCCTTAGATCATGGTGATATGACTATGCAATATTGTTTATATTGGGCTCCAGAAAAGCTAATGCATCTGCTCATCTGCTCTATAGTGTTTTATCAAACCATTAAACCTGCATTTTAGCTTTATAATCCACAAGGATGCCCACAATCATATTTTGAGCTTGTGTTTTCCTTTTTGCTGATTCTTTGGTTTGAAATATATGTTTATGTGTATTATATATTTATTATATATGTTATAGGCATGACAAGGTTTGTATGGATTTGCGCCTAAAAGAATCTTAGTTCTTAGCAAATTCAAATGAGATTAATAAACTTTCAATATATAATATTATGTAATGTGGTACGTTTAGATTCACAGAAATATTTTATTTCTTACAGGAACAGAAAAGCATACTCTCAGAGATGTACATAATTCGTTGCCTACGCTATGCGCATATTGTAAGTACAGAAAATTATAAATCACGCAGAAATCGTGCATCAGTCTAACATGGCCACATCAATACAATTCAACCTTTAAAATAATTCGAGTTTTTTTTTACCTACCTGATAATCTCCAAACCTAATTGTGAATGAGTCTCATATTGGTGCATAAATCCTTTCACCTGTATATGTCTCGCACTAATGCAGTATATGTCTATTATAAACTAACTTCTTATAAATTTCTTTCACTATTGAGTATTGAACGATTATTGACTATCTTTAACAGGGAAGTCACAATGCTCAAAGATTTTTACATGTTCTAAGATTCGTGATCAGTTGACTAAAATTTTATTTTAACATAATTATTGTTTTTTTTTGGTTTAAATTTGTATAGCATGTGGCTAAATTTGAATCATATGTCTGTATACTTGAGGCTTTTATTACAAGGCCTGATCTGGTTAACTTGCATAAATATTTATTTTCTTTTCTTTTTATTTTTCTTAAGTGGGTGTTGACTGTCATTTTTATTTTAAGAATTCATTTTCCCCATCGCAAATCATTTTTTCAAAATATAACAGTTTTTTTCTGTGTGCTGTGCTTTGTGAACTCAGAGTTACACTTGGTAAGTCAAATAAAAACCCGTGGCCATGATGTAGTTATTGATGAGTCTGCTCTCAGTTATTTTCCCTTTCTGTAATGGAGTACAGTGTGTGTAGGAGGTTGTACTGTTTACTCAGCATTATAGATTTTCTCAAGTTTCACTATTCTCATTGAAAACGTCTGTGCGTGGTGCAAAAACATCGATTTCCCATTTCATATCTTGAATAAAATATAATATTACTTTCCTATCTAAGCACATTGGGCATCTTGTTAAACATACTCTGGCGTGCCTATTTTTAATGCTGTATAAGGACATATTAAGACAGTGACTCTCAACTGGATTGTCAGTTAAAGTTGCCATAGCTAATGCATTTCTAATGCAGTTGTTTAATGAAAAGTTTTTACTAGTAACTGAACCTCCAGCTGTACAATATTTTTTAGCATTTTTTGCCTTTCTCTTGGCATAACTTTATTGCTAGTGCTACATATTTATTATGCTACTGTTTTTGTGCCAATATTTGCAAAATATAGTAGTTAAATAATTGCATGTGTCAAAGTCCAGCTCTTGAGTCCATTTGAGAAGAAGGTGAAGACAAACTGTGACTGGATTTTCGAACTTGTCGTTTATTTGAACGTCTAGCATTCTTTCTGTCCGGGTACTTTTAATGTATAAGCTCATTCTCTCGGTTATAATACTTTAATTATCTATTTGTTAAGCATTATTTGAGTCAAAACAGTGGTTCTTTAAATTTATTATCGAACAGAATTTTCGTTTAGGTCATTATTATATTAAGTCAGAAACTCAAAATACAATATTTTTGCTTTTAAAAATGTTTTTTGTAGATGTGTCTTTAAGTAAAAGTTTTTTTCCAACATTGTCTTGACATTGTAAAACACTACAATATTTTTCACATGTATGTATGTCATCGTTTTATATTCCTGATAATAACACTTCCTGCACAATGAATTTTTTTATACTTTTGCAAAAAACTAATTATCTTTCGTGGTAAGAGTATTTAAGTAGAGTGAAGTGCATTGTAGCTAAATACTTGTGTATCGTGCACAGAATGGGTGGCTAAATTGTATTTTTGTATTTCTATTGAATACTTGCTTGAATACAAATAGAACGAAATCAGAATCAAGTTATCCAGTCAGTGTTTAACATTACCAAAAGTTTAAATGGGAGGCACATTTTAATGTAAAGACCTAAGTGATAAAAATTAATAGATATTACCTGCAAGATGCCCCCTAACAACACTAAATGATGTTTTTGGTGTGTGTATTTGATCTTTAAGTTTAACTTGCCTCATAAGTTTGATGACAAAACTAAACAAGGCTGATGCCGTTAACTTGTATCTCTGCCATCAAAGAAATTGCCAGCAGTTAGGTGAAATAGGGCTTACCTTAATGGATTATCATGAGATGGACGTTAATTAGAGCCAAACTCTCTGAATTTAGTGCATGTTTTTATCAAAGCTTGGCTGTTGTCACTTGTACCAAGTTGGTGTGGCTAATTGTTACTAGAAAAGAATCATGTTTTCTGAATGATCATTGTTGGACTAGATGTAATTATGTAAAATATCTTGAATTATTATTTGTTATTATTATTGGTTCATTATTTGTTCTTGTAGCTTTATTGATACATTTCCATCACTACATGCTCATGATATGTGCATATCAGGAAAAGGGCATATCAGTAAGAGAGATATTTTTTGCAGTCTATGAATTGTATGGCCAATTTTGTTGCTTATTTAAGGTTTGCCAGAGTATCTCACTATAAGTAATTATTCAATAATTAATAATTAAACATCTATTTTAAATAATTTGTGATATAATTTTAATTGATTTGACACTTAGTGTATATTACTTACATTAATTACACAGTGCCATTGTATTTTAGCCTGAAACTATTTAAAGTTTGTGAAAAGGTCGAAATTTATTTGCTTTCAGTCTGGGTTACCTGGTAAAGACAGCTTGCCTGTTAATTAGTTTAATAAACTGTCATTAATTGTGATGAACATCATTAAAGGTTTCAGTAACTGAAAATTTCTCACTATGTCATTTGGATGTAAATTAGGCATTTGTGTTAAAGAAGGCAATACAAACGTGAAGCACTAGCAGCAAAACACATTTGGAAATCTTTGGCCGTGGCCCAGGGCAGTGTAGGGGGCTGCTCTAGTACCAGTGGAAATTAAATTGCTTTTTATGAGGTTTTTGTCACAGTAGATACTCAAGAATACTGTTGGAATTCTATTACAATTTTATCTTGTTGTTTTTCTTAATTTACTTTGGTCTTTGTATTGAAATCTCATTGAAGCTCACATGATTTCTTTAGAGAGCGATCCTTGTAAAAGTGCTATTACATTGTATATGAATCTATAACAGCATTTTTTTATGTTTTCTTAATTATTGTTGAAGCCAACTATTTGTACAGTTTTTAATTGCCTTGGCGTAATTAAAACCTTGAGTAAATTCCAAACTCCAGAATTATCTTTTCTCCCTAGAAATTGAGAGAATCATTATCAATGTGGCAGACTGACTTCTTCATGAATGTATTTATTCTGTCTTTGACTTTAGCAGACTTCTTCATGTTAATACATATTTAGGTTCAGACTGCTGTTTGTGTTATGTATATTTGACTGGCAATGACTATATGTTTTTAAGTCAGTTATTTTAGTTGTTTGGGTCCTAATTTCACCTCTTGCTGCATTCCTAGCATTGTTATTGTTAAGCTTACTTGTTTCTCGACATATTATAATTTCTCTGCTCTTAGCTCCTCTTTGCTCATTTAGTGATCCAGAAACCTACTAGAAGAATTCCCACACCTTTACATGCCTACTCATTGGCTTACTTTGTAGTCTGCTTGTAAATTATTAAGGGAACACTCGTATTCTGCTCTATATTTGCAATGACTTATCTATTTCTAGGTATCCAAACCCTGACTTTGTCTTAAATGGCTTCATTTTACTAACTATTTCTGTTATGGTCTTGCTTTCTGAAGGGTTTCGTTTTGCAGCTAATCATGTAGGTGTAACATTTCTCTGCTTGATTATGGGAAGCTGGAGGGGCTTTATTACATGAATGGACTTCCACTTTCTTTGACACTGCTCATTGCGTCAATCACACCTACATAATCTGGAAATAATACACATGTGGCAATTTGCCAGAAACTCGTCCGTTTTTGTTGTTTGTTTTTTAACAGCTCAAACCGAGTAACAAAATTTCTTTGTGCGGGTGGAAGTGGAAGCCTCTCTTTTTCACATTAATTAGTGAGCGGCTTCCTTTGAAAATCTGACAAATGTTTCATGCTGTGCCCCTGAAATTGGATTCTTATGAGAAATGTAAAAGAAGGCTGCTATTTTCTTCGTTACAGTTGAAACGATTTGTGTGCCTTTTAACAATAACTAAATTTAGCGATTAAAAGGAGACTACAAGTTGATAATTGCATTTCTTTGACTTTACTTTAATCTGGTAAACTAACACTAGAAGTTTTACGTACTAAATTGAATTTTAGCAATTATCACTGTGAATAGTGGCTTCTGGCCTTCTATCAATAGACTGTAGTTCAACTGAGGCAATAGATCCTTGGGAACTTTGACTAAAAGGCTAAGTTTTATAACTTCCTTGGGTGGCATGAATTAGAGACGACAAGTCTAAATTGTTTGCATGGTGCCTGTTCTAATTACTGGGAATATATGAAATAGATATTGATTTATCCCTCTATTTAGGTGCTAATTAGGAGATCAGGGTAAATACAGTATTATTAGACACTTCAGGAAGCAAACTAATGGCTGAGGTTGCATTGTGAAACTATTTCCGAAATTTTGCGGCATCCTTGTCAAAGACATTACCACATTTCACAGGTGGTAAAAAAATTAGATGCACTACACAAAGTACATTATAGCTTTGGAAGTTTCTGTGGACTTTATATAATACTACTTAAAATTTCTGTTTTTTTGTGTTACACAAATTGTTTTTCACATCGCTTTTGTTGTATTATGTAGATTCCAAAATACAGGAGTTAGAAAACTGACTATTGGAAAACGATTTGGTTTTGATTTTTTTAAATATTTACTAAAGCTTAATAAAGTTTGTTTGTTTGTTTTTTCTTTTTTGGCCACTGTGTATGTATACTAAAAGAGCCTTTATTGTAATGTTATTGTTACTGATACTGTGTGTTGTTTATCTTGAGTCAGTTTCACTTGTTCAGTAAGGTGGTTACTAGCTTCTGTTTCAAAATCGTCAACAAACAACCAACTTACAAAAACAACTATTTTCAACCTTGCAGTTCTTTAACAGAAAACATGGGTGTTGGGACTTTTGGCAGCCAGTGTCTTGTAGAAAAACAAAAATAGTTGTAAATCCTTTGAAGTTTAAAATTTTACTATTCTTTTATTTAATATAAATCAATGAGAAATTTTTAGCAAATTCATAGCATCTTGAAGAGAATGTAAGAAACTGTGTTAAGCAAATGTCTACTTTTGTATTACTTGTGATCATCTAAATTGACAATTTGCACTAAATTAAGCTAACCAAATTTTAAATAGGCTTTTATGCTTTATGTAGAATGCCACCTTATTGTGTTATTAGTATTTTTGTAGGTTTCCTCTATTCATATTTTTAATTGAATCAATGCTTTATGATAACACTTAAAGAAGATGCAAAACTTCATTGCTTAGTCACTATTTACGTTATACTGCATGTTAAACACATATGTCATTTTTATTGCAGGCAAAGACTTTTTATGGGGTTCAGGTGACAAAATCGGGTCAAAATGTACAGGTAAGTTTATACTTTTTTGTTTGGCTGTCTTAATACATGTAACACATGTAAATAGTATGTATTGCATAATAAAATAATAAATAATTACAATAACAGGTTATGGTAATATCAGTCTACCTTAGCTTATTCTGTGACGTGAGCGAGCAAGTGGATCATGGCCCAAGAGCAGGAAACTCGACTCGTGTTTTCATGCTCTACGGATAAAACGGAACAAAACTCATACAGTTTAGAATTTTTATGGCAAATTTTACGATCAAAATAAATATCAGTTGTTTACCATTTCTATAATAGTTTCAACTCTTTCAATGTGTGACTAGTTGAATGTCAGTCATCTAATATGTTTAGTTTACAGTGTTTTGAACCACATCCATGTACTTTTCTTTGGATCATTATGAGCTTGCTGTCATGTTCTTGAATCGTACAAATCGGTCCTTTAAGAGAGTTCAAAACTTCAAATTGGCAGGTGTGGAAGGCAAGCAGACTAATGAAAACCAAATTATGAAGTCTATTGCATTAATCAAACTAACAATGAATCCATATTGGTCAGCTATTAAAAAGTAGTGGGACTTATTCCACAAATGTACCTAAAATCTAACTAAAATAATATTTAAGCCAAACCGAACTGCACAGATATTCTAGATTGAATCTGCAGGGCTTGGTTCTAATATGACTGCAATTAGATCTGCTGATAACTAGTTAACAGATATGCCCTTATTGTTCTGGGCCTGTGGGCAGACAAAGACTTGGACAGATGGACAGTAGTAGACTTTTCCTCACTAAGAGCTAATGTGGAAATTACTGATTACTGAATCCAACTAGCACAGTTTATTGAACGTTTTATTAGTTCAGGAACTCATTATGTGTTTTTTTCTGGCGATATATACATTAAAGTACATACTGTAATTTGGGTCATTCAGAAGCTGCAATAAAAGTTTATACGATACATATTGAAATCTAGGCTGGACTACTAATTTTGAATATAGCAGATCATTTAGCATACAGGTAGGCACAATACTGTACTTTCTAGCAGGTAATAGGTTAAACAAAATAACGATATCATTCTGCAAATGAAACCACAGATTTTTGTTTTATTTTAGACAATATAAAGGTTATCAATTTGTTCACATTTTTGTAAATGGGGAAGCTACACTGTTATCAGAATTGTATTGTCTGGTGATACTGTGTTGCCATTAAAGTATCATGGAATTGTGTTGTCTGGTGATACTGTGTTGCCGTTAAAGTATCATGGAATTGTATTGTCTGGTGATACTGTGTTGCCGTTAAAGTATCATGGAATTGTGTTGTCTGGTGATACTGTGTTGCCGTTAAAGTATCATGGAATTGTATTGTCTGTGATACTGTGTTGCCATTAAAGTATCATTATTTTTATAACACTTGTACAATGTCATTTGTACAATGATATCACTCTTAGTTAGCATCTTTTTCAACTATTTGCAGAATGTGGCAAGATGTTTCATACGATGTGCAGCATGTTTATTGCCAACATTTCTTGCACATCCTCTAATGGTCAGACTGAAGACACCGAAGTGGTAAGATTGTTAGTGTACACATTTCAAAGTTCATTGACTTCAGTTTCTTCGCATAACTAGTAGGTGGCAGTAATTTTGCTAATAAGGTGAAAGCATTGTGCTATTTGTCGTCTGGTTTTCAGAGACGTTTTACTAAAATACCAAGTATTGAACGCAAAATTGAAATGTATCCTCTTATAACATTAAGTAATAAGATACAGTAAATTAAAGGAGTGAAAAGTAGTTGGAAAATTTCTCGTGTTGTCCTTTCGTAAAGGTTCAGTGCTCCGCATAACCGATAGCACTGATCATATAGGCAAGATAGACCAAGATAATATAACTCTTTGCACTATAGAGTGCATGACAGTTCTTAAATGTAACTGTCAAGGATCAATCTTCTTGCATAGTACTAGGCAATGGTTGACAAAATAAAATTGCATAAAACCTTTCTATGCAACAACAACGACAGCTGCATCAACTTAGTAAAATTATATAATTCTTAGAACATTAGCAAGTTTAAACTTATAAACTTTAAATACATTATGTTGATGTATTATGAATAATTACACCACTAGGTTCATTTGGTGTAAATAGTAGCCTAACTCGCATTTTATTAAGAATTATTTAAAAAGGTGTATTAACTGATATTACAACTAAGCATTGCTGTAAAATTGTTTTCATAAGATGTATGATTAGCTTTGGTTATGATGCTGAAACAAGTAGTCATACTAATAAGTCACATTAATAATTATTGGTTTGTGTTATAGTCACATAGCTTTAGACTTATGTCTCTGATTCTAGCCTGTTAGTAAATGGACCACAGAAGAAGTGTTGCAGTGGCTCGTTGTTGTCAACTTGGAGAGATTTGCCCAGGTGTTCAAAGCTTTTGGCATAGATGGCGCTTCAATTGCTAATATCAACGATTCAAAATTAGAGGTAAAAATAATCATGTCTAGGCTTTACAGAATTTTGTTACCGCAGCAAAGCTAGTATTTGTTACAATTAATTTCATGGTTAGCTGATTATTATTTTTTTATCTATTTTATTTATAAAGTATTGCAAAGTGTAAAGGTTAAATACAGCAGGCTGAAAGCACTCATCATGCTGATCTCGTGTAGAAATACAAATTTTATAGGTCAGCTTGATTTGACTTTTTTATTTGCGTATTCGCACATCTAATCTTTATTATCGTAATCGTAATAGTAGAATATTCAAAGTACCTCAAACCCAGGCATTTTTGATGAGGATATATGTACATATTGTAAGCATTTGAATTAATTCTGCATTGTTTAAAAAATTTACAACTATTCTATCAAACATGCTGATTGTTTAATTATCAAAAATTAATTAATTATCAAAAAAATTGATTATTTTTGTGACTTCTAATTCTGAGTCACGGTGTTTCACAAGAGAGCATTTTAGAACTGTGTAACTAACTTCTTAGTACTTGCTTATAGTCATGAAGTTTTAGTTCTGAAAAATCAAATTTTACTTTATTAAATTTGCAGTTTTTAATCTGGTCTAGAAATTTCGTTTTTGGATAATCTATGCTTTGCTATCCTGGTTAAATTTCGGCTTACAGGCTAAGTTTGGCTCTACAAATATTGGAAAAACATGTTTACTAAATCTTTGTGCTCCAGTTTCTAAGACGTAAACTGATTGTTGTCCAGAATTCCTTGGCTTCCGAAAACTTGATTAGCTTCACTAGTTGACTCTCTGTGCTAGTTCTACTGAGTTCAGCTTGTGAAATTATGAAAATAAACTATTTTCTGATGCTAGTATGGCCTCTTGAATGTAGTTGCAAATAAAAATGTCGACTGTGGATGCCAAATTAATTATTACAAAATTAATTAACTAGTATTACTCTAGCAGCAGTAAATTGTCACATGGAAATGTTTAAATTCTTGGAGAGCTTTTAGAATTGAATGAAATCTGTCTTTATCACTCACAATTGTTGTGTAGTTTAATGCGTGGATCTGGTAGTCTATGTCTAAAATGTTCGAGTTGTAAGCTCCCTGCTTTAAATCGGGCTAGGTTTAAAATTTTTGCATTTTCTTTCCTTTTAAATTATTTTTTAAAAAGTTGATTGTAATGAAATCATCTAGCTAGGTTAGTTAAAATTCCTACTTAATGTGAAAAACTTCCAGAGTCAGTAATTCTGTTTAAAAAATCAGTACTTTTTTATAAGTTGAAATCTGTTTGTAAATCTGTCTAGGTGCAGTTGTTGCCATTGCCATGTGTAGAGTTTTACTGACTACAATGGTGTAAGCGTTCATGTGTAGGACAGCCTCAGCTGCTTATTGGTCTAGCTGGTGCATTTACAGCCACAGCTGTTGCAAGCAAATGACTTTGACTTGGCCTTGGCTATTCAGAGTGTCTAGTTTTCTGAATCTTGCATACAAGCATTTTGTGCTATTTTAGCATTCTTTTCCTGTATTCTTGCTGTGGTATTTCTGACAAGTTTTAGAAGTGACAAATGGCACTTCAGCATTGGCAGAAGGAATATTTATGTGAGCATGCATATGTCCTAAGCATAGCCGCAATACTTTTGGCCAAATGTCTGCTAACAATCTTAGTCATTATTTTTATTTAATCCACACTTTATTGCTTCACTAGACATCTGAATAACTTCAGCTTTTAATGTAATTGCGCATTATGTAATTACGACAACACGACAGAATTAGAATCTGCAGTAAATACCTTCAGAGAATTATCGGACCATCCACCCGCACCCCATTATAGAATTTATTCAATATATAGAATAAACTTAGTATAGAATAGTAATATGTTAAGACTAATTAAATATGCAACGGCACAACAATATATTTCGAGTGGTTAAAATTTTAATGAACTTTATTCAAAGATTTAAGATTAAAGACATTCAGAAATTTGAAATTGCAAGCTTCAATGAGGAATCATACAGATAGGGAAAATGAATCACACCACAAGCAAAACATGATCAATAGGCCTCTGCACAAGTTACACATAATCATTGCTGTATATAAGGACCATTCAGAACTTTTTTGAATGTGAAGTCATGAACCAAACTGACGGCAGTGGATACATCTACAACAGTCATTTGCTCTCTCCAGAATGCAGATTTAAGACTCGCTAGTCATCCAAGTACTACTATAAACTGTCGTGTGAACCCCTATGGGTTTGCGAAACCTAGGTTGAAAATCCCTGCATGAAGAGGGTGTTGTCTTTGGTATTTTCTGATTTGGAATGAGTTTACAATTCCCCACACAATTTAAATACCCTAACCTTAACCCTAGTCATAACCCTAATCCAACCCTAACCCTTTCACTAACCCTAATCCTAATCCACTTAACAAAAAACTCATTCCTTGTGTGTGGGGGATTGTAAACTTAAGCCTCTGATTCAACTTTTGTTATATTCAAATAATGCTATAAATATTGTCAAAGCTAAATTCAAATTTGAATGATAGAACTTATGATTTATTTCTAATGGCGTTATAAGAACTTGTTGATACTTAAGTCAATGTTAAATATAAGAAATTTATTATTTACGTATCATATACAAATCTTCAAAAACAAACCCAGTGGCTGCTCGGAAGGAGGAGTTTAAGTCAGAAAGAGAAAATAAGAATCCGGGTCTAAAAATGGAATTCTAGTTGTTAAATTGCTACTGTTAAAGTTGATGTTCTTCTTAACACCAATGAAGCTGTAGTGGACAAGGAAAGGCTTCTGGTAAACTATTACACAGATAAGAGACAGGGGAAACTTGGACTTAAAACCAGCTGATCTGTGTCTACGAGTATGCGAGTTAAAAATATGAGCAACTTTATTATTAGCAAAATCAGTACTTCAAGCAAATTGTAAGTATTTAGTAGTAGTGATAAAAGATTTTGAGGTTAACTTTCATAAAGTTGTGATAAGAGCTGTTTAGGATCTTAGGGAAGCAAATGATGAGCCTGAAATTCCAGGAGAAGCTGACTCCAAATAATAACTAACCACCTTGAGAATAGGATTTTGCATTTAATATTGATACCACCTCACCTACAATGTTTAAGATAATTTCATTCGCAGATTTTTAAGTTGTACAAACAAAGATGTATTTAAATTTGTGGTACATAAAATGTCTTAAATAAGTGCACAATTCTAGATTCAAAGAATTAAATGTGATTGTTTCAAACAAATATAGTAGATGTTAATACCAAATTTAATCTTAATGTTTCTAATTTTTATCCATTCTAATCAAAAATAAATTTCTATTACTTATATTTCACATTCAAAGTGTAACCCAGAGTACTAAAATGGGGTTTCAGCATATATTTGAATTTGGGATTTGCAGCTGTAGTATTTAAATTCTAATTTTTTTAAATAAGATGTTTATTATTTGTAGATAGTTTTATTTGCAACCACATTTAAGGGCAAAAATCTTCTCAAGTGGCTTTCGCTCGCTATGCTTTGTCCTATTGACTATTGTGCATTGAGATTGCATTCTGCACAACAGATCTAAAATGTCAAGTGCTTTAAACATTTTGCACGTGTTGTATAGCATGTTCGTAAATTAATTAATTACTGTAAATTATAAACAAGCATATTTTTCAAATTGCTGATTTCTTAGAAATATCTTCTGTTTGTTTATCAAACATTATGTACACTATGGGCTCAGTTTTATGAGTTCATCAAGGTGTTAATGCTTGTTTTGATCTGTAATCTATTTCAGGAGATCATCAAAACAAGTGGATTAAAAACTGAGCAAAATATTTTTCACAGTGGGTGGTGCTGTATGTACACTGCTGCCATCTGTTGGAAATGCAGATTATTCTATAAGAGCTTGTTTTGTTGTTTCAGTTGATGGGAGTGTTAGAAGAATTTCATAAACAGGCAATCCTTGTTAGTATAGATTCTCTATATCGGAGGAACAATGTCGTGGTGTGTAGAAGTTTATTGATTTTCCTGCTGTGCGTACTGTATAGTGCATAACACAAATTGTTTATTTAATTTAATGTCTTATTTAATTTTTATCCTCTCTTACATTATTATTGGGCCATTTCTTTAACTAACATTTGTAAAATGAGGATGCATTATGAGTTTGGTGGCATAGTTAAGTGGCATCATTCCAAGTCATTGGTACAGCTTTGTAACAGCATTGCCATGTTTTTATCATCATTATCAAATTTATCATGATCATCATTATTGTCATTTAAAGGGTATTATCCACATATCTTCGTATTTTGACTGAGAATGATTGCATAATGGATCTTTTATCGCTGTGTTCCAGTTTACCAATCCCTATGATAATGTTGTCGTTAACGGGAACAAGGTCAATGGTCATCAGTTCCAGGAACACAGTTTGCTGAGTGTGGAAAATTGTGATAAGTGTTGTTTGCCATTTCTTGGTACCGAAAAACAAGGAGTTGTATGCCGAGGTTGGTAGAAATTAGTTTTGCTTCAGAACCCCAGTAAACATAATTATTGTGCATCATGTACGATGTGTAGAAGCCAGCCTTGCATCATAAATAAATAGCAAAGCAGTTCTACTAATTTGTTTTTCTGCCGAGGTTATTATCCAGTTCAGTCTTGCGAAGTTGAGAACTGGGTGTTTTCATGCCCCAAAATTATCCACAGAAAAGTCTGATTAAGGTAACGTGCCTAACAACAGAAGATTTGAAAGACAAGTTTACATTTTGTTAGCCATTGACATTTTATTTCTCATTAGGAAGCAAAGTTTTGCCAAGTCCACTATAATAATACAGTGTGTCGTATTTATGATCAAATCTGATGCTGACGTACAGGAAATTTATCTGTCTGTTATGTTTTTGTGTGTTTCAAGTGTCATTTATTAAGGCACTGGTAGCACTTGAATTACTTTCAAAAAAAATATGGTGTAGTTTTACAGTCCTTTTCATCATGATTTGGGCCCAGAATTATTTTGTGGGTAGTTTTTAATGAAGTGGTGCTAGAATGTGTAAAAAACAGTTAATTCGCATTTTGTTAAATTTTAACTTGTCCTCACTTCATTTTTGCCAATGTTCACCAACTTTTTTAGCTGACTAATCTAACATTTTTGCAGTTTGTGGTCTTCAGTGCCACAGGTCTTGTGCCAAGACTGGATTGAGTGCTTGCGAGGCATCAACAGAACGAAAAAAGGACCGCCTTGGCCAAGGTACTGTTGCGGCAGTATTGTTTCTCTTACTGTCTTCCATTCTTCTTTATCTCAATTTACATTTAAAGCCGAAAATAATGATTATTAAATTACTTTATTTTGTAGGCAGGCCTCCGTAAATTCAAACAAAACTAAATAGTAACCAAGCGTCATTCCAAATGGCAAATCTGTTAATACATCTTAAAGAGTATAGTAAAAACTGCATTGCTCTAAGTAATAGCTATTGTACTACTTATCAGAGTAACAGGCTTTAATAAAGGAAATTTCATTCACGCTGAGATTGCCGACATTTTCATTATATCTGCAAAAATTGCTGTTGTTTATGATATCTCATGTGCAGAGTGCAAGAATTGCAGCTGCTTTTATATCTATGACTGACTGCAGAATAATGGACCATATTTCACTTAGGATTTCAATTCATGGGTCTTCTTCCATTTAACATGTCAGTAGAAAGCACTCTTATTTTGTGAGTGTATTATCATTAATTTTTCATATTTTCCTTTGTTTCTTTCCTGTTTTGTGTACTGTAACTGCAGGAAATGCCTTAGATTAGAGTTTGTTTTCTCTGTTTGTATATTGAATAAAGGTTGTTCGTGTATTGTGTGAAAAACACTAGAACTATGTCCAACTTGTGTCATCTCATAATGCTGTTTTTCACTTTCATTATTTGACCGCCGTATATTTTTATCTATGACTGTTTCTAGTTTTTGGCGTTGAACTGGGAAAACTATTTAATGACAAGGAGGAACGGTGTCCATTGATTCTGCAACGCTGCATAGACGAGATTGAAAGCAGAGGCAAAAAGGAAGGTGAGTTTGTTTAACTTTTCTTGTATTTTTTGCATCTGCCTAACTGTGCAACTAAAAATTTTTTCATAGTTCCATCAAGATTTATACTTATTTGTTATCTGGAGCTTAGGTTTTTTTTGCAGGCAAAATACATTTCTGTAAATATTTAATTTTATTCATGACAGATGCATTGAATCTTCCATTATACATGTTGAGAAATATATATATGTGCATTTTACTTTACAAAGTCCCAACTGTTATGGGAAACACTCAGGCAGGGCAAATGAGCTGTTTTATGCATAGACTTTTACACTGTGTAAAATAAAAATAAAGTGTAGTTGCATTTCTGAAATGTAAACTTTGACATGTACTAGATTTGGTTACTCCTCATTTTTAGTTAGCTGGTTTTTTCTGAGTAGTAAAGTTAATTGAAACATTTTGTTTCCCGTCACTAGATGGCGAAATGGTACTGCAAGCTTGGTTTAACATTTATATTGGGGTGTTGTTACATCGCATACAGGTTGCGCAATCAGAAGCCTGCTATTTGATTCTTTGTTCTTGCGATTCATGACAAAACGAGTCTTTGCTATTGAAATTATGATAGAAATCTACCATACTTAACTATTTATTAAACTGTAAAGTAACTGTCTCCATTTTTTGTATTTTGAATAAAATCCGTTCTTGTATGCTTTCATCTGTAACTATTTCTAGTTTTTGGCATGGAACTGGGTAAACTATTTAATGACAAGGAATTTGCTGATTATAATAGTTACAGTTCTGAATAAACTTGAGAACCACATATGCAATGTAGTTGTTGTGCAGCCATGTCCCAAACAGTCAAAACAATGAATTTTTGTTGTGCCCATATATCAAACAGTCTAAACAATTAACAATGAATTTTTGTTGTGCCCATATATCAAACAGTCTAAACAATTAACAATGAATTTTTATATTGTTCCCATATGTCAGACAGTCTAAACAATTTAACTAAGTGCGAATGACAGAACATTAATGGCAAATATATTTTCACTATAATTTTTAGTCAGTTCTGGGCAGAATTGACCAGTTGTTAGAATAGGGTTCCACGTCCTGTCCGGTGTTTACAATTAGTCTTTCTCTCATAGTTCTTCAATGAACGATCAGGTCTGCCCAAAACTCAGATGAATGTCTCTAAGACATGCCACAGCACCTCATGCAATAAAATCCATGATTTTAAGCATCCATTTTTAATTTTTATTTAATTACTTTATTCATAAATTCATTTTCAAAAATCTATAGTTCTGAAGCTAGCTCTCATAGCTAGTGTTTCCAAATTAATTGTACAGAATCTAGAAATGTATACCTGTCAATTGTCTGAGCGAATTTTGTATTAATAATTGAAAGTGAAAGTGCTTATAACACATACAAAGGACTATTATGAAACATTTAATTATTTTCTATGGCTTAAACTACGGTACAAACTTGTTCAGTAATTATATTAGTAACAAAATTTGTGTTTCTTGTTATTCATGAGACATGTGAACAATGCCTGTTGCAGTTTACATTTCATCACTGACCTTATAGTTATGCATTTCCTAGAAAATAGGGTAAAAAGTTTTGAGAAAATAAACTCAATTTTTTTTATAATAGTTAACTACTGTAGCATTTATTATTAGTTAACTTAGCTTGGTTAGCTTGTTGTTACTACTTCACAGAATTAAAATCTACCCTTAGTGTCTAATTTAAATTTTTGTTTGTTGCTTTGTTTTGGTGTTATGGTGTTTTTCTGCATTTAAGATGGTGCAAAGTCCGTGAGGTTACTGCTTGATCGGCTTTTTTTTTGATATGTAAAGTTTTTGAAACTGCTATAATTTGCAAATATTGATGATAAATCATTGTTGTAGTCGGCTTTTCCTGAATAATCAGCAATCCTGTTTTAGTGATAAATGTGCCACCAAAACTTAAGCATTCCAGATATTTATATTAATACTGAAAGTGCTGGGATATTGTATAAAACAAGTAAGGACCCTGATAATTCTTGTGACAAATCCGCTGTTCCAGATACATGATAAAATGCTTTTTCAATGAAAAGGTCACTGAGTCTTTTGGTCTATGCATTTAGCGATCGCATACGCCTTATGGTCGCCATGACAACAGGAAGCCGAGGAAGATGCAGTTTTGTTCCGTTTTTAGAGCTTATCATTAGCGCAAATGTCATGAATAGCTTTACCCGAATTCTCAACTGAATAAATGGATAGATAGTCTGTGAAAATCTGTCACATCAATGTTTTTAAAGGTATATTTATTACTTAGAATAGCTAGTCCCAGACATGTGCACAATGGCATTTGCCTGGCTATCTGCAATTGTAGTTTTCAACTATGCGAAGCCATTGGCTTGAAATGGCATAATCAAACCAGGCACACTGATTTTGAAATTAATAAGCCATACAAATGACATCAGACATTTTATTGCGGGATGAAAAGTGAGTGGGGAGTTGATTTCAAAGAATAATAGAGACTAAAAGTGGCTTGAAACTGAACACTGATGTCTGAACAGTGCAAGACTTAGCTAAGTTTAATAGTATCAGAGCGGTACAAGAGATTAGGTGTTGATGTCACGAATTGTTACAGCTTGTTCCCCCAACACATTAGCAGTAAATACACCTTGCTAAATGATGACTTAGGATCGAATCCAATTTTTCCTTTCAGACGACAATATCAACAACAGTGACGACAACGACATTGGTGGTGGTGGTGTCGTGATGGTACTGATGGTGGTGCTTGTGTTAGTGAACGGTGTTAAACAGAGTTGTGATTATTAAATTAGTATTGCCAGTTCTAATATTTCCATTTTCAAACACATTTTGTTTATTATTTTTTCACTTATGGAGTGGCACTGGGTCAACAGCAAAGACCAGGCAAGATACAAAAAATTTGCACCATTCTACATGAAACAATGCATTACAAAATATGATTTTATAACAAAAGAACAGTACTTGTTGATTTATTTACTTACAGTACAGTCTGCCTGTATTGTTGATGAATTTTTGAATTAATTTTTAAAAAAAACATTGAGCAAGATTAATGTTTTTTGCCAAGCTAAAAAAGTGGGAAAATTACCTAGCCCTGCCATTTAGCATTTACTCATTCAGTTTTTCAGTTGTAATTGGCTTCCCATACAACAGGATTAGACGGCTGTTAAATTCATTTGATGCTTAGTTTACTTCAATAACAAATCTGTTACATAGTCCATCTGAAATTAATGGAAGCGAGTAAATTTGATAGAATTTGGAATTGCGGGTGTGGTATATTAATGAACGGATTGGACTTGTGCTTGCGTTACCTGCGTGACAGATGGCACAGGTGTGCTGATGTACAGCCTCGGTGTAATTAATATTTAACATATGCACGCTGATGCTGCAGATGCCCGAACTATATTTATCCCTGGACGATGTCTGTTTCTAGGCAAGAAGGAATCCCTCTGCGGCCCGGAAAGTTATTAATGTCTGCCGCTAAATTATCTCGTTGCTCTAGTTGATGCATTTTAGGAACTCATCTAAGCATGAAGCTCAGGGACCAAGCTTTTTCAATAAGCAACTTCTTATAAATTGATAGTGCATGCGTGTACGACATTCTCATCTATGTCCGAACATTTTGAGCGATTGGTTATATCGCCATGATGAGCAAACGAAAAAGCATGTACATATGAATAAAAGAGTGAATAAATGACGAGTGAAGAAACGAATAAATGACTAATAAATAAATAAATTGACTAAACTATAGGTATACGCATCGCTGTGAACAAGCAATTAGGGAATGACAATATAACTTTTGCCTGCTTCCAAAAAGCTTCAAGTAACTTGATTACTATGTACGTTTTGCTTGTGGTGACTGGTATTTTGATCATTGTAATATAGGAAGCTATTTTTAATAGTTGTCATTCAGGTGTAACCTATTGCTTATATCATTGATACTTATGTGACAGTATGTTAAGTTGTTTGTGTTCAAACTACCATTTTTACCTATTGTAACAGCGGTGATGATGATGATGATGGTGGTGGTGGTGATGGTGATGGTGATGATGATGATGATGATGATGACGACGACGATGATGACGGCAATGATAACGATGATGACAAAAATGACAAAGGTGACTGTAATGATGATGGTAATGTTGACATGAAGAGGAGACGAATGAGGATGATGCTGGTGATAGTGATCTTGGTGTGGAAGCCTTAATTACAGCAATGACCACAGGGACATTGACAGTGTGGCCAACCACTTAGGATAATTTGGTAAGACGGCTTCCTGTTTTTCTCCTTATGTTTCAAGGAAATGAGCTAGAATAAGGAAATGGGAGACATGTGATTGTACTTCCTGCCCTTTCAAGTCATACTATTTCATCCTTATTTTGAGTTAAATTACTATATTAGTTTTTAAATAAACATTTTTGTGTAAAAACTTTTGCATAGATCTACTTGTGATTTATATCAAGGTGCCATATTAGAGCAAAGAGGTACATTATTAACACGCTATTTATATCAGGTAAGTGTGGGTGTAGTGCTAAAAGTACTTCTAAATCCTGCAGACAAAATTCATTTCATGGTAAGAAGTATAAGGGGAACTTTACAATTCATGCCATATTAAAATTGAACCAATGCTTTGAAAATTCTAGTAATTCTTGAAAAGTGAATTCTTATTTAGTATTATTTGGTGCATTATAATAGCTCTTAAATAGTGTAATTAATTTTGATTAGCTTGCTAAAGGAAATTAAAAGGTTTTGCTTTCTTGTTTTTTAAGTAGGCCATTATTCGGTAACTTCAGTTTGTCTTCTTCTTGAACACAATGGCGTTTTTGAATGACTTTATTTCAACCCCTTCAGAATTGTGAAATTTGGGCTATTAGTAGTGTGTGTTTGCAAATATCTCTTATATTAATATTCTTGGTATATTTATATATATATACTGGCAATACATGATATATATATAAGATTCGAGGCTACAGCCCGGACGAGGCCACAATTTGCGGCGATCTATATATCAAACGAATTGTAAAATTAATTACACATGAATTTTTGAGCACACTTTGAAGGAAAAGAGCAGGTTTTTAAATTTTCTACATTTAAAAACTCCCAACAAATTTGGTGTGCATTTCACTAAGGAGATCAACCAATTAATTATATTTGTTTGGCTGTTGAAATATTAATTATAACTACTATAAATTTAGCTACTTAAATTTTAACCTGTACTGTTTAAGTATCAGTGTTTCACAATCATGTTCCTTGATCACAAGAGATTATTCCCATGAAGAGTGGAAAGTTACCCCATCATGTGATACGCCTGCATAATTCCTTGACAAACATGAATTTCATTATCAGTTTCTTATCGATAACCGTTTATGTGTTTATAAATAAACGATATCTGTTTTGGATGTTTGCCTATTTCAAGTCTTGTGATAGACCCGTGCATACATAATTGGAGAATACACGTGGTTGTGGATAACGGCCAGGCATATATTATAGGCCTTACTGAGTTAACCAGCAATTACATGTAATGCTACTTTTAAAAAATATTTTGTTCATATGAATGTGCGACTCGTTTGATACTCAATTTACAGATCGATATTCGGTAAGTGAATTTTTTTCGTGCATAAGATTTGTTACCCGTTAACATGGTTTCCTCTACCTAGCTAGTGTTACATTTAAAACATTGAAAATTCCTGACTGTAGTCCTCGCGTGGCTCGGTAGCACATGAATAATTGCTAGGTAGCTTTAGTACCTGTTGAATGAGCATTGTTCTCGTTACCTTTTTATTGTTGAACTAGATTTAAAATTTGACATTAATAAGTTGCCTAATGCGTCAAGTTTAGCAGTTTGCATTTAAATTTTTTTTATTGAGAATATTAGTTGCCCTTTTTAGTTCTCATTTTGTATTTGTGATTATAGAAATAGCAACTTATCTAGACAGGAATTTTCTTGATGCATTATCGTAGCGGTAGACATGTGATGCATACGCCTGTCATTTTATGTTACCTTGCAGTGTTTGCCCATGTTAAAGTTTGCCTTACACTGCATTCGTACCAGATAATCTTGCTGGGTTAATGTGCTCATTTTCTACTTCAGGCCAAAGCAATTCCGTTATCAAGGGTGTGGGTGATGGGAACATTTGCAGTTGTTGCCTGTCCTTAGTTGCTCAACCGCTTGATATTAGATTCTTGTCTAGCTATGAGGACCCCCTGAATAATGAGACTATTTATTCGCAGTTTTGACAGGTACAAATCATGCAGCGTAGCCTCACGTGATGTCTTTGTCACAAACATAACTATTAACTTTAATGATACATCCAATACTGTTGTACCAGGCTTCGTTACTCGATATTTGCAGGCGCAGGTGATTAGATTATCTACTTGACCTAGTTCTAAGCAAATCCGCTCTTCCGTATCTTAATTAGCTCGGCTGCCTGTGGATTGCGAAAAAAACAATCTCCTTGCGGAAGACAATGCGCCGCCTTACTCTGGACGGTTGATGAGATTTTGTACGTCATCACTGAAGCCAGTTTGTATTGATCAACGCGATGACCTAAAATGAAGCCAGTTACACAAAGACTTTTGCAGCAAATCCCTATTACGGCAAAGGAAATGGCAGAAATTGATTATACGCTTGGTCTTGTTAACGTTACTTCTCTCTAGCGTATGTTGTTGACCCAGTTTTTGCGGGAAAGTAATGAGATTTGGGTTTTATGGTTGTGGCTTCTCCCTGTTCTTTGTATGGCGATTAATATGGGTTTTTTTACCGTGACTGGTCTTTTGGACACCAATAAGTCAACATCGACGCAGTGAAATTTTTTTTCACCCGAAGACAAAATACATTTACCTAATAATAATATCAATACAAACACTTACGCTGCGTGAGGCGAGTGTAGAACGTTACCAATAATAATACGGGCAAAAGCTCACTATTCAAAAAGTAATTATCCTAGGTAAAGAAACAATTGAAAAATTGTCCCCTCATCTGAGTGGTTGTTGAGGGATTTTTATTGGAATCAGTTTGGGAGTCCTTGCTCAGAAACAGTTCTGTGCTAATATTCTGTTGTCCCTGAATTTATATGTCAGACTTTTAAAATGAGTTTTAACGTATGCACATAACTCGACGTCTCACCAGGGTTGACTTGAAACAACATCAGTATTTGTGAGTCTAGCTGCTAGCAATCATTTGAGCACTCTTAAGGTCACTGTTTTGTTATATAGTTTGCATACATTCCTGTTAGTAACTGATTTTGTGAATACATGAGTGGTTCAATTAAATAATTAGTAGCAAAATAAACTAAATGTTCAGAAAACACGACAAAAAATACTGATAAGAAAACAAAAACAGGTATTGTTTGGATACAAAGAAGCAATGCAATTGATTTAAAATTGAGTTAAAACGACTGACATTTCTTTCAATTGATTCTTCGATAAAAGATTAAAATTTCTATATTCTGTACAGCAGTTACTTATATGTTCTTTCGCAAAATTTATTCTGGCTAGCCACATCCTTTTGCAATCTTAAAAGTTAATACAGAAAATTTCTAAACACTTCTTGTCAGATTTGGTGCTCACTTTCAGTAACAATCTTGTACAAGTTGAAAACTTGCTATCATTACTAAGCTCCAAAAAATTAAGCAAAGTGCAACATGTAAGATTTGTTTACTCATATTACATCCTTTGTTAGATTACCTCCTATTACCTTACGTTGGTTAATACAAATCATAATTTACATTAACAAGTTATACAAATGGCGAGATATTTTTACATATACGTTTATTCCTGTTTTTTAACTAGGCGTCATCGGTGGTTGTTTAGATTTGCTGAGACAGTGGTAACTGAGAAGCAAGAGAAACACTTTGTCACTTTTCAGTATAGTCTCGCTTACAAAGAACGAGCCTGGTTACAACCTCGCGTAGGACTCGGAAACAAGCCACCCATGTACCCAATATTTTTACTTTTTACTTTGATATAGTGGAGGGCGATTTCGGAAGTTCGCACAAGAGGGAGTGAAATGTTTTCGACCAATGCTTTCACATTGTGTGATATCTGGCATTATAAAATAAATAAATAATGGGTTCATTAGAAAGTCACACCATAACGGTAAAACTGAATACAAGATGTGAATACAATAAAAATAGAAAAAGAGTCAAATAGCACATAAGAGGCATTGATAAAAATTTGCAGAAATAACATCACAGAGTCAGTAATTTAAAACCAATTGAGACAAATCTTTTATTATAATTTAGAAAGAAGTTCCTGATTACTATTTATAGTTCTAATTACAGGAGACATTGTCGAACGTTTGTAACTTTCTGTTCGCATTTTAGACATGACTAATTTACTGGAATTTTGAGTAATACGATGGCTTACCATAAGACTGTTGATGCTTTAGCATCCTACGTAAACACAACTCCTGGCGTTACAGTTATTATCATCATTGTAATTGCCATAATCATCATACTCGCTCTTTAATTTGCAATCATCATCATCGTCATCATAACCATTTTCTCCTGCCTCTTGTTGTCGTTGAATATACGTGGTGCATACTCTGTTCATTAATTCTGAAGATAATGTTAGTTTCTCATATGATATTTTTCATTTTGGCCTGTAACATTTCCAATCAGCTAATTTTAAGCTCTACTAATTTTTCATCATCATTGTCACTTGTAGTTTAAAACGGTCGTTGAACGGCAAAAAGAAATCACTTGGAGTTCATTGAATTTTCCCCAACCGCTTTGAGCAGTTATTAAATATTGATGTTTCGTTTGGATTCGTGTGTTTGGTGTACCATGTCGAGACATTCCGTCACGTGGCATGTTAGTTTCTTGCTGCTGGCTTCGCTGCTTGCGTCAATTTTTTCAAGGTATAATTCTTCCCGTTTCTGTAATAAATACCTTACCTTGTGGTTTTTGTGACGCATACATTGCAGATGTTATTCTAACCGGCTATTGTTGTTATATTGTCTTTCAACTTTTACTTCAGATAATTTCCATAATAAAATATTGATTTGTAACATTTTGTCACAGTCTGACACTTCTTTCTTCCTATTATGGTAACTAGTTAAATAAGAAAACCTTACAAACTCATTGCTTCGCTGAAACGGTTTTTGATTATTTGTAACCACGAATGCTCTAAGGGAGACTTTTTTGTGGTCAACCTCGATGACAAAAACTGCAGTCGTATCGATGTCGATGAAGAGCAGCAATGTTAACCTGATTATGATGTTCAAGAAGAAGACAGTGGCAAGTGATAAGTGTGGTTGATGGAGATGACGAAGATGATAATGATGATGGTGGCGATGAAGATGATGATGATGATGGTGATGATGATGATGATGACGACGACAATGATGATGATGCATGATAACAATGATGAAGATAAGTTGACAATAACGAGAACACGAAAACAACAGTGACAACAAAATACTAACGACAAAATCTGACGTTAACGGTGATGATGACCGTGATGACAAATGATAACAACGACAGCGCCGACAGCAGGTAGTAGTGGAAAACATCTTGAGTGGGCTGGCTTTGTGGGGGTGTTGGCCGTGCATTGATAAAAAGTAAACTTCATAGGCTGACAATGTAAGGTTGTAAATGTTCCATGTTCGCTGGCATCAGTCGTTTAGTTGCTTAATCTCTCTACTTCAAGTCACCATCACTTCACCACAAAGGCTTTTACTTAATGGGAAGCCAGCAAAAGTTGATGACACCTAAAAGCGTCTATATATTGCTGCTAATGTAACTTGGCCTTGCAATGCATAGTGTCTGGCGTACATTCTAAACTCTGATGACGTTTTATTAAACTTCTCAGGAGTAATGAACCGTGTCGTTCAACTCAAATGTATCTTTTCTGTAATAATTATAGAAGTTTTCGTTTAGCGGGACGTTGAACCTGCTAATAGGCCTATAGGTTGTTTGTGAAGCCACTTAAATTGTGATAATTATCACGCGTGTTGGCTTCTGTTTTTGTCATTCAGGAAGGTGAGTTGTCAAAAATGCCTGTTGTTTGTTGAGTTGAATATTAATTTTGTTTGTTGCTTATGGAAAACTATGATCACATGGAGGGAGTTGTTTTACATACGTGGTGGTTTTGAAACGCTAGTAAGCAATAACATTATGTTGTATAATAAAAGTATAAATACCTGATTTGAACTCGATGCTATATGATATTCGCATGCTTATTAATATTTATTTTCTGGCTCATTTTTGCAGATTTTTAGCCTGTGTCCATGGAAATTGATAGGAAGTAAAATAACCAGAAAAGTACAAGATTATTTTCTGTAATTTGGTAATAATGAGAATATAATAAAAACGTATGATAAGCATCAATGAGTAGCTTTTCAGAAGACATTTGAGTAGCGCAAAATGTATCGTGTTTTTCCAGTGGAAAGAGATAATTCGTTAAAGTTAAATATTTTAAATATAGTTAATTTTGTTAATATAATTTAGTGAAGTAAACTGTTAAATATCAACGAATTGCCTACATAGCATAGTCATTTACTTTTTTCTACAGAAATAAAACTAAAGGCTAATACAAACAAGTTGACATAATTAGTAATGTTGATTTAACAAAAAGTAGTGATATTAGATTTTTGGATACCAAACTTAATTGACTGTATATGGGGACAAGTCTGTGGAAGACCCAGAAACCTAATGCTTTAAAGGCTGAAAGGTCAAGGTCACAGGGTTCAAAAGTGTCAAAAACGCATAGTAAAACAAAAACGGATCGAGCTATATAGTTGCCAGTCTTCTCAGTTGGCACCTGGATCAGATTTGTAAAATCTGGAAACCCATTTCCTGTGTTTAAAGAATCGTATAGCGTAATGCTGCAAGGTTCAAATGTAAAAAAATCTATCTGCAAAACAACGTCAAAGCAGATGAAGATATAATTGCTAAACTTGGCACAAGGAAACCCATTGCTTTGGGTTCAAAAGGTTAAAGGTCGTGGTCTCAAGATGAAAATGTAGTAAATGAATTTTTTGCTTACAGTGACTTCGTTTGATGTTCATCGGTTTTGCAAAATGTGCATGGATAATTGCTGAAAAGCTTTAAACTGATACGTGCACGTTACGATGCTTCAACATTTATAGACTAACTTGATCTCCTGTTTTAATTTTAAATTTTTTGTTTGATTCAATTTTACGTGGAAATATTTTTGCGTAAATGCTGTGAAGACTCTGAACTGGGACGCGGGTGTATACACACGCACGCACGCACACACACACACCACATACACTACACACACCACACACATGCATGCACGCGCGCACACACACACACCACATACACTACACACACCACACACACCTCACACACACACATAGACGTAAAGGGAAAAAGTTGCACCAGAGCTACATGTACGTAAAATGTCAAATATCAGCATCCATAACGTTTTAAAACGTCATCGCGTGTCTTGAGAATTCATCTGTAGTAAGATTGAGCTGAGTTTCAGTCTCAGAATAGTGCGGTCAATGTCCTAAACTATTTAGATTTTGTTGTCAAAGTCTCACATTGTCGTATTGATCCTATTTCCTCTTGATAGGTCACAGACATATTGCGTGAGAGTGACGGAAATGGGACTATTAATGGTTGCTTGTTGGTATCATGTTTTAACTATTGATAACTTGGATTTGAAACCAACAACATTGATAGTGTGATTATCACTAGCTTACGCAGCTCATTGTAAATGAAGGAAGCATTTAAATCAATTCTAGCTGCTGTCCAGCCAACACGAATCTAACATTAACAAGTTTTATTTTCCTCGAATTAGAATAACTATTAATTACTTTATTAGACGATTTTCATAGTTCCGAGACACGTGACTAACATGCAGCAGACGGTTATGAATAGTGGTAGAAAGTTGAATTTCATTCTTTTATTCTTTGTACGATTTGGCCTTAGATAAATAGATCTGCGATGACAGGTGTATCTTAACTTTTAATAAATTTGTTTTGATTTGTAGCATAATTGATTGGGAACGATCTGCGCTATTAATAATATTGAAAACCATTGTGAAATTTGAAAAAACATTACAAAAGTGTTGGTGTTTTTACTCCCATAAAATTAAAAGCCGAAACACTACGTGGACGTACGTGCAAGTTTGGCGATCTGGGTTTGACATGCAGAAGCAGCGGTTGCTGTGTACTTCTGGATAGATCCTTTTCACATTGTACGAACTATATGAATGAAGTGATACCAAAATCCTTCGTTTCTAAAACGTGGTGTGCATGTTTTAATAGCCAGATTGCCAAAATTTCGTGTTTTGCCATTTCTTATACATTTCTTATACGTAGCATGGTATTTTCCTTTGCAGACATAGATCTTTACAATATCTACAGAGATACTGCTCCAATAAATGCTTTAAGGGAAGCAAGACAGCACTTGAAAAACGGTAAGTTGTGTTGTTGTCTTTAACTCTTTTTTTTGAATTATGATTACGATATTGTACGCTGTGTTGATTTAATGTTATTTCTAGGCCGAATTGAATTGCCCACTTGCTGCGTCATCAGCGTCAAGTAAATCCCAGCTTGTATAGATCCGTTTTGAATAATTTAATTCATTATAAAAGTTCATGAATCTTTGATTACGTACATTACGTGAATCGCTTGTCAGCACACGTGTATACTGACGACCTAGTAGATTTCTGTCTAACACAGAAACTTTACGGTATATTTGTGGACATAGGTCGTTGTACTTTAATGTTTACTTAGTGTTCTATATTCTAGTTGTTAAAGAGCAAACGACCGTGATAAGATTAACTTGATCACTCAGTATCGAGTTGAATTTAACATTTTTTGAATGATGTGTGCATTTGCTCATATGTAGCTTATGAGCATTTGCTTATCTAATACATACATTCATTTATTGATTCATTGATTTCATTGATTGAATTTTTTGTTGATGGGTGATAATGTAGAGGGAGGGGCAGCAGCAGCAACACTGGTACCAATAGAATTGTTACTTCGCTAGCAGTTTTTCGACTTTCCTTTTTTATTTTTTCCACACTCATGCACATTACATTTTAAACGTTAGTTTTTTTACTTTAATACTGTATATCTGCAAGTTGGTTAAAACTGCCCCAAACTGTGATATAATTCAATTTTAGTGCAGTAAAACCGGCTACATGCAGGCCGTACTGTGCAATAACGGGGTGATGAATTATAGCATGTCATTTCCCGAACGCTTTTTATTGTAGTTTTATTTGTTGGTGCATTAAAGCCATATTACAATATTTCACCTGTGCAGACAACCAAAACTCATATCCGGCTCTAAACGCTGATATTTCGCTGTTGCTAGGTAAAAAACCAATATTACCCCAGCATTAGTTTGTCTAGACTGGCACTTTTTATCGTTTCAGTCGAATGAACTCTTTGCCAAGCCTTTTTACTCTTTGCTATATATAAGAACTCTTATGTCATACACGCAGTAGCGTAGTTTTTACTTTTGATGTTATAAGCAGAAGTTTTTTTTTATTTTAGGAAATGTAAGCCCCTGCACTGGGTTAGCCTTCCTTCAATTTCTTTTCAGTTTTAGTTTTATTTAGGACAAAATGTGTTTTACGAACAAAAGTTTATCCTCTTTTACTCTCTCTCTCTCTCTCTCTCTCTCTCTCTCTCTCTCTCTCTCTCTCTCTCTCTCTCTCTCTCTCTCTCTCTCTCTCTCTCTCTCTCTCTCTCTCTCTCTCTCTCTCTCTCTCTCTCTCTCTCTCTCTCTCTCTCTCTCTCTCTCTCTCTCTCTCTCTCTCTCTCTCTCTCTCTCTCTCTCTCTCTCTCTCTCTCTCTCTCTCTCTCTCTCTCTCTCCCTCTCTCTCTCACACACACACTCTCTCACTCTCTATCTATCTCGAAAGTTTTGTCAAGTACTTTCTCTGGAACAACTTAGTGAGCTTGCGTGACATTGCCTTTGGTCACCTTAACATTATGACATTGGGCAAGGCTGGGAAAGGACATTTAATTTAATTAATTGAATGCATCTCAGCCTATCATGTTTAGCAGCTCAGTTAGAATTTCTCTCTGATGAGGACGCGTGTATTAGACACGAGAACCGCGAAGTAAACGCAGAGAAGAGAAGGAATGAAAGCAAACACCAGCGCATTGATGAAAATTAAAAAAATCACATTCACTGTTTATATGAGACGGCTGGTATTGGGATTTTAAATGACGCATTACCTTGGTAATGTTTATAACTCGTCCTTCGTTTGCCCTTCAAACGCGCAGATCTGCAACCAAATGCGCGAGATTGCAAATATCATCTCAAAATAAACGCTTAATGACTAGACTTGTTTGCTATAAGCTTATTGAGTATGCGATGAAGCCAACTGGAACGTCCACACCTGTCCGCCCAGCGGGGTGCGTGCTGCACGTTACCTGTTACACGTACCTGTTACAAAAACCAGGGAAACGAATAAGCCCTTGAACCCACCTCCTCATCCTCCAACCACCCATAAAAAATTGAGAAAGTGATGAATAGAAATGGAGCCGGCAAAGCAGAAGACGCAGTAATGCATTCTCTGCTGCTGCGTTTGTCAGTCATTGAAACTTTGTTTCCATTTTTGGGTTATTCGCTTGCGTACTCGCTCTGTAAAGAGGTCTGTTTCGCCGTGATATTGTTTTCGTTCTTGCTATCGATGTTCTTCGTGTAATAAGTTTTTATCGGTTTTATTGTGACGTAACAATAGAGTTCTCTGTTCTCTGTATTTTAATTTTTGCTACCCAATTGCTGTTCCACAAGGAATGAGTTCTGGAAAGAGGTTTAGCATTTGCAGAAATGTTGTAAATGGGGTTAGGTTTTTAATTTTACTATAGTGTGTTATGAGTGTCTTAGTGTTGTGCATTCGAGCCATTCCATTTATAAGTGGAGCGTCTTAAATATGTTTGTCTGATGTCAAGCTCTTGATGATGATGATGATGATGACATCTTGAAGTTAAATTGTTTTTTGCTAAATAAATAGTATCTAACGTAGCAAATTTCTCTTAAACTTGATTGTGCACTTGATTATCTGTCTGTCTGTCTGTCTCTCTCTCTCTCTCTCTCTCTCTCTCTCTCTCTCTCTCTCTCTCTCTCTCTCTCTCTCTCTCTCTCTCTCTCTCTCTCTCTCTCTCTCTCTCTCTCTCTCTCTCTCTCTCTCTCTCTCTCTCTCTCTCTCTCTCTCTCTCTCCCTCCCTCCCCCTCCTCCCTCCCTCCTCCCTCCCTCCCTCCCTCCTCCCTCCTCCCCTCCCTCCCTCCCTCCCTCTCTCTCTCTCTCTCTCTCTCTCTCTCTCTCTCTTTTTGTAGGATACTTCAGATAATGCAAATGGCAAAGTGCTTAAAGATTTCACTTGTGCAAATAACAGCAAAGTAACTTTTTTTGCTCCATCGTCGAGCACTTTTCGCTCCGGTACTGGTGCAAGTACAATCGATTTAATAATTTCAACTGATAAAATGGCAAATATAGTGTTAAATCAATATGTGGACTGTGAGGTCGAGTTGTTTAGTGGCGCCCCCTTAATGGGACATTATCCTGTGATATCCAGCTTTAATACGTCGCAAGCAAATTTGGCAGAAAAGAAACATGTGTTCGACATTAAGGGTAGCAATTGGACAGAATGGTCACGTAACTTAGACGAGCGCTTGATGGCAAACGACGTAGTCTTTAATAACTTGTTATTATCCAATGACGTCATTAGTATGTGGCACTGGTTTAGAGAAACTATTGCCGAAAGTAATATGTTGGCTCTAAAACGTAAAGTTATCTGTGCTCACAGTAAACCGTTCTGGACTGCAGAGCTATCACGGTTATCAAGACTTGTTCGACTCAGCAGGAAGAAGTTCAAAAGACACTCAAGCTACGAAAATAAACTCATCTATATTACTGACAAAGAAAACTTTGATAGTGAACTTAGTAGTGCTATGAATAGATGGCTACAGAGCAAGACAGAAAAACTAAATGTAGAAAAAGGTGCCATCTTCTGGAAAACATATAAACAAATTTTTAAAGGTGTAAATAGCAATAATAATAATAGTGTTGATATATTAATTAGTAATGGCTCACCTGTAGTCTCGGCCTCGGATAGTGCTGATTTATTATATAAGACTTTTTTTAGTGGGGAACACATGAACGCGGAAGAATTTGATGAAAACTGGAAAAATCACATTGAACGCTCATTATCAGTTATGGACTGGGAACAAAACGAAAATTTTTGTCTAAATAACTGGTTTAATTTACAAGAATTAGAAAATGCAGTAAGTGAAGTGCGAACTGAAGGCAAGTCGCTTGACTCCGATGGGTTTCACCCAAAAATGATAAAACATTTTGGGCCAGTCGCAAAAAATATTGTATTACGTATCGCAAATATGTGCTTAGAAAATCAATTATGGCCTTGGACGTGCACGAAAGTAATTCCACTAAAAAAACCTAACAAAATCGATTATTCAAATGCCAGTAATTATCGTCCAATAACCATTTCTTCGTATGTAGGTAAACTTGTTGAGCGTTTAATATCAAATAGACTTAAAAATCATTTCTTTCAGTTAAACTGCATTGATACAGAGCAAGAAGGCTTCATAAAAGGCAAAAATACAGTACGTTATTTAACCAGATTAGTTACTGATATGGAAGACGACATTTTGAATAATGCATACGGTATAACAATTTGCTGTGATTACGAAAAAGCGTTCGACAGTGTTTGGGTTGAAGGTTTATTATTTAAACTTATTTGTGCAAATGTACGAGGGTCTATGCTACGCCTTATAGCATATATATTACAAAATCGCAATATCTGCATAAAGATAAATGATTATATGTCCGATCAATATCGATGCAATTTAGGACTCCCACAGGGGTCAGTTATAGCCCCAATACTGTTTATATTTTTCATTGCAGATATGTTTTATAATATGCATGACTCTGTTAAAAAGTACAAGTATGTTGATGATGGATCTTTGCATGTGTCAAATACAGACCCGCAAACCTGTGTTACAATTGCACAAAGCTGTTGTGATGTGCTTCACAAATGATGCCAGAAATGGGATGGCTTCTAAGTTTTTACTTAAGCAGAGAAATTTCAGCGAATTGCAATACAATTTTGCATTACATAAGCGCAACCCAGGAACCGACGTCCGAAGACGTCAATGACGTAAATCTGGGGGACACGCATCAGAGTATAACTTTAAGTTCTCTTACAGGTATAATCTAGTGCAAATTAGGACTAACTATTAATACTGATATAATTCATTATCAAAACAAGACGTTTCATTATGGAACTCACTAGCAAAAAAAGTTAAGGAAATGCTTGTTTTGTCCGCCTCTAAAAGAAAACTAAAATATCATATCTTCTTAACCAGATTTTAGTATCCAAATTATCGGCACATGGTAAAATAATTACAATAAAATTATACCCATAAACAAATTATAAAATTCTAATTCTATTGTACCCCTGCGTGATAATAGTCGTAATACTGTTATATGTTATAAATGTATATTATCTAAATACGTATTGACCCCTCTGTTATACTAAGTTTAGTAGCACTGTATTATTAACTTTGCAACCGGCGCAGTATGTATTTTTTAACATTTGTGATGTTAAATTTTATTCGTATATATACACTTCGGCAAGTTCAAACATCTGTCCGGCTTGTAACATCCTCTCAACTCTCAAGCCGCTGTATGGCGGCATTCTGACGTACGTCGTGACGCCATTGACCGAGCTAACGATGTTAGACTAGCATGAGTTATTTTATTTATCGACATTTTTTGTGTATATTTTAATAATAGCTTTTATTTACACAAGTCTTTACAGAGACATTTGAAAAAGCATTTATTCATTTTTAAAAAGAGTACAGTAACGCGATACCGAATATGAATATTTTCAGTAATGGGCAATTGCTTAATAGGCAGATACCCCTACATGTACTCGTATTATTGCATTGGCAAGATATCCCACGGTACCCCTGCTACAAAACAGTTGCATTCAATGAGGAAGTCGTTGTTTTTTCTGTGACAGAACTATTATTTTTGGAGGGGGCGCGTCTATTTCTATGGTGTCATTTTATAAAAGAATCGGGAGTCTTTTACTCTATAACGACCGTCGGTAATCCTTCTTGTAACTTGATAACATGATATAACATTATTTTCTTGGCAGTTTTTTTAATAAAATTGCCACATACTTTTTTAATATAGTTGCCCTGCTTGTAATCCACTCGTTGCCTAACATAATTGCACACCTTTTCCAAATAAAACTCTTTTACATTTGGAGTGTAGTAATAAAAATTCGCTGCCATTACTATTCGCCTCATTACTTTTCATTGACTTTACGATCATTAATGGAACACTAAGTGTCGTTTGTGAAATTCATGTATGATTCACACTTTATTTGTACTCAGTTTTGCACCTGAAAACAGAAACATCGATTATACAAACATGTAAAACAGAAATCAAACATTAACTTTACTGGATTGTAATATCATATATGAACTTAGCTGAATTGCGCATACGCTTCACAAATAAGCTTATCGGACGCTTCGAGCCTGAATCTAGGGCCGTAACTTTTTCGTTTATTTGCATATTCCTAGACGCCATGGTCTATACTTTACAGCATTAATGTGAGTTTATTATGGCATCGCTAACGAACATGAAACGTATATAGGCCTGCAACAAAATATAGTAATTAGATAACACTGTCAGAATATTCACTAAAGTAACTAACATATAAATGCATCGTCGTAAATCATAAGTTCCCTTGCATTATATTAGGGATGAGAGATTTAAGCCAAGTTGCTTAATTATTCAGTGAGATTACGAAAAATTGTCACTTAAAAATTATAAAAAAAATAAAAATCTGCAAGAAATACAAGCAATTTTTGCGTACTTGCATTACCAATTGGAGGACTGAACAAAACGTAGTCAGTGACCCAGAACCCCTTTTTTCTAGCTCAAAAAGCATTTAGTAGTAGTAGTATTTCTATTGTCATTACGACCAATAAGATTACATGTACATTTACAGTAACGATACGTGTAATGCGCAATGTTACAAACGACGCAAATATTAGTTCACAAATTTTGCTAAAGTATAACGCAAAATACACAGCAATGGCAGTAAAAATCTTTTAACATAATAACAAAAGGGTATTAATAACCAGATAACAATTTAGCGTTGAAATTTTAGCTAACTTAACTGTCACTTACATGAATAAATTAAGAATGTCGCCTAAAAAATTTCCACAGGTCAAAGGGATTACAACGCAACAAATGGAAAATACTGGGTTCACACTAGGGTAACTTGAGTACTGGGAGGTCACAGATTTTAGTGTGGTAGCTAGTCACGTTAAGTGGATAGGTCAAGGTCAAAAGTCGGTTGCGACTAGATTTATTAAATGTTCGTAGGTTCTAAATAGGTCTAGATTTTAGTCAGTGGGCTAGTTGGTGGTTTCTGTTAATCAAGGTCAAGTATCTGTCGCAGTTGAAATACTCAAAGTGTAAAAGATGTGAAAAGCAACTTTAAGGAACCAAATCCAAAGAAACCAGTCTTTTCTGCCTTTCTGTTACTAGCGCACTCTGTGTGCCATTTGTTTATTCCAAATGAATCATCCCTGTTATTTGTTTGAGATTTGCCAATATGCAGGTATTTGCACAAGCTTTTATTACTGAGCTAACGGGGCTTTCTAATTCTGACTCACCCACAGAATGCTAGGTCATTTTACAAACTGATTTTCCTTCAAGATCCTTACCGACAAAAACAAGTACAGGAATAACAATAGCATATTCACAGAAAGTACGCCGCAAAATATGTTTTGAAAATGCCATTTGTAATGCATATATTATGCAAAAACAGTTAACAAATTGAAAAATAAATAGCAAGCGAACGTAAGCATAAAGAGTTAGAAAAGGATCGAACATCGACTTAAACTGTACACTAAATCGGGTTCTGGTTCTTGGCTAAACTGTTACAGAACCATTTTTTACCTGAGCCCGAGTCCGAGGACAGCAAAATGCCCTAACTGCTGCTTATACACGGTCCTGGATCTGCAAGTTCTGTTAACTGTTTCTGTTACGTCATGCACACTAAGACGGTGTCCGGTTGCGGTTCGGTTGGTTATCTAATTCGCTATAAGATTAATTTGATAGCATGTTTCATAGTAGTGTTATATGATACTCAAATGCATATCAGCAGGTCGCCTAAAATTTAGCAAAGTAGTTACCGGTCCTTGCTTTCGAGTAAGTCCTTGACATTGCGCTCACCCCGATATCTAGGCTTTGCTTGCGGGTTCAAACCACTTACAGTTATTTTTAGGAAGCTGATGCAAGCATCTCTGTAAACACGTCATGCTTTATGTACCCCCTCGCACTACAACTTTTTCCACAAGTTTTCTGGAACAAAATAAACATTTCCTCACTAGGATTTATTTGTCGAGTCGTCTTGTAGATTTAGTATCAGTTGATGTGCCAGATATGCCAGGCTTGTGACGTAATTTAGCCAATAATGTATGGAGCCCACTGACCATTCGTTCGCTCACCTGTTTGCTCACTTGTATAGGAATGTACGAAGATGGTTGCTTATTCTGAGCCCTTTATTTTGGAATGTGCACCGCGTAAACTATCCCCGACCCCTTCAGGGGGTTCTGTGTACCAAGCTTTGCTTTGGTGACCTTGTCCGAATGTATACTTGGTGGCTTCTCCATCGCTCTTGCCTTCTAAATAACCCGGCCTTGCTTCTCCCAGCCGTCTTGATCCTTGAAAGATATCATCCTGTAGGCTGTAACTCTTCCAGACCGGGAACAACCTAGTGCCGTAGATCTACAGGCTAGTTATGCTGTGCTCAATAATACGCAACTGTCGCAATACGAGAAAATGCTGGACTATGTCAGTTTTGTAATGTAGTGAGTAGTGAGGTCTTACTGATATATTGGCAGCTAGTTTTTTATTACCATTTTTATAGACGTCCACTGCGCTCAAGGGATGTTATAACTTTTTTATCCAATCCTTTCATTAAGAATAATTATATCTACGTGCTAGTAACGATCGTCGCTGTTTCCCTGCTGCTTATGTTTTAATAGCTTGATGAAAGCTTACTTTTGTGTTCTCTATACATTAGAGTTCGTTGACTCAGTAGTGTATACGATTTCACAAAAACTCTGGATGCTGATATCTGAACTTCTGG
Source organism: Tubiluchus corallicola (assembly GCA_030141605.1). NCBI lineage: Eukaryota > Metazoa > Priapulida > Priapulimorpha > Priapulimorphida > Tubiluchidae > Tubiluchus > Tubiluchus corallicola. The sequence continues at coordinate 743,086 of JAQGDQ010000015.1, forward strand.
CACACGGAAGGGCGAATCCACGTCAGGTAGTCATAATTACTAAGTACCCGGTGTCTATATATAAAGTTGCTTTTTGAATTTTACACGGTAGCGCTTTACACTGTTAAATGTAAGCTGTACAAACTGTCGGACATCATGGGTTCATAACTGTACCGTTTTGGTAAATACGTGAACTGTTTTCCTCCCTGCGTTTTGGTTTCGCCCTCCAGAAAGCGGGTCATGCAGCAGTCAGTTTTAAATCTGTGCCTCAGCTTCTTGGGATTCTATCATAGGGCCTGTATCAGTACTGCACTAATAGAATAAGTGGCCATAGCAAATAGCGTTTGTAATGCTAATATCCATTGTTAAGGCTCACTACCTACTAGATTCTAAAAATGGTTTCTGAGAAAACACGGTTTATAACTTAGCAAATATTTTACGGTCAGTTATTGAATTGTGCAATAACAGTGTTTGAAATATGGGTAGAAACCATATTACAACAAGATAAGATTTAAAAATTCCAGAAAAGGAATAGTGACAGTGCAATGAATATAATTCACATATTCACATTTTTCCTGTGCTAAATCACCGTTAGTTTTCGTTTTGCATGCTTTTGTTTTATTTCTCACAGGTGTGTTGATTCCAGAATCAGATGTCTTCAGCATTCTCAGGTTCATGAATGTGCGAATTATGACATGAGTCCCTCGGGCTTTACTCACCACACGTGGTTCTAAACTTACGGGGTGATTCAGCGGTCGTGCTTTCCTGGCTTGTAGCCAAAATGACAAAAAATAACCAACCGTTAAATCTACAATGCACAATCTTTGTTCATCTCAAAAAGTCGAATTTCTGCGTGGGTTTGTTTGTTTGTTTGTTGGTCGGTTGGTTGATTGGTTTGATGGCTGATTGGTTGATTGGTTTGTTTGTTGGTTGATTGGTTGGTTGCTTTATTAATTTCTTGTTTCGTTATAAGTTAGTGAGTTTATCCGTTCGTTCATTTGTCTTTTGCGCATAAGTTCTTTTTTTCTGTTATCAGCTTTTAACTAGTTTGATGGAGAAACGATAGAGTTATTGAGTTTATAAATTCATACAAACTTACGCTTGGCAACTATATTTATCATATTGTATACCATATACTTTATATCAAAATAACGTAGTATTTTCAAAATAACGAAAGATTATCGAATGTAAACATAAATTTTTTGAAGACAATGTAAAGGCGTCTGACAGAAGATACAGGACCCTTGTTTATTGCAGTTTACTCTTTTTTGGGGGACAAAATGACGCAAAACTTTGCGTTCGCGGGTAAAATGTCAGGTGGGTATATGATGGTAATTTCACGTGATAGTCGCTATTGTATTTCATTCTGGAACTGCGCCAAATTCACGTGAGCGCCACCTGTGGGCATGCAGGTAGTTTCACGCAAAAAACACTGCAATTACAACATCCGCTGCCATTGGCATCATATGATTTTCTTCCTAATGAAAAGTACGTATATCTGCACGAGTCCGCTGTTTACACAGTGGAGTAACTTCCTAGCAAAAACTTTATAGACAAATTAATTTAGATTTTGCAAACAAAAATATATATTTAAAAAATCATATTGCTATAGATTTCTGAAAAAATATGCTTGCAGAGAACAATAGGCATAGCTACTCACTATCAACGTGCAATCCATATATGTAATTTGTTATACATTATACGATCTTGATTATTAATACGATGCTGATACAGCCTTTGATTATCGATTAAATAAGTATCCACAGCTTTAGTTTTCGCACATACTGGCATAATGACGCATTCTTCAAGTTTGTTTCTATCCTACCATACAAGCTCATTTTCTTTCTCACATAGGAGAAAAAGATTATTATCATTAATAACTTTCTATCCAACACGTACCTTGGTTAATTGACCCATCTTGCTACGATTCAATGAAATTTGCAGCATTTGGGTCTTGGAACATTTGGAAATTGGGAGCGAGTCCACTGCAGGTAGATAGATAGAAACCAGATATAGCTAGAAATCGTTCTATTGTAACAGGAAACAGGCAGAATCACATCCTGGAAGTGAAGCAATTAGCAAAACACATTTATCAATGTTATTTTATTTATGGATTATCACTCTTTAGGGTGAAAATTGGCGTTGTAAGACATTTATTTATTCTGCATCTGCGCTATTATAAATCAGCCCTGCCAGAAGAAGCGTAATTATAATGTTTACAGGTCATGGGTTTGAATTAGATTGGGTCTAGGTCACTGAATGGGTCTAGGTAGCCTATGTTTTGTGAGCCTATTTCCACGCCAGGCATAGATCACTTGGAAGGCAGAATAATTAATTAATTGCTGTAAGCTCTTCAAGACACCATTCCTTCTCAGATGCAAGGTACTCGTGCTGTTGCATCAGCCACATTAAGTAAGAATACACATTTCGGCTAGTCATTTTAACATGTTAGCCTTGGAACAAGGCATTACATTGCAACTTTCAAGTTATAGGCCGAATTTACGCTCAATCAGACACTAAATTTCCGCTTTCATGATTGGTTAACGGATGGAAGTTTGCCATACCTGTATGCTATGTGCAACTTTGCAATAAAGAATTAATCGGTGAACGTTAATATGGTTTTAAACATTAAGTCTTCCAGTGTAATTGTAAGTCCGGACTCTTCAGGTACGTAACTTTTTGCTTACTGTTTGCCAAAACTTTGAACATATATGAAGCTGAGAATTCGTATTTGAAATACGCTAAATCTGACCATCCCTTCTCTGAATTCAAGAAGTGAAACGGTATTGGCTGTTATTAAAGTTAAGTGCGTGCACATGTATTATATTCACACGGGCATGCATATTGCGTTAATTACTAACCCTAAATAAAGTAACTATCATGCAGTTATTACCTTTGCATTTACAATGCTTTTTTTGAAAATTAAGAGTTAAACGGGCCCCATATAAATATGTATTAAGTTGTTCCTCTGCAGAAGGCAGACGCTGAAACATAGAAGAGAACTTATGTAGGCAATTACGTATTTACATACAGTAATTCCCTGCAAGAATGTAACTAAAACATGCATTTGCTATAATATGAATTTACTAAATTCATGAAAATCATTAATCAAAATTTATTTTTTGATTCGGCGTTTACATTGGTTTTCCAAAATCGCAGCACGAATTGTAAAAACGTGGCATATTTTCGTTTCCTTTTCATTGTGCTAGCTGAAATCGTGTGATCAAAAGCAATTAAGTGTGTGTGCTATTTTAACTGCTTATTTAGCTTTGTTCTTTCTTGATCACATTTTCATTTTGAAGGTTTATGCAAAGATTCAGCTGCTGCCTAAACCCGTTACTATGGTTACTCTTAGCATGATATCGAAATGTCGTGCGAAAGCCTTGGCATTAAAACATTACCATTTTCGTCTGCCATTTTATTTGATGCAAGGAGCCTATTTATATAGAATAATAATTGAATTGTGTCATAATAACCTAGGGCTAATTCAGATCTCCTAGCGAAATTGTTTCGGAGTCCTCGTATAATATTAACCCGTAAACGTATACAATGGGTGCAATTCCTCCTTCTTCGGTCGTACCTATTGTAGTTAAAATTTGCTAATAGTTATTCACATTTTTTTTCTTTTCCATGGTCTTTTATTATTTTTGTGCTAAGTGCTAAGGGATGTGATAGTATCGGTTGTAACCACTAACAACTAATCACTTATGATACCCATTACTGGTACTATATTTTGCTCAGTTATATTCTACAATACATTGTCCAACTCTGTGAGGGTTAAACTATTTTTACAGCTAGTGCCCTCGTTGATAATTGATGGTTTGACTGTGGTATTTCGAATGGCAATAGCCTCAGGTTTGTTATTTTCTAAACTCATAGGAACTGCACAAACTGTTTCGTACGTATACTGTACTTCGTGCATTTGTGTGTTTGGACTCAGGTCCGGCTCTACCACTAGGCAAACTGGGCAGTTAAATGTTGCGTAGGGCACGAAATTCCGCAAGTAATTCTTTAATTTTTAAGCTCAGCAAAAGTATTAACATAGTGTATGTGTAATTGCTTGTGCACAACACTTTAACTAAATGAAGCGAACTATGAAATGATCATCAACACTAGCAAGTGTCTTCCCACAAGAAAACACTTTCTACTTTTATTTTATCTGGTTTCCTAAGATTACGTCACTCAAATATTACTGATGCGCGTCTTTGTGCTAATACTTTTGTCTAGTGTGCCAAACTACCTAGAGCTGGCCTTGTTTGGAATGATTTCTACTTACTTAGGCATTCTTGTTAAGCTGTAGTTTGAAGTCCGTCAAGCAATGCAGTTGCCCTAAAGTAAGCGCATAGTATTGCATTGGCATGGTTGCTACACTGTGGCTATTTGTTTTATCATGGATGGACAATAGTATGTTGTTGTTGTCCATGTACAGTATTCAGTTATATTATAGCCGAAAATTCGATAATTGCAAGTCCAATTTTTTATTAGCACTTTGGAAGTGGCAGAATAATTTTGCTTGTATACTTTGTCCCAAAAATTTTGGCCTATATTATGTTTGTGTTGAATCTGTCTAATGATGTTTTAGCTCCACAGGTAAGCTGTGGTTGTATACTAGTGTTACTATGGCAATACCGTAGTATTGTAAATGAGTAATTTTTTTATGTATGTACTTAATTGGCTATTACTTGGTTTAAGACAGGTTGTCGCTTCCACACATCCTGTGACAAGCTAGAGTTAATATGTGGATTATCGCCTTTACAGATTATGTGGAAATACTTAACAACGAAATATATCTTACAAGCTTTGTCAATGCCGAATAGTGATCTAGTAAAATCAAATTTGATTCAATTAAACAACAGTCCAATAACTCTTAACAGACACTTTTTACGTTTGGCCTTATTGACGACTAATGGATTTTTAGGAATAACTAAAGATTTTACTGCCCGAAATTTAGATTTATGAGAAATCCCCAAGCAGTCATTAAACAAGTAAAAGTGATATTGATAATTATATATTAGCAATATGGAAATGTAAGTGTAGCAACAGATACGTTTATGGGGCATCTCCAGTTTATCCATAATCATTAAGTACAGCTCCCTTGAATATTCCAGTACAGAGATAATAGAAAACTTGAGATTTTAGCCAGCACATTTTTAACAGGTCAAAGCAATTTTTATGATTTTCTTTTTCATATTGGTTATGCAGACGATAATATGTGCCAGTGTTTAGAGGGGAGGCAAACTCCACATCATCTACTGTTTCTATGTAAATTCGTAAGTCGCAATAAACGAGAAAACTTTGTACGCGTTGTACAGTACCAGGATGTTAATTATATGTTAACTTGCCGTGATAATCTGATTTTAATTAACTTTGCTAATATTTTGTTAGATAATTTTATTTTGTCACTAACCTGACGGGATTAATTAATTTTAGAAAATTGTTATCAATGTCACTTAGAAAGGTAATGATAATATAATGCTAGCATAGCTATTGTAAATTGTTAAATATGAAATGTAAATACTGTTAACTGTTATAGCCCTACAAATAGAGGGCGCATGTATACATTTGTATACGTTTATATGCTCAAAATAAAGAGTTACAATAATAATAATAATTGGTTTAAGAAAACAATATGTACTATTTGCTATTATTATTATTTCACTTTTTTTATTAACTTGATTTCCCGAATAAGTTTCTCGGTTTGGATACTTAGGGAACTGGTGATGCTTTTTGTTACAAAATATTTTCGATATAAAAATTTTTCGTATCATTTGCATCTTTTCGAAATCGCACTGGCTAGCGCAAGCGCACTCAGCAACCAATCAAATATCTTTGATTACACTCACCTAGATGGAATAATTAGGGTTGCTTGGGAGATTAACTTGAAGACGCACCCTGTTGCCATGCTGGCTGATTCCAATTCTCCCTGACGGCGCTCATACCCCAGGTACTGCTGCAACTTTAGCTGGTTCAACAAGCGGTTCTGCAGCCTACTGGAAGAGCGATTGCTTTGTGGTTTTGCAACGAGTTGTAGAGGTGCGTGTTTCTGCGGTTCTGTGTTGGAGGAGTTGAACATCTGCACGTTGTAATGAACGGTGTTTGATACAAAACACGAGCGATGAATGTGCAAAATCCCGAGTGAAACGATCTGTGATTTATGGAATTGCTGAATTGCATGTACGTAGTTGTCGCTATGTACTCGGAGATGGACAACTATTTGGATATCAGCTTTCTTAACAGTACGTATTCATTTACTATTAAGCACGTGTTTGCAGCTAAAATTAATGCATTGTGGCATATAGTTATTTACTGATGTCAGGTGCTGTAGTGTTGCATTCATTGCGAGTTAGAATGTGCTTTATGAGTTTTCATCAGTGTTTCAAAACCAGCTGTACAATAAAAGTCCGGCTTACTAACGCCAGTCATTTTTAATTTTAATGGAATAATGGATGGCTTTACTGAATTTTATTTAGCGATTCAAGCATAACCATCCATTGTGGTAATGATGTAGAGAATTCACCGGCTCCGCTTTGTTTCGTGCAATGGTTTAGCAGCGCTTTTATCTGAAGATGTGCTAGTCTGAAATTGACTCTTTTCTTACCCTCAAAAACTCTGAAATAAGCCCATAATTTTTTTAGAGAAGTGCTTGAGATTTTTTGAAATAAGTTAAATAATTCTCTCGCTACTTGAATAATAAGATGTTTTGGTTACTTTGTTCTCAATAGAGCTGCATCTCAAGTTCTCAACACTCCATAGGAGAATGACATAGTTGAGATTTTGTGTCTGACACTGACAGTTTTATGAATTTGGTATATTATGTGTTGGCCAAACTGAGGCTATGAATTTGGTGTATTATGTATTGGTCAATTAAGGCATGTTATCAAATGTTCAAGTGTTTTTTCTAAATATGTAGTTCCCGGTTTCTATAGTACATATTATCTACAATGTATTTAACTGTAGTAATCTTGTTACTGCTGGCAGAGAGTCCGAAACAGTCTTAATGTCGAAATTTGTATAAGTTATTTAAACTAATATTCTGGTTATTCAAAGTAAATAGTAAAGAGCAAACACTGCTGTCGATGCTGTTTAAACGCAGCCCTATTTTTTGTGACGAACGATACATCTTATCCGTATATGCCTTTCAGGGAAAGCTTGACAACTGTGATAAAGAAAAGGGCCCCCCATACCCGGCTGACCATAAATTATCTTAATCAAAACCATATAGACGTTATTTTTCGTTCGTGCAATTGCTGCTATGTCACGCCATTATAACTAAATCCTCGGTCGACCCTTTACTCTCCGAAGTGCGTTATTCGGAAGAATTATATACTTGACAAACTTTAATTCTCAATAAAGAAGTGAGGACCAAAAAAAAGAACTTTTCAAGCATGGGTGCAGTGACATTCTTCAGGTATCTATATGTATTGACATATCTAGTGTCGTAAAGGTCCTAAAACAGCTTTTACCTGTGCCGCCCCATGCGGATGGGGGTTCTGCCCTCCGAATCTAGAGTAGGTATATTTTACTGTAGCTGCTGCTGTATTATTACAGTTTGCTCGCTGGTTCACCTCAACAGCTTGCTCAACTGCATCGTAATTCTGTTGGCATTGCCTCCAGTAATCTTACCGCATGGGCGCATCTAAACGCAGGGTGGTGTTCGAAAATCGATGCCTGTATGCTATAGGCATGCCAAGTCAATCTGTAACGTGAAACGCTCATTTGTGTGATATCTCGTTATTTAGTTGTAATAATAACACTGAAAAGACGATATGCTTCATAGTGTGATCTACTGAGTACTGTTTACTGACTAAATTAGTAAAATTATAGAAGTAAATACATCTATACAACATTGCCCTTGTGAAAATTTTGTATATGTATTTTATTGACTTGTCTTTTCTTATAACAGTAATTAAATACACTATTAATTTTGTGCTTTATAACAAAATTCAACTTACTAAAACAAAAACTTCGTAAAGCTGTGAAAAAATTAGTAGAGAAGAGAAGTAGTACAGCAGAGAAGTCTTGCTTATATAACATCAAAAGCTGCACGGATTTTACGATCTAGAATTATGTGGGAGCACTTCGGTTGATCAAGAGCTTTAACTGCTCGTGTTTAGTCGAAATTTCTGTTGCACTTGAAAGAGATGTATTATTTTTTTAAATTTAATCTAACTGAATTAAAATGTATACTATCGTAATTTATTTCTATATTTGAAGAATTCAGAAAGTTTCTTAGGAATTAAGATCGAATTTTTCTTCATATTTTGCGGAATGTTTCTGGTTTCGCAGTTTGGAAATGTGCAAATAATTTTCACAAAAATCGGTAGAAACGGTCAGCTTCCAAATTAAACAAATCATTGGTATTCTGTCATTCGCTTATTTTGCTTTAGTAAAGCGTAGTTAAATTTTCATCCAACATCTATGGAAAAACATGCAGTGCACCACCCTCTCTTTATGCAATAACAGTTAACAGCTGGATATTAGAAAACCCTAGAAGATTTTTAACTTATCAGTTATTCTTAACAGAAATGGAACAGTTATTAAAAGTTCCTTCATTTCTTTATTGTGGGAATTTTTTATCAATAGAAAATTTATCTGTTTTTCATTACCAAGTCATCTGAGGTGGAAAATTACATACAACACTCTGTCAAATGTCTTCAGTTTTTATTCTGTTCTGACAGAAATTGAGCAAAAGGTAACTAGTTTTAAAGAAAACTGAAGGGTTGCGCTTTTTAACTTGCTGTTAAAATTATGAAGTTATCAGGTATTTAATTAAATGTCACTATTTTCATTTAACTAAGAAAACTTACCCCTACCCCCTGCATAAGGTGGTGTTGCAAGGCTAATTTGGAATTCCTACTTTTTCTGATTATGAAAAGTCAACACAGTACAAACGGTTAGCGAGTCGCAGCAGCAGCAGCTGCACCTCGTGTTTGCCTTGAACAGATTTTCGGGTCCAGCACTAGAAGGTCGTCATGTGCTGCTCTTGTGTTTCCTTCATCAGTAGAGGGCGGGTTTTTTATGTTTTTCACACCAAGGTTACAAGAACAGGTGATGTAGCACTAAATAGCGCATTGTTAGTTCACTGTTTTGCATACCCATCAAGTCATGTAACGCTAACGAAGGCATCACCTGGTGCTTCTGTCATGAATGGATATTCAAATTTCACTTTTCCCATTATTAAATTAAACAGATTTGACTTCTGTAAACGTTCTGTGTATGTGTGGTGTGAGATGCGTCGTCGTAAAAACTAAAGATGGTCGCAAGATAATTAATAATTTCTATAAAGTTACAAAGTTTATAACGATGATAACGATAGGCGGGTGACGACGATGATGATGATGATGTTGATGGCAATGGTGCTGACGACGAATTTTGAAAATTAGAACTGAGCTGAGCAGAAAGGATCAGTGGGCAACAACTAGATCGTAGACTACGAATTTTAACGAAAGTTTTGTTTTTCACACACTTAAATTAATTTCTAAAGGATTTTTGTATGTCTTCTCAAAGCAAGTGTTTTCCAATCCTTTCAAAATCTGTGCGCTTCTCGTTGGCTTTTCATACTCCACAGCCGTGCCTTATTTTTGGCAACAAAATCCCGGAATTCGACCCGGCCTTCAATCAGCTGTCAGCTATCCTGTCCCACTCAATAACAGCATAGCTTTTGAAAATTGGAACCCTCATCTAAACTTTAAATATTGCCATGCCTGCTCAAAATTAGTGCTTTTAACAATCTGATCAATTACTGATCTAATTATCTCAATTTAGATCTAGTAAATAGTAAATTTTGAATAGTGTCCACAGATATACTGTTTGGTAACTTATTTCATTGAGCAGTCACTGTGGTGTATGGTTTTTCTTTTATATATGAAATAATAATTATTATTTGCGGTTTTTGCCTTGTGTAACTCTTCGCATTGGCAGTTTTTGTTACAGTTGGTTTTGTCTTCTAATGCGTTTTGGCAGACCTAGAGACACTGATGAGACTCGAAGTCATAGCTGATTAAATTCTCCAAAATTTGTTCGAACGGAAGCGTACATTTCTACTGGAGGCCCGTGATCCGTTTATAAACTGGTGCCTGGGACTGGGCTTTAATCTCTGTAGTATAGAAATAGTCGTGTTTAGTTTCATGGTCTCAAATCAAACGACGACTTCTGCTTTGAAAGATTTACCCGCTGCATTTTAATGAAGATGATTTAAAAATGATGAACCCTGGTGAAATAATAATTCATACTTCATGTGCTTTGTTATTGTATGTTTTTATGTGCTAGCCCTGCGCAATGATTTCCTGATTTTGATGTATGACGTAGTGAGCACATAAGATTCTATGGAATTTATTTCTCGGGTTTTTACTGTTCCTCGCATTAAAATGTGATATTTGACACTTTGGATATAAGGCTTATTTTAATTTAGTAGTGATTTATTTTGTAGGTGACAGCTGTGATGTACATGTAATTGTAATCATGTGGTGGCATCCGCATAATTTGATTACTTCGACATTGTATATTCACTAAACTTGCTCTTTGTTATTGTCATTTATTCGACTTTAGTTTTTAAATGGTTGGTAGTCCAAATAATGCGCGGTTGCGTTTCACCACTGGGGTTAAAGGTGAAATATTATGCACCTCGTACTGCCACGTAAAAAGAAAAGTTCACAAACTTCGATTTATATCAAACAAACTCAAGGCCGAGTAGTAAGTGTATTCGACATCAGCTTGGACTTTTAACCCTCAAAGTACGAACCCTGATATGTACGGTAATCAAATTCTAATAGAAGTACATACTCCACTCCAGTTTGTTCTGTTGAGGGTTCATATGTAACCTCGAGCACTACGAAGTCGCCTTCACATTGTTTAACTTTTACCAAGCCTTTCATGCTGTCCACAATAATCTCTTAGACTGCTACCGTGTTGATCGATTAGTGAACTTCTGGTGCTTTTTCGGTTCATTTCAGTGGATAATGTAACCTCCATGCCATCTTTAATATTACATCGTATGTATGTATAGGTTTTCTTGGTAAGAAAATACCATTTGTGTGTGCTCTTGGAACCTTTTTCGTGGAAACACTTTTCATTATAATTATTATAGCAGAACCACAGAAATTTAATTTTTACTAAGTTGATATGAATATACTAGCAACATAGTGAAAATGTATGATAAATTTGCTTCTGTAGGTCTTTGAGTCATCCGTAATGTGACTGTAACATTCTTAAATTCAAACTAATTGTTAACAGGACCGATTTTATTATTTTTGTTCACCTTGAGCAAGCAAAGCGAGATTGTAAATAATCACTCTGTTAAATTCGAGTAAAGGCCTGATTATTGAAACCCTAATGGCGTTAATTAAAACATTGTTTATCTCAGAGTAGCGGTTTCGGTAGCCAGCTCTTTCTCTAAAAAGAAGCTGACCGAATCTAGTTGCTAAGCAAAGGCTTAGGGATGCGAGGCATGTTGCACGTATTGATTGTACAATCTCGTTGACGCTGTACGATGACGTCAGCGGCAGAACTGGTAACTGGCTTCTAGCAACAACACGTAATCTACCAGAATCTTTCAGTTGCTTTTGAATTTACTCAGGAATTATGATGGTTGAATACATGAAAGACGAAAACTATAATTTCATTATCAACGTACCTAGGCGTAATCGTTTTTGCGAGGATGTTTAATTTATGCCACGCTTGTTACATTAGAGTGTTACCATAATCATATCTTGTTGCCAGCTTGCCATAAGCGTATTACTGAAAAACGAAAGAACCAACTTCGCATATCACGTTCAGAGAGCATTGAAAGAAGCTTTATATTTTTCAGAGCAAGAGTGAGCATATAGTGGCAAGTAAAAATCCACGGCGTATCAAAATTTTTTTAATTTTCTTTTATAACTTTAGCAGGATATAAGATTTGATTTGATTTGATTTAAGTTTTTATTGCAAACTCTAGGTTCATATATACGAAAATACATTCAAGACAAAAAATTACATACAACAGTTATAAATATTTACAATTATAGTGACTTATTTAGTGGCACACAAAGTAAATGAATGAACAGACTGTAAAAAAATTACATCGCCAAGGTATTACCGAAAACAATAATGAAGTTCTATCCATTTCTTTCTAATGGAAAAAGTAAAGAAAGCATCACATTCACTTAAATGCTTACAAATATCATTCTCACTACATGTATTAGCAACTCTATTACAAAGACTAACTTTATATTGATGACATCGAAGTATATAATATTGTGATTTGTAATAATATTTCTAACACTAGCGTCCTAAGGATATTTAAAAAAAAATTCTAGTAGAGAAGTTATAGGCAACTTTTAATTTCCTCACATTGTATAAATTGCAACGGCGCCATGTAGCCATACAATAAAAACTACTGCAGTAACAATTAAAAATATACTTATTGACAGAAAGATACTTCATGATAGACTTTCTGCTAATATTTCGAGTAGGATCATTTAATGAATTGTAGTCAGAGAAACGGACTCGTTTTGTGTTTTGTTTGTATTTTTGCGCTCTACATCCCTTGCTAAATTAATGATTTTCTGAATTAATTATAAACTGTATTATATAAGTTCCATAAAAATGTTGAGTGATATTTTGTGCTGTTGTTACCTGAAAAATAGTACACTATAGTAGAATAGTACAGTGATCTACTAAACAGCCCTTTTTTGCAATTGCGTAATTTAACGTGGAAATTTATAAACGCCGTACTTAATCTAATTTCTTGTGATTGAAACTCAAACAGGTGTATGCAAACCTGAAAAAATGGGCCTGGGAATAAGTTGAAAAATAAAAGAGGTCATACTAGGAGAGGTGGCATCTGTTCTTTTGGGAATTAATTGAAGGATAACAGCGCTCATTCTCGTACTGGGAGAGGTGTCCAATAGACGGCGATACTTATTTCGAAAACCGTTAGAAACCCTTAATACCCCGCTCGTCGTAATGCTCAGCACATTCAATTAGCTTTAATGAGATAGTTGCTGCACTTGACCTGTGTCAACATGGTGTTGTTATTCATTTGCTGTCCATCTAATATAATTTATATGTGGGACTTAGTTAGTCAAGTAGATTATATTTATTGGTGAGTAGTATATGATTAATTGTAGTAGCTATATTAGCTTCACGTTTCGGCGGTGTTTCTTTTTCTCCATATGATTATGGTATACAATTAATTCAAATTAGCTACTTAGGTAATTTATGTAGAGCGATATAAAATTTTATTCCGTTGTAGTGTTAATGCTAAGTTAAATTGCAATTGTTATTTTGGAATGCTGCTAGTCTTCAATGTTAAGAGTCAAGTGCTCTTGAGCACAACTTCGTGCATTTAACGGCCATGTTTACAATTTCCGAAAATTGTTTTGGGATTCGCCATCTTAAATTCAGCTTGATGTGTATCACAATGTAAAAATATTAAAGATGCTTAAAAACTGCGAGTAAATACGTTATTAATAGAATGTGTCATTAAGTCTGAACACATTTTTCTTAGTAACTCATTCATTAATCTTATAACAGCAACACCGTACGTTGAAGATTGCTTGTGCAGTTGTTAGTTATTTATGATGCCAGCGCACTAAGCAGTTAAAAATGTGTAAAGAACATTTTGGATATTCACGAAACCTCTTTGCTTGGACATTTTTTACGTAAGTAGGTCAAGCCTGCAAAGTGTTTCTGAATATTAGGCAGTAACTCTAGACACGCAACGCCAGCATGTCCCAGTTTCATGTGACTGCCACCCTCAAGTGTTGTGTGTCCTTGGTCCGTGTTTAGCGCCCTTGCAGCGCCAGGTGTTCGGCCCGGCTATACAAATAAATTGGGACAAAGATACGGTTATGGCATATGACATCCGCCCAACACTTTTCACCCGCGAGCGCGCTACAGCATTTCTGACAAAAGAATACAGGGCAATTCAGTCCTCAGGGCAGAGAGCTTATATAATCGATATTTGCATTATTCTGCTGGCGCTAAAATTGATTAAATTGCTGTGAATCTCGTCTCTGATCATAATGCACCCCGTAGATTTTTTTATGCCAGCGTTAAGCGACAAGTTTAATGTTGGCAAAAATAGGTTGCTCTAATATCACAGAGTACTGCATCGCTTATTCATCGTCAGTGTCCGTTAATGTACAGTAAGCACATTGGAAATAAACGAGTTGCTTTAAATGAATTTGCGGTTGGCAGCGTTTGCTGGGTCTTGGTTGTGAGCAGCGAATTTGCTAGGTCAAGACTCGAACGGCTGCGCGCGCAAGATTTGTTATCTTTCAACATTTTTACGTTCTCCAGCGAATCTCCGCTATCTCTTTAACGGAGAGTAACCGTGTTTTTGCAAGCAAGATGAGACTGTCGAGCGGCCATGAAAATCGATGAAATTCAAGAAAATGGTTCCGTTATTTTTGGCGTACAGCCTGAGTGCTGTTTGTGAAAATAAAGAAAAAAACTAGAACAAAGCAGTTAACAGCAGCCGAATTTTGAGTTTAAATTACAATCGAAACCCCATTGCAAAAATATTTTATCTTTCTAACCTTGGGATATTTCTCTCAATTGCTGCAACAATTGTTTAATTTGATAAATCGAAAATCTGTTATGTATTATATTGTTATATCATTTGAGTATTTTATAACAGTCGGGTTTTCGCGTTTTGTTTTCAGTTACTAGTAACTGTACCTTTATTATGACAGTTTCAGTTGTGTGTTTTATACTTGCAAACTTATAATCTGTAACTTTGTGCAATTTGTTTAAAGAAGTAAATTATAAAATAGTTAATTGTAGTTGACACTGCTATAATCACTGCTTCTTTTCTTAATTCTGAATATTCACTGCCACAATCGTCAAATTTTATTACCTGCCATTATACCGCTGTTGAGTTGTAACTTGTAACCTTAACAGTTTCGCTTTGTCTGCCCTTGCGACAAGTCTTGTGTACGGAGGGCTGGGGGCGCTAATGAGAGAGAGGCATACATGTTTCGTGTCACGTTCTTCGCGTGCAGTTCTTCTTGAGAAACTACCGGTCATCAACAGTAATCTGCATGCCGTAAAGTGCCAATGATTTTGGCTAAAACCAAACCATTCGTGGGAGAAATTTCTTGCCTTGTTCTGGCAGGCTATGGGCGAATTTATTGGCGACTATGGGCGACTGTCTGTTTAAAATGTGGTCATAAATCTCGCTGCCGACCTAGCTTTTCCTGCCGGCTGCCATGTAGCGGAAGGGATGACGTCACGCGGATAAGAAATGGTTACCGAGTTTTGTGTCCCGATTTACTTCCGGTTCCGGCGACTGAGCTTTTACTTGTCGCCAGGAAGCCAGCGATTATTTGTAATTAGACATTATTACGCGACAAAAAGAGTGCGTAGGAGTTGTACAGTCTTATGAATAGGCTGTTCTAAATATAAACTCTTACTTTCCTTCACATGCTCCTAATCGTCCTCCTAATGTCAGATGAAGTTATCCTCTTGCTGTGACAGTGACAGGGCATTTGTCCAAAACAGGCGAGACTGCATAACGTGATTTCAGCGTAGGCCACTATGTTAATTCGATTTATTAGAGCAACGTGATTTTATTTTTAGCAAGCAGATACGTTGTAATATAATTTGGCAATAGTTTGATATCAGAATTGACTTTGAGTTAACCATTCATGTACACTCGGTAATCCATTTTTTAATGTTTTTAGAAACGCGTATTAAAATGTGGTAAAATGTTTGTATTGAAAATGAAATAATGTTAGGAAAACCGTGTCAGTTTGGTGAAATCTCCGCTAGGTGTTCAACAGGTTAACATGTAATTATTGTTTTTACAGGTGTGAATAAAGTGGACATCAATCAATTTGAGATACAGGTACTAGGTGGGATACTGAAGCGCTTTTTGCGAGAACTTCCAAATCCAGTCATTCCCTATGAACTTTATGATAGCTTTATTGAAGCTGCAAGTGAGTATTACCATGTCCAACACAATCTTACTGATTGTTCTTTCATGTATAGAAAATTCTTCTATGTAGCAGTTTAGTGGGTGTTAGAAGACAAGTCCGTCAAAGGGAAAGTCAATGTATGTGTATGAAGATTCTACTCATTTGACGATTTGTTCTCTTTGTCCCGTCAAGGCTGAAGCTTCTGTGAAGAATAAAACAGGTTTTAATATAAGTATAATCTAAATAAAAAATAATCATACGTTTCATACGGTTTTGTAACCGGAAAACTAAAAAAGTTAAACATAGTACAGGCTGTTGCGCTTTTCGTCCACCATGCACATCTGTGTAGTGTAATCCCAGTTCAATCCACTAAATTAGTAGTTTCTTGGCTTATTTTATTTGTTCACTCTTCTTTAGTTCTTTAGTTTTTAAAATATGTAACTAAGCTGAGTAGTTTTTAAAATATGTAACTAAGATGAGTTATGGACTACGTACATATCAGCTCATTGGGGCACAATTTCGAAAGGGGTGTTGCATCAACAAATTACAGTCAGTTTACTGATCTTTTTCTCCTCTGCTGGAAGAAATTCTGCTTCCTGCTGTAGTCATATCACAATTTGTACTGAATATTAATTACTAACTACTGAATTTAATATTAATATCAATTATTAATAATTAATATTGATTATTTGTATTAGTCATACTTAATTAATATTACATTTGTTAAATTAACTTGTTGCCGCAGATGTTTGCTGTCAAACCATTTAAACTATCTTGTTTGCCAAAAAGTTCAGCAAAAAGTAATTTGATTCAGCTTTTTTCCATTGCTGTGATTCACAATTTAGAAAGGGGTGTTGCATCAACAAATTACAGTCAGTTAACTCTCTTATTCTCACATTTTACTGATCTTTTTCTCCTCTGCTGGAAGAAATTCTGCTTCCTGCTGTAGTCATATCACAATTTGTACTGAATATTAATTACTAACTACTGAATTTAATATTAATATCAATTATTAATAATTAATATTGATTATTTGTATTAGTCATACTTAATTAATATTACATTTGTTAAATTAACTTGTTGCCGCAGATGTTTGCTGTCAAACCATTTAAACTATCTTGTTTGTCAAAAAGTTCAGCAAAAAGTAATTTGATTCAGCTTTTTTCCATTGCTGTGATGCTGCTATTGTTACATGGGTTGCTATAAACACTGGAAAAAGGATGGATGCTTTGTTGTACTGACGTCTTTACAGGATGAGCACTATTAAATAGTGGATTACTAGCTAAAAAGATCAGTCATCTACTTTAGTGAAAGTACTGAAATATTTGAATGTTCTGTCACTTGGACCTATTTCTGATTTGCATGCAAATTTTATTATGCCTGTACCTGTACAGTGCACAGGTCATGTTAGATGTGCTGTCACTGTCACTTATAGAGGTTTTTCTAAAGTGTAGCGGACCGAAGAATGACATGATGTCATTCTTTTTTGCAGAAATTCCCAATGACCTGGACTGTACAAAGGCGCTGTCGAAACTTCTCGACCAGCTCCCTCCAGCGCACTCTAATCATGTCATTCTTTTTTGCAGAAATTCCCAATGACCTGGACTGTACAAAGGCGCTGTCGAAACTTCTCGACCAGCTTCCTCCAGCGCACTCTAGTGTGCTGAGGTTTCTGATGGAACATTTCTGTCGTGTTTGCTTGCACCAGCACTCGAAGGGAGACAAAGCGCCACCTACGAAACTAGTACAAGTGTTCGCCAACATACTGTTGCGGCCAAGTTGGGATCGAATCTCGTAT
This sequence comes from Tubiluchus corallicola, assembly GCA_030141605.1. NCBI lineage: Eukaryota > Metazoa > Priapulida > Priapulimorpha > Priapulimorphida > Tubiluchidae > Tubiluchus > Tubiluchus corallicola. The sequence goes on from JAQGDQ010000015.1 coordinate 760,765, forward strand.
GTACACGTATTTTTGTTTGAACAAACAATTTAGACACAAAATTGTTGTTATCTGCATTCCATAGCAGTCCGATATTTTGACCACCTTAATTATATTTTACCTGCTACTTGATCTAAATCAATCAGCCACTGGTTTACTTGCAGGTGGGTAATATCTTTACCTACACTTAAAATCAACTAAAACTGGATTGAAAACTGTACTTGCTTCAACCAGTTCTTGTGTGGGTGTATTTCCCTAATTACTGCCCAGTAAGAGCTTTGCTCTTTGAGCCGGTTATCCTTATCGCCTCTGCTGATCTTTTCTTCAAAGAATATGTACATAAATTGCAGTCCCAGTTCAAATTTGTTTTTTGGTAGTTTTCCAGAACTTAGTAAGCATTTTTGGAAGCTTAGAAAGGCTTAGCATTCTTTCAGGAAGTTATGTTGCTAAGTTAAACACATTTCCTGAGCTAAAATTAAAATTGCGATATCTCAGTTTTAAAGGAAATGCGAAATGTAACTAGAGTGTCATTCTTTTAACTGTTTATTTATTGAGCTGTTTATGTTTTTATGCTGCTAGATAAGTAAATAGTAGCAATTGCATTGTTCTTCTTGTTCTTCTGACATTTTCAACACCATATTTTGGAAAAGGTTAACTTCAGATGTGAACTATTCATGAACTTCTTATCTTTATGGAAATTCCTGTGATGTTTCCTGCATTTTTAGCAGCGATCATATAAATAATGGTTAGCCTTGTAGTAGAGCGTATTCATAAACTGGTAATGCCAGCCAAGTTGCCAAATAATTCCTGATTATTTTTCTTGTCTAAGTTTATGTTCACATTTTGAAATTGTGTTAAATTATGCTGTCGTTCGGTCACCGTTCATGTCGTTTCACGTAAATTGCTTGAAGGGGCTATAGTTCTCACAACATATTTTTTCCTTAAATTACGTAATTGAAAATGTATTTCATGACATAACTTTACACTCACATGCAGTTGCAATAGTTATGTGCAAACACAGTTTTTTCTCCCCTAAACAACAGCAGTCATTTTTTCCTATTATTACTCTCGAAGTAGTTTTTATTTTTAAATACACATACTTTTCATTCTTTTCAGTGAGGTTGTTAACAATAGCGAAGCACATATCAGAATATTAGAGTTACTACTGTCCAAGAGCAAGTTATACGGAGACATGCCGGACATAGGTGCACCCGGTGAGTGGAAAATGCACAAGTTCATAGAGCAAGGGGTTGTGTTAAAATATTTTTTGAGTCTTACATTTTCATATCCTACATATCGGTCATAAAGCTTAACTGCTGCGCAAATGTACTGCCTTAATTCAAGTAGCGCCTTGTACACTATTTTTGGTTACATTTTGAATTTGTGTCTAAACTTTTATATTTTTGGAATGGTGTGTAAATATTTGGTATTTTCAGAGCCACCACCAAGACCTCCACGTCCTATGAAAGGTAGCAGTGGAGCTGGAAATGGAACGAATAATGTTTCTGCTGACCAAGACCTTCAAAATCAAGAGTGGTATTGGGGTGAAATCTCAAAGTAAGTTCATGCCTACCGACTCACATTAAACTTTAGCTTCAAGACTCATATTATTATGCTAACATTGTGGAATCATTTATTTGTTTCTCTGATTTTGTTGTTGCTCTTCTAGTTGTTGTTGTACTTCTAAATCATTCGCATAAATATTATTATGTTACCATTGTGGAATCATTTTTATTTGTTTCCCTGATTTTGGACACTTTCTTAGCAACCACAGTCGCTGTACACTTCTAAATTATTTGTCTAAATATTTAATCGTGTCAGTGCTCACTTGATTGTTGTAGAGAGGAAGTAAATGAGAAAATGAGGAATACTTGTGATGGTACATTCCTAGTTAGAGATGCCTCCACCAAAAGTGACTATGGTGATTACACACTCACTGTCAGGTAATAAAAAAGCTGTTGTTTAAAAATCATTAACCAATGCCATCTCTTCTGTCATTAGTTTACTATGTTGTTCTTGTTCTTCTGCTTGAAGGACAGTGACAGTTTACAAAATTATAGAAGGTTGGTTTCTTTCTTACCTGAGCACTTGGTTTTTCTTTGTAGTACAATGTCGTCCAGTCAGTGTTTTGAAAAAACTGTTAAAAAATGCAATAATTGCAGAATTAAGCTGTCATAACTCATTTCGCTAAAGCTTTTAGAAAGGAAGAGTTACCCATTTTTTACAAACATTTCATAATCTATTATAATTAATTTGTGAAAATTTTGACAGTAAAAAACCTGCTGTGTTGCTGGTGAAGTTTCGTCGTATGAAATGTGCCAATTCTTGCTTGAAATCTGAATAGTGCTTTATTTTTTCGTTAGGAAGGGAAGCGCAAACAAGTTAATTAAGATCTATCATCGCAATGGCAAGTATGGTTTCACTGACCCTAATCGAAGAGTGGCTGATCCGCAGCGTTTTGACTCGGTTGTCGAACTTGTGCAGCATTTTCGAGAGAACTCATTGGCTCAGTACAACAAACAGCTTGACATTAAACTCCTTTACCCTCTGTCAAAATCTGTAAGTTTTTGCGAAATTTGGCTTGTTTTGGTATGTAAAATTGCCAAAGGATTTCAGAAAAACAAATTGAAACTGTTATTTTAATACTATTTAAATGACTTAGGGATTTCAGCATTGCTTTCCACGTTATATAGTGGTATCACTACTAATTCATTCTTTTGTTATAGGTATTAGTTTGATCATCATTTTCGATGTTCTTCATTTCAGATGTTCAATCCAGAATGTGTGGATGAGAATGATACCGATTACCTGAAGTCACGGTTACTGGAAATCAATCGTCACTACCTCCTTTTATCACAAGACTTTGACCAGTATTCTGATGACTATAGCCGCATCTCGCAACAGATACAGCTAAAGACGCAGGCTCTGCAAGCATTCGAGGAAACAGTCAAATTTTTTGAGGAGCAGCTGAAACTTGTCGATAAACATTCGCAAGATGCACAGAGAGACGAAATGATAAAGTATGTTTTTCGCTTGTTTCAAGCTAATGTCTAGTTCACGTCCATGTTAGTATACTCACAGTTGAAGCTTCGCTTGTTTTGAATTAAATTGCAGAAGATATTAGCAGTATGTGACTGACTTTGTGGCATATGTTTACAAGTTGATTTTTTTACTTTGACATTGTTATCAAGTTTGTTTTTGCTTCATTCATTTTCTTAGTCTCGTGGAATGGTGAATTAATGATGATGGATAAAAGCAAAAGTTTAATCCGTCAAAATTTTGTAATTTTTGGTCTTTGTAAATTTACTCATTATTTTGTCATTCACATTTACTTGTTAGCCGGAACTAGCAGCAAACCCGCTTTTCTTGTAAACAACTTTTTTATGAAAATTACGCAAGCGGTAAATCCAGAATCACTCATATTTTCACTTAATTACAAATATCGATGTGGCTTCTCCTTTGGCTTTTTGCCATACTGCCTGTCTATTGATTAAGATTACTGCTTGCTGAGCTGTAAACAAGTCTTTGTAGAGTATTAATGTAGAGGAGCCATCTACAAGAAAATCGAGTTAAATGTTGAATTTGCTATATTATTTACAATAACATTTTTAGCGTCTTGTTTTACAGGATTTTTTGATAATCAGATAGTAGGTTTCGGTCTTGCTACAACAATCAGTATAATGCAGTTGAGTACTGGTTTTCACCCTGCAGTGCGCCAAATTATATAAAAAAACTGTGGCAACTGTTAGGGGTGTATTAGATCCAGTTACAGATTCCAAGATCCGACAGAAATGTTCTTTGGATTTTGCTCTGCTTGTATTTCTATTTTTTATGTGTAAAATAACTGACTGTGAAAATAATTAGAGCTGGTAAAAAATTTTCATAACAGTTTAATAATTACCCAAATAGTATTAATTTTTAAAAAAATGAAGGATTTTTATTAAATTCTTCAGAAATTTACGAAAGTTTCGCTTAGTTTTTATGCCACCATGCTTGTAGCTCAAGCAATATCAGCAATCTTCATGCTGTAGTTCCTTGCAACTAGTAGCGCTATTGCTGCAAAAATTTCTGCTAAAAGTTTAGAGCCATCTACTTCCAATAAAAGCATAGTTTGGCAGTTTTTTAGCTTAAACCAAGCGCGGTACAAGTTTTCAAAATTACAGTACATCAGCCTTTGAAGTGTTTCTGTTTAAAATTACTCAGTGACCATGAAAATGGACAAACGATGCCACCACATGAACAAATGAAATATTTTGTTAAATTTACGTTAAATTATAGATCCGGAACCCGGCATATTTGGTCCAGATCCAGCAAAACTTGATCTGTGCATCCCTAGCCATTGTATTTAGAGAAAGAAATTTAATTTTTGAATCTTTCGTACAAAATTGTAAAACACGGGGAAATTATATTTGCCAAAATACTGTTCATTTCATTTCTTCAAACAGTGCACTTGAACTCATCGCCAATTTTTTCAATATCAATTTCAACTTTTGTTGCAGGATTACAGAAAATTACAATTTGTTAGTGTCACGACTGGAAGCCATTAAGCAAAGTTCAGATGATCTAAAGACAGAGTTGAAGCGGGAGAACTCCCGAAGCAGGTTGTTAGATATGGAAATGAACAGTCTAAAACCACAGATTATTCAACTGTATAAGCAGCGCGAAGAATACATTAAGTAAGTGTTCGTGATCAAATTTTCTCCTGAAATTAATAGTCATGATTCTTAGCCACATGTGTGTAATTCATATATAATATAACATAGAATTTGAATCTAAGAATGTCCTTGATTGTACTTTCTGTAAATGTAACTGTACAAAATGTTGTAACCGTTTTGCAAAAGCTAATAAACCAATTATGTACGTTATCATTTGAAAATCAAAGCTTGAATTTTTTTATATTTGTTTTTTAAAGGTTGTTGGTGCGGTCAGGTGTAACACAGCAAGTCGTAAATACCTGGTTGGCAGAGGCATCCGATCACCTTGGTTCCCATCATGACCCGTCAGTTAGCGACCCTGGGTAAGTTACTCACTTAATATTGTTGATGATGTTAGTAATAGCACTAATAGTAGTAATGCGTGATAACAGTAGAAATAATAGTAATCATAATGATAATGTTAACATACTTTTTCATTATGTCACTGTAACATTAACCAAAGTCAGTATCCAAAATCATACGAATTCTGCTTTCTTTTTGCAAAAACCGATTACAGATAATGGAAACTATGGGTTTTTTGTTGATTGTAGCTTCATTCGTTTTTTTTTTAAATTTTTGTCTGCTCATGTCCTTAACTGGAGTTTTTTGTTGCCTGTTAAATACCATAGCAGACTGTGATATAGCATGATCAGCTATGTGGTCACGGCGTGTGCTTGGCTGTAAAATTAAGCAGAGTTGAACCCAATATGGAATGGATGTTTTTATAACTAGGAAAAAAAATTTCTGGGCAGTTGTCTGCCATGTGGATCTAGGTTGGTGGCTATGATACCTCTGCTCGATACCCATAATGGTGACTAACAATATGTACTCTTTCCCAGGCAAATGTGTAAATATTTATGATTTTTATAGAGTGTATGTAGTGCGCGATGTTGACCCATTGCCGCATTTTGAGGAATCTACATGGCTGGTTCTTGTTGACCGCAATAATGTGGAAGTCGATCGCAACAAAGCTGAGGAGCTTTTAAAAGGAAAACAAAAAGGAACTTTTCTTATACGTAAAGGCCGTACTGGAGAATATGTTCTTTCTGTTGTGTATGTACTTCTAATTTGCTTTGTTAAAAAAAGTCAAACTTGTTTTTCTAGAGATTCTGCACTTGAGCATTTATTAAACATCATCCATTAATTGCCTTCTAAATTTTTTGCCTGTTTATTTATCATAATCAGTAAAACAATTGGGTACAGTTCAAGTTTAAAATTGCTATTAATTGTCAGTACTTGCCATTGTAAGCTGTTGAGCATACTACAACGCTTTTGCCAAAATCTAGAACACAATTGGGATTACAAAAGAAGGATATTATTTATTTGTTCACAGAATTGTCTTTTTTTCAGTCGACTCGTGACCAATGCAAAGTGCTTCATTGAGCATTGTATCATCAAGAAAACCGAGCAAGGTTATGGATTTGCAGAACCGTTCACGATTCATCAGAGTTTACGAGATTTAGTCTTGCATTATCAAGAGAACTCATTAGCCGAACATAACGACTCTTTGCAGACAACACTAAAATACCCAGTGTATGCTTCACCTCATTGAAAGTAACCACAAAGTGTTTACTGCATGAAAATTCATGTACATTCGTCACATCAGACGATTTTTGCGAGCATTGTGTGTGATAACTTTCATTATGGAGTCAGAGTGTCGATGAAATCAGCACAAGCGTCTTATGATTTAGTGTGATATTTTTTGTGACGGTGATGTAACAGACCTCTGAGACTAACAAGTGAGGACCTTCTTGTACTTGTAATTATCGCGAAAGAGGTTCTTGATGAAATCTGTGTGAAGAATGAAACAGCTTATTGAAATCTAATGATTCAGCAATTGGCCTATTAAAAACTGTAGATTATTAATTTTGAAACACAGTATATTAGTTTGTAGTTTAGTAGTAAAGGATTTATGAATTTATAAACAAACAGTACTTTGGCTAAGGTAGTGTTGTGTATAGTCATTTAAACTGCAACGTAAATTTTTATCAGTGTATGTGAACTTAATGTTTGCTGTCTTTGTTTAGTATGTTCGTATTACAGAGTAATCGAGCATTTGTAGAAGCTAGATGTAACTACATTTCTGTGCTATTTTGTTTATGTATGGGTTCCACATCTAACAAAAGTCTTTCTCGAAATACAAATGTATTTTTGTAGGACAGTAGTTTCCGCATTAAACAAGCTACAGTTTGTCTAGGTTTACCTAATGTCATTTGAATACAAAGTTTTTCTAAGGAAACACCTAATATAATTGTAATGCTTACATAGCTTTTATAGTCATAATTAGTTTTGATAACTAAATTAAACTGGGTTCATTTTAATCCAATAGTAATCACGTCTATTGTTGACAAACAAATAGTTATAACTTAACAGACAAAATACAAATTTATTGAAAACGTTGTAAGATGAGCAGATCGGGTGGCCACAATCTGCATGCGTGCACGAAGTTGGTATTCTCAGTTCTGATTGATGTATATTTACACGAGTTAGCTGATGATTGTGTGCACATGTGTGATAAGCAGAGTTCAGTATAGTTTCTTATTGATTTATAAAATTTCGAATTTAAAAGTAATATATAGTTGATATCAGTGATGTGTCCTTTTCATATATGTATGTTGTAGCATTAAATAGTAAAAATCATGCAGTTCTGTATTTTCAAAGAAGAAATGAACTGATCTGCCCCTTCAACCGTAAAGGTAAACTATTAACAAGTCTGTAGTTAAAAAAACTACATTTTGTGCTGTTTTCAATACAATCATTTGATTCAATGTAAAAGTGTTTTAATTTTGCAGAATTTTCTTTTAACTAGTTCTTTAAACTTTATTTTATAATTATATTTAGTTTTGACATTGGGAAGCTGCTGTTTTTGCAGGGTACAGTGTATCCCATAAATTTTCTTTCTAGCATATTTGTATATATTGGCATTGTGATAATTACCGATTCGTTTTAATTAGTTTTGTCATTGTAAAATTTATTTTGTGTGCTCTGTGTGTCAGTGTTTTCTTCTACTAAATGCTTGTCATGCTCAAATTATCTCGCATGTGATGTCAGTGTTTTTTTCAGTAGCAATCAAATTATTGCTAACATGCATGTTCACTTCCCAAAATCAACATCATATGTTGTAAAGTGTTGTAAAAGTATTTGCATACAAAAATTCCTTTCTGTGTACTGACATCTGCAATTTCAATAAATGTAGTTGTTAAGCTTTTACTGATGCTTGAACATTGTAAATGTACAATAGTATTTACCACGGGAATGCGATTGTTGTGGTAGTCTGAAAGAGCAGAAAGCACTATTTTATAGTAAAAAATTGTTTTGTACATATTGGCTATAGACGGTGCAATGTATCGATTATTATAGTGGCGTCTTGATCACTGGTTTTGAATTTACATTGTGAGCTGAACTTATTGTGCGGTGCGACAAATTTAATTTGTCACGTTTTTATAAGTATTATTTTGGGTGATGTAGGAATCAAAATCATATACTTTGAAATTCTTCCTCAAATTGTAACTCATTTAGAACTAAACAGCCAAGTCATATTTCATCTAATTGCTTTTACGTACCATTTATTTATTCTGTAAAATTTGGATAATCAGTATTCCTCAGTATTACGTTTCGTCATTAAGATCTTGTTTCTGAAAAGAGCATGTACTGAAACAATTTGATTTTGAAAAAGTGTAAATTTTGTTACTGGGGAAGTAAATAAAATTGCATTTAAATGTTTAAAATGTTTGTTTTTTATTTTAGTTTGCTTTCAAAACTTATGCACTTGAAATTCCTAAAAAGAAAATGAACTGCAAAACATTTTGAAGCTTGAACCAACCCTGAACTGTTTTAATTTGAAAAACATCTGCTCCTACGCAAGCTGTTTTTATAATTATGATAAGATGATTTGAAATGATGTGACAGTAGCAGAAAAATGTAAACATAACACAGTTCAGAGAATGAATAGCTTTGTCGTATCGTTGCAATTGTCTAAAAGTGTGTAATTGCGTGCAGCAACAGGTACTCTAAAAAATAAAAATTAGAGTACTATGTAAGTATTCAAAAAATTATGACGTTTTAGCGCCATCTGTGTTTGAGAATCTGTACGAAAGATCACATTGATCTGTTATTCCTGTACAAGGTTTCCCATATTTGTTTTGCTGAAATTCGGAAAAGTAGAAGAAATTATCTTTTACGACAGTTGTCTATAACTATGAGTTACTGGATGTACTTTCACTAAAGGTCTGCGATAGTTAAAAATGATGCCATATTTGATGACACACATGCTCGAGTTCAGCATTCAGTCCAGTAGTAAAGACTAATGGAACGCACTAATAAATGGTAGTGCCTCAACGTTTACAACAGGCGAAATACTGATGTGAAGAAGAATTACAAAGTACTAGAATTATACTACATTGCGCTTAGACTGTATTTTATGAATCAGAAGACAATGTCTGTTAAGGTGGCCCCTCAGTGGGTTTGGGGCAGTACCTAAAAAGCCGTACACTTCCTGCCTTTTAAGCTACTTTTATTTTTAAGACCAAAAACCGGAAGAAGCTTGCTATTTCGCGTGCACTAATTTCAGACATTTTGATGTATCATCGAATCTAAGACTAAGACAAGTTGATCACTAATTTATGTCACGACACATTTTGGTTAAGAAATAATGAACAAAAAACATGCACTGATACTAAGCTATTTGTTATCAAATAGCCATGTGCTCACACACATTTTTACTTGTCTTAATGGCACCTGATGTATAGTTTAGTATAATTTATTTATTCCAAAAGCTAGTTTACACAAAAATGACAATTTACAATGAGCAAGACAATTTATCAGCTCAGATCATAAGTAAAACTTGTAAGATCTGAATCGAATAGGCGATATGGAATGAAATGATGAAGTCATGTGATTCCTGAATAGGCTATATGGAATGAAATGATAAATGATAAAGTCATGTGATTCCTAAAAATTGTACTGGTCACATAAAATCTCTATCAATAGCTCTACACTCAAGTCGTTAGTTTTTTGTCCATGGGGTTTACTTGCAAACACACACTCAGTGATACTGTGTTATCTTTAACTAAACGAAAAATTCAAAAAGTTGTAATAAGAGATAAAACCAGCTTTGTTACAGAAAATTTTATTTGTGAAGTAACTGAAGCCTTCAATATTATTGATTTTTCTTCTTTACATACTATTGAAGCTTTTGAGTTGTTTTATGATGTCCTTAGTAGAGTAATAAATAAGCACTTGCCATTAAAAACTCTTTCTAGGCAACAATCTAAAACATGTAAGAAACCGTAGATAACTACTAAATTACTAATGTCTATAAAAATCAGAAGCGAACTATATAAGTCACACAAATTTGCCTATAACCTCTATAAATTAAACTACTATAAAGTAATAATTATCTGCTCTAATAATTTATATCATACAAACAAAAAAGCTGAAAAACAATACTACAAAAACTTACTGGAAAAAAATAAAATGTTACTAGAAAAATTTGGAGTACTATAAATGATTTAGCTAACCGAAAAAATAAAGATTCTATATTACCAAATAAAATAACAAATAACGGTTTTGAAACAAGTAATCAAAAAATCATTTGTGAGGCTTTTCCAGAATGTGTTTTTTATTTCTCCCATTATCGAGCATGAAATTCTCAACGAAATTAACAAGAATGAAATAACTATGGGCCAATTGCACTCCTTCCTTGTTAAGTAAAATTTTTGAAAAATTACAGTCGAACCTTGTTATAACATCCCCCTTTATAATACCAACCTTGTTTAATGCCCAAATATTTTCAAAAAACAAAATGTCTATATTTGCGTAGACATGTATGTATTGACCTCGTTATGACACAAACTCGCTATAACGTCAACTTTTTTGCAGTCCCAAAGTGAGCGTATAAAGAGGTTTGACTGTAATTAAAAATGAGATTTGCAGCTTGACCGTTTCAATGTTGAATATTGACATAATTTATTAGAGAGTGTTTTTTTATAATATTGTGTAGCTGATAGTGCTGCAATTATTATTTGTTCTTATTAATTGTCATAATTATTATTGTCACAGCTTTCACTGTGTGAATGAACTTGGCAAGTAATACTGTATTTTCTACAAGTTGCAAAATATTTACGTACATAATATTTCTCAAAAGTTTTTATAAGTTTGCATTTTTGCTAGTTTTAGAATTCCAACATGAGAGGAAAAAAGAGAGCTAAGATATTCATTAAGGGGCTGCCTGAAAGTACAGAAGAAAATGAAATACAGCAAGTTTTTGGAAAGTTTGGAAATATTTTGGAAGGTAAAATGCATTTATTTATTAACATTCAATCATTTTTTAAAGTGTGTATAATTGAATATTATCTTTTGAAATATACAAGGCTATAGCTTGGTTACTTAATTTTTTTCGTTTTTTATTTATTTATTGAACCATTAAAAAATTAATTACAGGAGATAAAGAAAAAATGACTTAAAAAAACATTATGCATCTAAACAAAGAAACCACATATAAGTGGTATAATGGTTCAAGCATGAAAAATGCATACAACAAAGCAACATACATATATATTATAAACTTAATATTACATATGTATTACAGTTAATCAGTTAATCAAGCTTGCACTGAGTTATCTCAGTCAGGCCTATCTTCAAATATTTTGTGGACCAATCTAGCATTAATTTTAATAACTTCCCCATCTTTTGATGCATTTAAAAATGCGAATCAGAAAGGATACCAAAACATTGCTCTCTTACATGAACGTGCAGTGGACATTCAGTAATTACATGCAATTCATTTGTTCAAACAATAATTTTTACATATTTGATGTTCTACAGGTATTTTTTTCGGCTTATGATATCTACCGATTTCATTTGCTAATTTATGAGCACTAATACGAAATCTTGTTAAGTTAGTTTTGACATGTTTTGGAATACCAATCAACAAATAATTTTTCATCTTGTCAGAATTTTTAAAAAGTTTATACGTTCTAAGTTTATTGCTATTTTCGTTTGGTGCAGCCCGGTTTATTTCCTCAAGCCAGTACTGTGTTACCTGAGATTCAAGTTTATCTTTGATAGCTTTGATAAATTTCTTTTTACCAAATGTACCTTGGTGTTCCCATACATGTTCACCCACTTCGTTTAATTAAACAACTATTTTATTTATACCATCTGTTTATTAAAATATTGGTTGAGAATTATTGATTCCTAACATTGAGGATTTGTGCAAAATTTTTACATTAGTATTATGCACATAATTATTCCGCTGATATGCTTAATATTATATTTGAAAATGGAATCACTCCATTGTGATATTACTAGAAAGTCTTTTTAAAAGCAATGCTTTTTACCTTATTTTCTAGTTTTGCTTATGAGGAATCATAAAACAAATAAGCCACGTGGCTATGGATTTGTGACATATGATGATGATGTAGATGCAACCAAAGCTTGTAAAACTATGAATGGCAGGGTGTGTTAAGTGTTTTTTTTGGTTATTATTTCACATCTTTTTTATTTCAGTCTGTGTAATAGTCTGCCCACTTGCTACCATAGTAATAAAAACTTATGGTCTGTCAATAGGTGTGAACAAATAATTGACTAGTTGTACTACAAATTCTTTTTTCTGCTCTGTTCTCAAAAGAAGTTTACCTTAATCGACATATAAACTTTCATAACATTTCTTAAAACCAAAGGTCTTTTTATTGTAAAGGAACAAAAGTATTAGCCTATTGTAAAAAGTAAAAAATAGTTTGGAGGAACTGAATTTGTGCTTTGTGGAACATCAGTAAATGTGTTCTGAATTTCTGATTTCTAAGAAGTTAGGGCTGAAGTAGATAAAAACTGGTGGAAAAAAAGTGGATGTGTACCACTATGTATGGATAAACTAGATGTAGAAAAAAAGTCAGACGCATAATAAGTAGCATAAGGACATTGACCTAGTTAAAAAAAGCGATGGGCAGAACAGCATTCAGTGATGTTGTTTTAACTTGCTACTTCTTGGTATTGTCCCTCCGTAACCACTAACTTGGCTTTTCCATACAGTCAGTTATGGAAATTGTGGTTCTGAAATCTGTGGTAATTCTACGACTTTAATAGTGTTATCCTATTTTGGTTGTGTAGATATTCATGGAATCAACATTGTATGTGTCATTGACCAAGATTTCTCATGCTTGCAAAAGAGCTCCTCATGGCTTATCTGAAAATGGACAGGATAACTGTCTACGACGACATGCAGCTGTTGATCACTCAAGATCAATGGTTGAAACTAATGTTAAAGGTACAGCTGATGAAAAGAAACCTGAAATAGGTATGACTTACATGCTTTTTGGTTATTTTGCTGTGTTAGCTAGTTAGCAATGTTTATGACCAAAGTACAGAGTGTGCCATTTCAATCACAGACTGAAGAAAAATCGAATTTCTCTGGAATGATAGGTAATTTTAGATTTCTGCAAATAACTACTTTGACTACAGGTAAATGCAATCACTAATTATTTATTAAGTTTTGAATCTTACTGTTAAAAAAAGTAAATGTTAAACACTAAAATCATGTCAATACTTTAAGCATTAATAACTATGTGACATAGTAGTAGACAGTGACTAAAGTGAATTTGTAACAAAAAGTCAAGGTTTTCGTTTGCCGGGGGCAGTCATTTCTTTGTTGGAATCTAGTAAATTCTGCTTCTGTATTTGCAAGGTGCACGGTATGATGCAATGCTGTGATTGGCTGATTGTACTGTTCAGCCATAACTTCATTATGATGTAGCACCAAACTCTGGAGGTCTTCTTACTTTCCTTCCTTTTATTTAAACATCTCTCTTAGGAATCTTTGGCATTAATAAATTATTACTTCTTAATCACTGTTATTTTACTTGCTGTTCCTGAGAATTTGTTAGACTTTAACAGCATTAAAGTTTATTATGAACTTTGCTCGCATTTTAATGTCAGGTTGGTCTCAAGTTAGTGATGACAGTGGTTTAGATGGTAGCTACACCTCTTATGACTCGCAAGAAGAATCTTTCAGTGTTTCACAGTCAACTGTTGACACTGGCATCTGCAACGATGATGGTATGCAAACCAAAGAAGCAACTTTCTATGTGTGTTCAGTTTTGCAATACCATGTTGTACCAAATTTAGACTGAATGTATGTTGTATTTGGAATTGTTCTCCTGCATTTACAGGATTGATGTCGTACCATGTCTTGATACAGTGTGGATGTTAATTTCCCTTTGGTAGACCCTCTAGTAGCTTATAGAGTAAATTCCTATTTCTGAAAAGTCAAAGTGGCTCTGTAGTGTAGTGGTTAGCATTGATGCTCAGAAAGTAGAAGGCATGGATGCAAATCCTACCGGAAGTGCAAAATGTTTTTCAAAATTTCTAATTTAGTTTTGTTTGCGTGCATTTATTAGATTATCCTGCAGTTACCAATTTAAGAAATTCTCCCGTTTTTACCATAGTTCTTAATTAGTCTTATAATCTGCCACAGTAATGTGCACATTTTGCTACTACTTATTAACAGAAAGAGATATTCGTTTATTACGTGTGCTTTGCTGTTGTTTAACATGCGTAGCTAATAAGTTAGTTTTGTATTAGCTTTACATAGTCAGTCATACACTAGATCTATGCCCTCTTTTCATCGTTTATTTTTTTGTTTCTTAAAGGAAAGGTCAAGCCTTCTAATAGGTTAGGCTTATTTCAATGCTCTCGAAAAGTGTTAGAAGGATTTAGTAGTAAAACTGCAATAAGAGCCTCATGTAACTAGTAAAATCATTTTAAAGTCGTGATCACTTCATGCTTGGGCGCTCTCATTTTGAACGCCTATTCTTCTTCCAATGACGTCATTTGTCCTGAAGAAAAGTAGTGCACTGTCAGTCTTCGTCAAAAGTATGATAAGTTTTTACAAAAACATTAGATCGTTGATTTTTTAACATTTTTGCGTGAATATTAGGTAAGCTGCAGAAGTTTAAATTAGTTTAAGCCGCACGCGCTCACAGAAAGCCAGTATGCACTTACGAAAAGTCATGAAATCCGCCACTTACCTCATAATTTTCAAACGAATCGCGGCAACCCCATGCCTGAAAATTTCTATTCAGAAGAAGTATATTTTAGATTTATGCTTTATATAGAATTTTTTTTGTTCTTTGCTATATTTTTCTAAGTTTAAGTGATAATAGTGAAACAAACCTTGCTCTTTCCTTTAAAATAATTCAAGTTACGGGAAATAATGTCAATTTTGTGGTAGTCTCACATTAATGTCACTTTATCTGGTTTCATTACATTTTTGCGACTGTCGTGAGATGCACACTATTTTAAATTAATTTCATTTTCTCAAGCTTACACTAGTCATCCTGCTCGAACGAGTTGTCAGTACCAACAGGACTCTGAAAGACATGAAAAACCGGGTCTTATAGGATCTTTTCAATGTCATACAAATGCAGTAGAAGCAAAGGAAAAAAGATTTGATACCTTTAGTCAAAAGGGTAACTATCTTTTGTAAAAATTTAAATTACGAAAAAAAATTTCTTACTTATGAACCGACAGTTAGACGTTGCTTATTGAAGCGTCTTTCTTCAGAAGTGACATAACTAGTCTGTTGTTTCACTGTGTATATGTAGCTTTTAGTCGGATTGTAAAGTGTGAAGTCGTAAACTAACGGAAACAACTTTAGAACTGTAGTCTTTAGAAAAACCTGTTTTCACTTATTTTGCCAAACACTTTGGTAAAGAAAATACTCTGTTTGCTAGTCCAAAACAAAATACAATAACAATAAAGTTATACATCACGTTATACCAAATCTTAGAGGCAACACAGCTCTCTCTCCACGCTGACTCTTTTTTCTCTTTGTTCTCTGCCTCCTTTTTTGCATGCCCAACCCCTTTTTTGTACTAGCTATTATTCGTCATTAGACTGTGTCAGTAAATTAAAAAACTAGGTGACGGTACTCTTGATTGCGATGTTTTGTAATAGTCCGGACCTGATGCAATGTTTAACAGAAATAAGGACATTCTGTAGGGATGTATTCCCACAGAGAAAAAAGTTTGAATCAGGTGTTTAGGTCTGTCAACTTTATGAAAGTGCAGCTCGGGCGATGGATTGAGTCGCAAGTATCAGGAAGATGTTTCTAGCTAAAGTCCGCGCCATGATCGCAAAGATAGTGCGGGTAGATCACATGGCATTAACACTTATGAGATGGTTGTCACTTCATGTCCCTGTTGGGCATCATGACATTTCACGATACTCAATTGGAACACAAAAAAGTGATCTAAACACACAGAACTATTATGGAAGCCACCACTGAAATGCCAAAAGTGCAAGAAATGTGAGAAGCAATCTGTTTGGCTGGTAGGAGGCCGAACCAGCCAATCTCTAGGCTTCTGTTATCGAGCCGGTGGATCGGCCCAGTCATCTTCTTGGTCATAATAGGTTGTTCATTTGGACTTGGTTATTTTATAATTATAAGATAACTAAATCAAAATGATCTACCTACTATGACCAAGAAGACGACTGGGCCAATCAATTTATAAGTAGCTCGCAAGCTGAAATATTGTGGTCACCCCTGATATAGGGGGATTCCCAGATTTTAGTTTCTGTTTAGGCTTGGTAGTACTCATCTCGGTCAGTGGTTGTTTCATTGTTTCATCAGGTGTTAATCTATTAATCACCCATCACTAATTTCCGCCATATTTTATTTTTTTTGTAGACTATAGGTACATCATTAACTATGTGTGCTGTAACAGAGGTTTGCTGAAATTGTAAATTATCTTTTGAACCTAATATATTTTCTGGTCGAACATGTTAGTGATCATTAACAGTTTTACCATTGCTTTTTATATACAGGGGATAATCGAAATCTTAGTGGAGGAAAATTAAGCAGTCATAGAGGTGATTATCGATATTCTGGTTATGCGCCTCCCATGAGAATTCTTGAAGGTAGTAGTTTATCGCCTCTCCCTGGCTTTAGGCGACCACATCGATGTCCTAGCCATCGTGGTGACCCGGTTAGTGTTGCACCATATCATTATATAGGTAAGACTTAACATGATTTAAATTGTATTCTGACATTCTATCATCAGTTTCATCAAAACTGTTGCTTTTAAATTGAAATTTGGTTTAGCTTTTCTTATTGAAAGTACTGGTTTCATTTTGCTTCTTGAAAGGTAAGCCAACAATGAAAAAAAAGAAAAATCTGTACACTTGCTGATGTTTAATTAGTGTCTGAAATAGTTCTTTAGTTTACTTGTTTGTGTTGAAGTTGCTTTTCTGCCATACTGTATCTCTTAACAAACTATTGAAATTAGTCATCAGTTTGATTATATAATGTACAGACACTGGAAGTTTTATAGTACTTTGTTTGCTAGAAACAGCAGTGAAGTTGATCTTTTTGTACGTAACTTCAACTGACTTGCTACTAAGTTCTTTCAAGCTACAGAATTATTGAATTATGCCACACATTAATGAGTTATGAGTGTTCTCTATAATAGGTGTTCTCTATTTCTGATTTAATAGGTACTGGTACCATATTTTATGTTTTTTCTTGTGTTAGCCTTGTTTAAATAAAAAATGCTAAAATGCATATATACATTAATTATATTTATTTTTGAAGCTCTGATTTTTTTTGGCATTTTATAATTTTATTATTCATCATCTGTCCTGTGTAGGATCAAGAGATGTTCAGCTACAACAGCATGGTAACTTCTCTGTGCAACATAGCACAAGAAACCAACGTATGCCTAAAGCAAGTAACTATGGAACAAAATTTAGTGATACCCAAAGCAGACCTAGTGGAGCAAGACTTCCAGGCTCACTTATTCCATCTCTTTATCTTCGCAACTGTAAGTACAGAAGATTATTGTCTCTTGCTTTGACAATAAGTGTTTCCAGAATGTCATGTGGTAAAACATTTACATATCAGTTGCAATAGCTGCATAGTTTGCAATATACATGGCCTACACTTTACATGTTCTTTATTCATTCTATCCTGTGTTCTGTTAGGTTCTACATGACCTGCTTTCTACATGGCGGTACATAACCTTTTGCTAAAAGAGTATAAAAACAACAAGCAATAGTACAAAACAGTTTATTACATCAAAGTATGCCTGAAGCACTTGCAAATCTATCACACCCTCAAAATTTAATGTGAAAGCATCAGATATCCTGTACAGCCTGCAATCTTGAATGTGTGATCACAGCAGTGACTTAAAAACTCTGGGATTAATTTTTTTAGTCAAACTGAATGGCTTGGAAATTCACTGGACCTCAACCCTATGAAAAACAAAGTTATTCTGAAAGACAAAGTGGATGCTTTGCAGAGATGCACCCATCATCATGCACATTCTGCGGATTTGCAGTTTTGCAGACCTGCGTCTGCATTTTTCTGCAGTTTTGCGGAGCTACGGACCTGCACTGCTTGCTGACGTGGTACAGTTGTGGTTCCAGCATGTTCTTAATTATTTTCTTTGGACGTGGTTTCAAAGCTGGAATACTAAGTTTTCTGAAAGCTTATTTGAATTTTTTTCCTACTTGCAGGCCAAAAACATATTGCATAACTAGTTACTCAGTAGCCGGATTCACGTGGAATTAGCTGTTACAGCCTCTAATTGAGCTAAACCAGCATCTCAGTTTTATAAACTATAATTTTTTGAGGGGATCCATGAAGAGTTGCAGACCCAGTTATTGTACACAGTCCACGATACCATTTCCTTGCGGACTTTGCGTATTTGCCAATCCAAAATAGCGCATCTCCGATGCTTAGATGATCGAAATATGCTATTGATCATCAGTATACGATTATTAGTACAGTATGCTATCAGTATACGACAAGACAAGCTTGTGAAACATCTGCAAGATGTGTGACAGGATCTTGAGCTCTGCAAGTTCCCTGCTCCGATCGTACCCTCAAGATTACAGCTGTGAAGGCTAACCCGATTTTATTTGCACTGTTATTCGTCGTTTTGTACTCCCTCCCCCAGCATAAGGTTACGACACACTGTATGTGATCTGTGTTCTTTACTAGCCGAATTTTACTTAGTCTTGAGTATTTGATTTTTATGTGTACTACTTTTTGTCTTTCCTTTCTGCTTGGTTCAACAAATTCTTCTTTCACGTGGTCTGCATTCTGCACGGTCTGATCTCTACTTGGTTTTCTTTTTTCCACGATTTGTATAATGAGATAGCGTGGTCCATATTCTGTGCAACATTGTATTTTACAGTGAGTCTATGTGGTCTATCGTTCAGGCAAATTTTGGTGTCGTTATATTAAACTAGCTAGAAAGAACGTTCTAGAGCTGTTAGTCTTTAGCAAGACGAGTTACACATTATGTAATTTGTTAAATTTTCTTTGTTGCTCATACATTTAAATGCAAGATTGAACTGAGGGTAGATTATGTGACTTCTCATTGATTTAAATCTTACTGCGTGGTTTAAATCTTAATGAATCCTGTAGAGAGCACTGCTAACCTATTTTTCAGCATGTCTCCATTGAATGACTTGTAAAAATCACTATTTGTTTTCTCTCTCTGCAGACATCATAAATTTATTAGAGGAATCTTTCAGACAGAGTATGTTTGCTGGTTCCCATGTGTTTCAAATTAAATTGGCTTAAATTAAGCACGCTTTAGCGGAAACTGGAGCCCAAATATCAGCTTGACAAATAAACCTTTTCATTGATTATTTTCCATATTGCCAGTGCCGGCACGTGATTTGTGTTATTCTGAAATTGAGCTGGTGAATATTTAGTAATATTTCGTTGCTCTGCTGTGGTTTTAATAGCATTCAAGTATTTCGTAAAGAAAACACGGCATTCCGCTGCTGTTCGCATACGGATTTGCCAAAACTTGGCCGACAGCTGCTCAAATTACATTCAGTCGAACAGCTGGCATTCAAAGGTTTCCCTTTTTGTCTGTAGCCATATTATGCACTTCAGTGAAATATTGAAATTCCCGGGTAGAAATTGGCAAGCATTTACCAAGCAGATGCCTATGCATTCATTTACATACATTGCATACACTTGATTTCTTTGCATTGTAAATATTGTTCATTTCAGAACTTTAGCAAGTGCCCATAGAGTGATGAGCCCAATATTGCTTATGTAATCTATGTATTACATAATGAGATTAAGGTCTTCTTGCAATTCTTGTTTGTCAGGGACACTTCAGAAACCCTTACCCAGATGTAAATAAGGAATAAATGCTCTTAATTGCTGAATTAGTTATATAACAGTCCTGCTTTTGTCTGTTTTTGCTGAATTGTCATTTATATGAAAAATATATTCTTAGCTTAATAATGACTGTTTCCTGTGACAACAGTAAATTTTGAAACCCGCTAACATCTAGGTAACAATACTGTGTACTTGTCTACTTTTTACACTTTTCATGTATTGAACAAGAGGAAGAATTGACACATTACTGGCACTAGAGCAAAAAAGCACAGTGTTTTATTCAATATTGTAATCAACACAATTAGTATCTTAGAGGTGAGATAACTAATGTTTAGTAAATGCATAAACATTTAAATGCTAAAGAGGACAAGCTGTAAATTAAAATGATATAATTTAATAAAGTTACCTGTATCCATCGTTAGTAGCAGAGTAATGGGTAGTTCATCAGATTTCTGTACACACCATTTTGTATGATACTTAATCTTGTCCTGTTAAACTCACAAAAGAGTTTATTTCTTAAGTGTTACCCAGGGAAAGCTTTGAAGGAAATTTCAAGTTTTATTTAAACATTTCTTTGAAATCTGTTAAATGACTTTAATTTTAGGTTTCCTTCGCATGGTTGGTGGTTTCTTAAAAAAACAGTTTCAGTTTTTTTGGTTGAGCAGAGTTTTTTGCAAAACGGGGGCAGTTATTACAGGCTAGTACCAATAATTAATTTAGCATTATATATGTGGTGAAATATCGTATGCATCCGCTTCATAGTCTTCTTTGAAGAACTAAACCAAGAGCCAAAAGTTGAGAGTATAAGCAACATTTATTTAAAGGCATTCATTTTAGTTTTCATTAATTTGTGTTGGTTTAGTTGCTTCCTGGAAGATGACTTGTTCATTTCATCTGAGTAAAATTTTTGGTTTTGCACTTCAATCAAATTGCAGTATCATGGCACGTGCTTTAATAGATCTGTCATTTGGAAGCAATACATTGTTGATTGTTCAGCAATTGTCTGTTGGAATTAGTAATCGGATTATCTATGGCACTACAGAACTCCGTGCAAAGAATGCGTTCATCTATGCTGTTTTTTGTTTCGAGCAGAAGGTTGCAATTAGGTGAGTGTAAATATGTTCGGAAAAAGCCGGACCGCTCGCTGTGCCCAAATATTGACTGTTTGTTTGCTTGTTTCATTCTAAGAGCTGTTTAATGAAAATATACGCTTGTCTGTAGTTAAATAAAGTAAGCTGATAGTATTGTTTTCTTTTTTGCAGCCTGCGCGCTGCTGTTGAAGCCCTGTCAGAGGCCCGGTTTTGCTGGCAAGACAGCTTTGCCCCCTGCTGGAATTCATGCTGTGCATGCTGTACTTTGCTGTGAGGAACATTTAGGAGCTCATTCTCTGCTCATTTAGCAATGTTCCGCACAACTAAAATTAACAAACTTCATTTTGCCAACTTGCAGCTAGTGTGCCACTGCTGTTATTTTATCATATATATTTACTATTGCATGTGTAATGCATTCATTATGATATAAGTTACAATACAGAATTGCAGGCACAACTGATGCCATGTTCAGTGCCATATCAAACTGTGTCATTTTTGTTTCGTGTCAACAAATTTCATGTTTTGTGTTTGTTTTGTTTTCTGATAAGGTCATTCTCATTTTTGTTCCTTACGTTAAACTCTGCTTGTTTATTTTTAGCACCTCTAGTCACATTTGTTTTCCTAATGCCAAAAACGATCTCTCATTTGTGATATTTGTGCTGGGTACTTTCAAAATGATTAGTATCATTTTTGTTTTTGACTTAAACTTCTCTAATTTTTATATTGCAGTATCAAGTGCCATTGGAGCAAGAAGTAGCTACTATGGTAACAACAGGAGCAATGTTTACAGTAAGGCCACAACTATCTAATAAATTGAGCTAATTACATTATATGTACAATACATGCTGATTTTTTATTTAAACAATATTGAAAAAGGGCAGTAGCATGAAGTACTAAGTAAAAAGTTGATTGAGATAAATGTTATCAATTTACAAGTCTGTAAATTGTACGAGTAGGATAAGGCAGGTTCTAAATAATGTTGTGCTGAAAAGAATGCAATGATTTTAACTTTGCTACATTGTTCTGTTTTACAGACACAAAAAATATTGGTTCTTGTTAAGACAAGCATAGATCAGGTATCCAAAATGAACTCAACTGCACTAATGGTGGCGCAAAACAGATGAAGTTAAGACATGAGTGTTTAACTTGGTGTTGAAAGAGTTGCAGGGCAGTCAAAAAAATTGGACACGTTTAAAAAACAAAAACTGCATTGTACAGAGGAATCATGGTAGCACAAGGCATTACCAGCTAGTTCCGACGTAATTAATGATGGAGTACAATGATTTTCACATAACGCACAAAACATATGAATTTTTATTCATATTCGTATTCAGGTATCTTGTTTTGGCAGAAAACAAGTTATTGCAATGAAAAGATTTTTGGCACAATAAAATTCCTCAACATTTTGCTGTATTACTTAGTTTGCACACACATGGCCATAGGAACAAAATTTTTCTTTTAAATAACTATGATCAACAGCTTATCTGAAATCAGTAACTAATGAATTTTTATCTTGCTGAACAAAAGCACAAAGTGAGTGGAGCAACAAAAAGATTAATTCAATCTGCGTGCTATCACTGGATTTTTTTTTATTGAACAATTGGAATAAACAGCTATTATCACTGAAGAAAAATTAACTTGAAATTCTGTGCATGAAGTACCTCTAATAATACAACTGCGAAGAAAGGTTTTTGTAGCATTAATAAGAAATGCCAGAAGGGGGAATTATTCCATTCCTTATTCAGAATAATTTATCAATCACATTGTGTCATATCTTCGTTATAATGGTACCGTTAGCAAAAAGTATCAGACTGTTCCATTAGCATATCAGAGATCTGTATCCGCTAATATTCCTCATTAAAAAATTCTAATGAAAGTTTGAAAATTTTAATTTTTACTGGGTCTTGAACCCAGATCTTCTGCATTTCTGGCTTTCGTCTTCGTGTATGGTAAAGCAGGTAAATTTGTTCTTGATTGTACTATTACTTTTCTACTTCCAGATGGTCCTGCCGGCAGTTTCAGAAAACGACACTTTGGTGGTAGTTACAGACAAAATTCAAGGACTGGTTATTCATGAACACGGTCATGAATTTATAAGCTACTCTTTTTAAAAGTCACAAATGTTTTTATCTGATTATATGCAATGACAGCACCTGTAATTAGCATTATTTAGTTATAACGGCATAAAAGCTGATGCAAAATTGCCTGGTGCCTGGTGCACTCGTTTTAATCACACAGTACACAAAGCTTACAATCGATGTAACTATGACCTATACACTGGCTACCTGCTTGTGCAGGCATATCCAAACTGGAAAAACTCCATTATTTCTGTATAGTGCAGAATTAATTTTTTTCTCTTATCTTGAGGTGTTGTAATGTATTTTTGCCATATAATATGTGTATTATTATATCAACACAACATATTATACATAATATCAACACACTGAACTTGCGTGTATTGGTTTGCTGATTAATTAATGTATCCACAAACAGTTAATGCAAGTTTTACTAATGTGCTGTGTTTAAGTTTTAAAATCTAAACAACTTTTATTTGTTGATAATTATCTCTAAAATGTGAAAGTGAATTTCATAGTACATTTACTTACAGACTCAGCTGTGAGCACAACTTTGGTATTATGCTAAGTAAAGGATGTTCTTTTCTATACTGTATTGTGTAGAATGCTTTAGAAGTTATGACAATAATTAATCTTATAAAAATTTATGTTGAGGCTAGTGGCACTTAAATAAATTACATGCCATTTAAAAACAAATAAGTATTTCACTTTTAGCATTATGTGCTTTTTTGGTACAGTGATTATTCTTTATTAAATTGTCTCTGTCAGCAGTGTAATAACTGTTTTGAGATATTAAATATCATATTTTTGTATTGTTGAAAATTTTATTGTTGCTAAAATGCAAAATTTATGTTGTATTAGTGTGTTTTTTTATTTATTTTTTACAAAACTGTTTGTTATGAAACTGTATTGCAGTTCACACAATGATATAAACTTATACAGGTGTTGCCAGGCAACCCCCAAATGATGTTAGTCTAAGATTTTTTCATTCTCGAATTCTGAAAGATTTTCTTATAACAGAAGTGTTTTGGTAATGGTCATTGTACATGTGCAGTTGCTCAAATTGGAAAAGTTCTCATTCAAAAGTATCAAAAAACGACTGCTATTTTACTGTATTTAAAAGGTTTGGGGTGCAAATGAATCTTGTATATTTATGTAAATAATAAACGTTTAATGTAGTGTTGTTAACAGTCATATTTTCTCGTAAGCTTTTGGTGTTTGGATTTGTTATTGTTATTATTTGTAGTATCAAATAAACTAATTAGTGTTTGTAAGTTTATTGGATTTCTGAATTTTTTGAAGCAAATAATTAAAGAAATGATTTTTATTAATTAATTGTAATTTGCTTTGGGTTTAATAGTTACTGTGCGATTTTTAAATTCTGTGATTTTGTTTCAATGGATGAGTTTTTCATTGTCTTGTATTTTGTCTAGCATTACGTAATGCGACACATGGAGTTACCTTTACAAATGATTAGCATTGTGAATATAGTTCAAAGTAGCCAAGTTTTTTGGCACTTAGAGATGTGGTCAGACCAGAGACTCATCAAGGATAATATACTGAGGTTATACACTAAACCACCATTCACATTTGGATGCTGTGGTAGTGGTGGTAGTAGTAGTGGTGGTGGTGGCAGCGGCGGCAGTGGTGGTTTTTGTTGTCGTGATAGTGGTAATAATAGCAGCAGCAGTAGTAGAAGTAATTCTAGTAGTAATTGTGATAGTAGCAGTAACAGATACAGTAGCAGTAGCAGCAGCAACAGTAGAAGTCGTCGTTGTCTCGCCTTAATACTGGCAGCGAGTAATAGTAGTACACTGTAGTGCACGTGGTCAAGATTGTCTAAGCGGGGTTGTGTGGTAAATAAAACTGAGGAGAAGCTATTTTCTCGAATGTCATAATTTGTTAACCAGGTTCGGCATTAGTTGAAGTTTGCAGCCAAGCAGACATTATAAGCTGTTCTCGCGACTACCCACAATTTTTTGCGAGTGTATACATTTAGCATAATTTACACGTTCAAATACAGAAACATTAAGTACTACACTTGTCTATTTCTGTAGTACGAACACGTAAATGAACGATGGCTGAATTTGGGAACATTGTTAGCCTGAGGGCACCAAGAGGATAGAGAATTGTGTGGGCAGGCACTTTTTGATACCCCGCCCCCTTTGAAGACCCTGCTCATTAGAAAGCTTTTTATACAGAACATAAATCAATATAATACAAAAGACAAAATATCTCTTGTAATTTTTACTATAATTTCGTTACTTGTAACATGTTACATCGCAACACTTGCCCCCCCCCCAAGCTTTCGAGCCCCGGTGGCGGGGCCTCCTCGTGAGCTCTTATCTTCCAGTAATGTGCGCGTCAAGCCTAAGATTATCGAAAAAGCAGGTGCATTCTTGAAATAGATGTATTCTGCAAAAAAATATTACCATTTACAATATAAAAATGTGTACGTTCGATATAATGTGCGTTCCACTCGCATAATATTGGCTTCTCATAATTGGCTTGTCCAGCATTCCTTGACGTCACATTCCCAATCACTAGGGGTCCTTACAGCTACTTTCTTCTCAAATTTAATTTGTCGTGTAGTTTTTGATGCAAGCGATAACCTTTTCGGCGGGCTAATCACAACATTCTCGCCTTCCCCGAGAGGAAGGCATCACCGTCTGGACGGCTTCTCTTTTCCCGGCACCTCTCATTCGATACACCTGGGACGTTAATTCCAAATATTCGAATCTACCGTCGAATCGGTCCAGATCTCATTACTCGCCATGTTTACGCTCGGCGTCGGATTTCCGGCCGGCAAAGCGAATCCGACAGATATCCGAACGTTCGACGCAGCAGGTAGGAGGATGAATGTTACAGTTTGAAACGAGGCGGCAAAAACGTTTGTAGTATGAAGCCAGATTGGGCAAATCTCCCGCTGATGGTACCGTGAACTTACACGACCATTAGAACTAATATATTTACTCGAGTATCAATTGTTTTTCAGCGCTGATGCGGCTAATTTGGCACTGCTTAAATCGTTTGTATATAAAATTTTCTTACATCTCATGTATGCAGTCAAACCGAGCAAAAATACATGTATATTAAAGTGCTCGTTTTTATTTTCATATACTTTTGAGCTTTGTATATATTTTCATTTTATTTTTGTGTGCATATCATTAACACTCCTTAGATCTGTGTTATTTTTCTCATTTTGCATATAACTTTAATATACTGAAATAAACTTTAGATAAAATAAAATTACGTTTCGTTTTTTCTAAAACTTGAATGGACCTGTAATTTGAATAGTATAGTTCTCTAGATCAGAACAGAGTAAGGGTTCAGTGGAGAAGAGAAGAAAAGAAGAGGTTGCATGAGAGGAGAGGATAGAAAAGGATCCCAGAGGAAAGGAAAGGACAGGGAAAAGGTGAGGCAATGAAAGGATTGGAGGGGAAATAAGGGACACAGAGAGCAGAAAAGAGAAGGGAAGAAAAGAGAGGAGGAGTGAAACGAAGGGAAGACAAGAAAAAGAAAAGAAAAAGTAAGGCACAACATGATGCTCCCCAATTTGTAAAGTTGGCAGATGACCTGTTTGTGCATGACGTTCAGCAGCGTTTTACTCGGTTTCATTTACATTTGTTTGCGTTTAGATTTGTCTAACTGCATTGTAATTAAGCTGATCACCAATTAATGAAACACACTATATAATATGTAATATAATATATAATAATATAATGGTATATAATATGGATTTCAGCATTTTCTGTAGGTTTACAGTTCAAGATCCCAAGATTGCAATCAGAAATTGCATCTACCCCGAAATTCGTTTGGTTTATCTCTAGAATAAAGTAGCGTAGTGCAAAGTAGGAAAATGAGTAAAAGTTGAGTAGAAGAGAGAAAACTGATTAGTTGAGGGCTGAGATAAAGTGAAGTAAGCAAAAAAATAAAGAAGTGCAAATCTAAGGGAGCCGAATTCAGTGCCATATTATAGTAATGTGGAACTGCTTAAATTTTTACCGAATGTTTCCACTGTTTTATTTCATTGGCACTGGGCACATGTAATTTGTCTGACAGATTCAATTATTACCCACTTCTCATAGTGTTTTACTTGTTTGTCTAAGTGTGAGTAACTAACAGGAATTTAGAATTTAGATGTGTTTGATTTGCACTATAAGTGTAGATTAAAGCTATTTGTACCTACAGAGTGTAGATAGATTTTGACACGCGAGTGTCTAAAATGCTAAGCAGTACAACTAACATCAGTTAAGTTTTAATAACTATTTGCTCAAGTCGATGATGCTATAACGCAATATCATAACAACCAGAATGTTTAACGGATACTGAGAAAATAGGAAAAAGCAAAATGCCCCTGTTTCGAATATTTACGAGTTAATAGTCCAAAGACTCAGCTATTTGCGCATTTACCTGTACGAATTTTCACGGTCCCTTTTCGGTTCTTGTCAGATGATTGCGCCTCCGGGGCGATCCGTGGAAAAAATAACTCCCGCATTATCCATACCAGTATTCAAGTTTTGCACAGGTGTGAAAGTTTTTGTTCAGGTATATGCTTATCTTCGACATATCACCTAAACCCCGTCAGTCAGCCGTACTGATTTGCCATTAACATTTGTTATAACATCTAATATAGGCTTACAGTTAACATTCCTGTGTTATTCTTGCAATTCTGAGAGGTCTTTAAATTCCTAAGGCTTGCAAAGTGTTTTTTGTCTGACGAATAGATGAAACCGCGGAGCTTGACTTTGTTTGTTGTAACGATAATTTTAAAATAAGTAGTATTTTTGTTTATTTTATTTTTTATTTATTTCGCACAACCCCTAGTGCAGAAAAGTGCCGTAGAACCGTACCAATTGTTGGCGACTAATTATCTGGTAGCTTAGTAGGACAGCGGTATGGTTAGCTACTCACTTTTCTAAAGTTCGTGGCTCACAAAATACATAGATAAATGATTTCTAAAATTATTTTTCCTAGTAAAAACAGCTGTTGAGCAGCGGCGGATTATGATTTTATGGGCCTTAGGCTTGAGCTTGAAACGGGCCTTTTAAATTGTATAATGTAAACTTAAATTGTGTAAACGTGAATTGTGTAACTTAAATTGTGTAAACTTGATTTGTGTAAACCCGATTTGAAATATAGTGACTGACTTTTGAGAAAAAACTTTTTTCTACATTTTATTTTGGCGGGCATCTTGCTCTTTTGTCAATTTATTTTTTTTACAAAAAAAAATTGTTCGTTTTATTTTGCCGGGCCCCTTTTGATCCCGGGCCTTAGGCTTCAGCCTATTCAGCCTATAGGGCTATCCGCTACAGCTGTTGAGCAGTATAAACATTTTCAGCTGATATTATAAAAAAATCATAATGCCGTGTAAAAAATGCAAGGTGCTGTTATTGTTTTTTAGAACAAACAGCTTGAATCCCAACGTTGCAGCTTTTAGAAAAATTCATATACGGCTAATTTTAAAAGCATAGTTAACATATAGCAATATATGTATAAATACACACATTTTTAAACTTCGCAGATACAACTTCCTAACATGCAGAACTGTCACAGTTCTGTGTGCGATATGGTTCTAAACTAATGGTGAAAGTTGCTAGGTCAGTGAAGTGGATATAATAGTTTTAAGGTTTGTCAAATTACTACACAAATGAATATAATTCCGAAATCTTATGACGAGTGGAGACACGTGTTCCAAAGGCTAAATCTAGCTAGTGATTTACCCATGTAAGTATTTCATCAAACCTTCAAAGTAGGAAAAGTTGTAAAAAGATTGGACAAAAAAGTTTTTTTCACCACACCCTAATGTACAAAGACCAGAAGTTTGTACGCAATTAAGTTTGAACAAATTAAAATACACTCGAACCTAAAAACAATATAGCATGGAAATCATAGCAAAATTTAAACACATAGTCTAGTAGAATGCAAAGCCTAAAAAGAGAAATTGGGTTACAATTTAAAAACACAGCTTAAGAGGTTTCTCTACCAACATGTCCATCAAAAGTTAAATATTGAGTAAAATCGACATTTCATATTCGGGCATTTGAAAAGACCGAATATAGCGAACTTCGCTACCCAGACTTATAGTGTTTCATAATATTGATTCAATAATTAGAGCTATTTAGCTAAATAATGAAATAACTAACATGCTTTGTAGAATATGTGTAATACGTAACTATTTTATCACTTTGTAAAATTTTATTGCTTATTTTTCAAAATAATGGTTCGGCCAGTATTCATTTACAGCACCTCAACAAGCAAGAACCTATCGTAGGTAGCACGGACTTATTCCCATGGATCGTTAAACAAAATAGACGTCATATCATCAATTTTTGATTGTGTCCACAACAATGACGAGGACGAGTGACAGCATTTATCACTTGAAACCCACTTGAAATGGGTATCCAGGAAGCAGAACCCGTTTAACAGTATTAGCAAAATATACAAACTGAGATGTGCGGTATTTCCAGAGCTCAACAGTTTCTTTCTACAGGAAGCAACAGTCTAGTAGAAATACGAAAAACAATGCAAAATGAACTTTGATTTCTGCATTTCGTTATTCCAATTATTCATATAAAACTTGGCATGACCGCACTTATCAATTGGACTTTGTATAGTATAATATCGGTATTCTTATTTCATCTGTTATAGTGTTTCTTTTATAATTGTCTACAAAATAAATTTGCACAATTATTATAGGAAAATAGACATCTATAGTTGACGCTGTAATGAAAATTGATGAAACATTTGCAATATGTAAATTCTGAATGAGTCATGCGTCAACAAATTTTTAGAAATGTCTTATTCAATCATTAGGTTATTAGCGTTTAAGAAACGGCGGGTGAACATTGTGAATATGTATTCCGGAATGTCACGCTGTTGGTTGATTGCAAAAACTGGCATTTTAAAATGAATGAGCATTAACGACAACGTCCAATTCGGCATCAACTCTTTTCGCATTTTCACTTCCAAAAAGTAGGGCATCGTTACTAACAACGTTCACTGTTAAATTGTTCCTTTACGCTGCATATTTTAATCAGTGGACACTCTAGTATAATATAACTCCTTCAGCCGATATGGAAACTTTCAGAGATGTAGCACACGTATGTATGTATGTATGAGGTAAAAATACAATTATATTTGCATAACTTCATATTCCCACGATACAAGTTGGTTTTGTACATTCCAATATCAACGTATTTCTTGATGAACACCTAACATAATGTGCTCAAAAATGGCTGACAATGAGCATGTTTATTACCATAGAATGTAACACGTAACTCAACTAATTAAGTTTAAGCCTTCCTTTGTGTGATCAACTTCAATCTTTTAGTAGGCTTGAATGAGATAACTACAATATAATACTGGAAATAATTTAAAAAAAGAAATTCTATAAAGCAAGTGGTTATAAAAAAGCTTACAATAAAACTAACCGTAATGCTGAAAATACTTCAAAAAAGGAAATCCTATAAAGTGGTTTCAAAAAGCCGTTTATATTATTATATTACATGAATTCGAGTGATACGCGTTCCGCCTGATAATATTGAATTATGACATTTAACTTGCATAATTTCTGAGTGACACGCTTCCCAGTGTTTTTTCCCAGTAAAAATTTTAGCAAGCAGAGTTTGATTTTTTGCACCTGTTTTTCTTGTAGAGCAATATTTTCGGGAAAGTCCCGTACGTAGTCTAGACGCGCAACACTCATCGAGGATGCGTACAATCGTAGCACAATTTTACTTTAGTACTGTGATTGCACACTTTAATTTTGAATTCGATGTATAAACTCATGCATACTACGCACTCACGAACATTTTGGGTTTAGTTTGATTTTTTGCTAGATACATCAATTGCTGAAAAGTTAACTTTCTCTTGACCAAGCATTGGTTAATTGCTTGTACTGACAGCTGGTAGCGAGCCTGTTTAGCTTGTAAGTCACACCATTTCCCAGTTTGGCAAATAAACACTCCTCTATATGATGCACTTGAGTCTCTCTCCAAGAGTAACTTTTTCTACTCCTGAATCTTCTCTCCTGTTCACGGATGCCCTGGAGAGGCAGTGAAGCCAAGCTTAGTTATCAGATTGATAATTTCATAAAAGGTTTTGCTAAATGTTTTACTTGGTATGTAAAAAAGGGTATGCTGTAAGAGCCTTATCTTTTCAAAAGTCAACGAAAGGCTTAAAAACGTCACATTTAGGGACCGTACAGTAATTAGATTAGTGATTTATTTTCTCCACAAATTTACTTTTAAACATAAAATATACAAAAATACAAATGGGCATAGGAGAAATAGTAGCGAAAAAGCAAAGATTAGCGAGTCAACCAGTTTTCTCAGAAAGACAAATAAACAAAATAACACTAATGACAGAAAAAACACAACTATGAAAATACATAAACATGTATAAATACAAAAAATAAAAACACAAATATAAAAATACAAAAAACAGCCATTCCTAAAGAAAAAACAGTCAAGCATTAAAGATATTATACTGTTCAAAACAAAAAAATCAGATCAAAATGAGAATACTTAAATGTTCGGAAAAAACAACATTCGTAAAAGAAAATTTAACTGGAATCAAGATTTTTAGATAGGCATAATTAAACAGAATTAAATGAAATTCAAATCAGTAGTTTAAGAAAAGTAATAGTCATCAACTATGTATAAAGAGACTATGAATATACAAGTGAATAGCAAAAATAGCAGATTGTCCTGACAATTGCAAAACATTAAGCAAAAAAATCTGAATTTAAAAAATGGCAAAATATGATCCAGATTTAATTTTTGTAACAGCAGAATACAAAAAACTATTTGATTTGACAAATAAACAATATTTTAAGTTTTTAAGCTTTACTAAGGAAAAACAAAAAAAAATAATGCACAATGAATGTATTTAACAGTTCAGCTTGGTATCAACTTTATAAAGTAAAGCGCTATTAGCACTGGTTAGTATTTTGATGGGTGATTTAACGCCATTCCGTGATTGAATAGACTTTTCGTCGCACAAACTAGATAAGAAAAAGCGCCACCCTTTTACCCTTATTGTGAGATCCACTGTAACTAGTCCAGCATTTTTGTATTGATACTGTAGTTAAAATGTCAACATTTTCGCCATAAACTTTCAATGTTTTGATTAGTTTTTCATTAAAAGCAAATATTTTTCTAGGTCTATATTGTTTATGTTCCAATAAAGCTGTGGCAGAATCTGTTAGACCCTGTACTATTTTGAAAAAAAATGTTGTTTATTTTCCTGACATAATTTTTCGAACACCTGATGTTATAGAACGCGTGCAAAATCCCTTAGATGTACTAATAATATTATCAGTTATGAGTTCTTCATAATATCTGAGTCAGGTTAATCTTAAAGTTTATTTATTTCAAGCACATATATATCTAATTTATGTAAAAATCCTAACAAAATCACTAATTTGGTAATACTTTAATTGATTTAATGTGCTGGGTTAACTGTGTCGTAGTGTTTTTAGCGTTCAATTCACAAGTAGTGGATCAAATCAATACTATGACTAGCTACGCAGTGGGCTTAGTTTACTTTTTGAAATTCTGATTTTAAGCATTTGGGTAGAAAGTGGCTTCTAATTATTATATCAGTTAATTGATACATTATATATGCCTTATAGATCAGATATTTAATATTAAAAATTCTACGCAGCAATTAAAGTTGCAAGCGGATAAATGTGTAAAATAACATTTTAATATAAGACATGTTCTGTACTCTGTGCACAACTAACTGTTCAACCTGGTCTACACCTTATCAACATTTAACTAAGAATATGAAATATATCGAAATATGAAATAGGATACACATTCTGCACAACCTGTAGTAAATATTTTTATGAAAAACGATGTTGGACAGAAGGTCAATATATCTAGTTGAACGTCACGAAAAGTTTAAGTCTATAGGCAATAGTATTACATAAAAGACCGCCTCGTGGTGCCGGTTTTTGCACATTTTTCGGAAATACCTGTTGTAAAACCGTCCCCGGAGGTCTGCCTTGGAGGGTGTCGGTCGCCGGTTTTAGATGAACTGTCAACCGAACAGGATCAACTTTTATTCGTTTACAATATGAGAAAATTTGAGCATGATGGACGCCGACTGTCAGGCCAAGATAGCGAGGCGGTCAATTTGTCTTTGATCATTCAGCAAATATGTGTTTAAGGTGTCCGAGACACTGATTATTGTCCCACTAAAGTTGTTAGCTTCTGGTAAAATTTACGACACGCGACAAATGTCTTTGGCTCTGTGTGCCTTTTCTTTTGTTTGGAATTTCAAGGGCTGTATTAGTCATGTACTCAAGTCTTGTAGTATACATGTATAGGTTTATAAACTACTCTATGTATGTAGTAGAGAAGGCATTAGCTTTTAAAATTTTTAACTTACCATCTTACCATCAGTTAGATGAGAGAAGATTATATTAAATTAGTATTTCAAATATAAGCTATACTAGTCCAGAATGCTAAGTGTTGGGTTACTCGTTTATTAAGTTTTTCTGCCCAATTGCCTGAATACGTAATTTAGAACACCACTTACCGTTGTCACAGAAACCATTTTTCGTAAATGAACGCGTTTCAGAACAATATTTTTCGTTGTCATGATCAAAAAATTTAAAATACGTGCAACAATATTTTTAAAAACTAATAAAAACTTATTACATGAACAACGAGAACGAAAACAGCATTACGACGAGAAGACCTCTTTATAGAGTTCGCAAGTGAGTAACTAAAAAAACTCACAATTAAAATACTTACAATAACTATATGCTAAAACGATACTGAAGTTACCATATGCAAAGATTGGCCTAAACCGTCTATCTTATCACCTTTTTATCATACAGCACTGCAATATAGAGGTATGTACAAATGTTAAATTATTGTAGTAAACACACTTTATAATTTTTACACGTGAGTTATTTAAAGGATGTAGCGTTTATTTTTTCGAAAACCTCACTTTTTACCTTATGTGGGTAAAATTTGGCGGAACGTCTAACTTTTCAGTCAGATCTGGAAATGGGTTAGGGCACCGGTCGTGGATATGTTACACGGCTTCACTATTTTGAAGTAAATGGCCTGGGTGTATGTCCAGTTAATGACCGCCCAAGTGAACAGCTCGACTGATGTTTTTGTTTAAAACCGTTTATTAAAGACTTTTTTGTTATTTTTGAAGTTCAATTACAAACTTTTTACAGCATTGCGTAAGACGAGAAAAATCGCATTATGCGCATTCCGGTATTAACAAATGTGTACTTTTTGTATATTTTTGCTTGCAAAAAAAGTAGAGGGTCTGTAGCGCGAGATAGAAATAAGGTGAATTGGCGTCATTATGAGTTAGGTCTGCTAGATTAGGTATTTTTTAAGTTGCTAAGTCTTGTGTGTGGATCAGACTCGGTCACGTTGGAATTGATGGGGAAGTTCTGTACACATAGTTCTGCACACAGTTTAAAGTGCACACTGCGTATGTCTGAGAAATGAACTTATGACAAAATCTTTGATTCTTATAATTATGATTGATGAATTCTCATTCTTATCGATTGTTATTATACAATGGCTCATATTTGGTTACCTCGCCGTTTAGGTTTTGTACCCAAATTTCACCTGCTGCATAATATGAGTTAAACAAGCATTTACCACAGAATATGTAATAGACTGCACATTTTATTTGGCGTGTTGTTCAGCGCTAGTTAATAAGGTAAAATAACTTATAAACTTTCTTGCAACGACATTGTTATGAAATGACGAATGTTTTAATTGCTTTACTGCTTCTTGTGCGCTAGGATAAATTAGTTGTTTTGCCGCACGTTTCTCTTAACTCCTAACGTCACTTGGATAAGTTACACGTTGAAATTACTTTTCAGAACGAGCTACATCCAATTAAACAAGGCGGATCCAGAAAGGGTGTGCGTTTAATGGTATTAATCTAAAACAGTAGAAAGTGCACTGATATCATTTTTATCGACAATGCCTCCAAGTTTCTAAAAAGGGAGCGAAATTATTTAATTTTAAAAATTTGTTTATGTATTTATTTTAATGTGTGTTATGTATTAAAAAAAGAAACGTCCCCTTTTTGGATTGACACACCTTGGGTTTAACTCGGCGGCGGAATGACAAACCTTCTCATAAAGAGGAGAAAATTGCATCGCTTTTAAACTTTCTCCACCATTCGTCTCAATTTTGTCTGATCGCTTCTGTGAGGCCCAGGATAATCGCCTACAAATGGGCTTCCTGGGGCGGGTTGCCTGGCAGACGTGGACCACGCGGTGCGAGATAACGAGTTACAGTGACAAACGTGCTTGAAACATATGCAGTAACCACAGCACGTATAGGTGTGATAATAATAGTCTCAGTGTAAGTCGAGATAACGAAAAGCTCTGAAAATTGTTAGTCTTGATATTTAACAGGCTTACTTGACAGGTTTTAAAACGGCTGATTTCTAATCATTGATCAATATAAATTTGTAGAGCAGAAACTTAAGTAAAGGAAAGAAAAAGAAAGAAAGAAAGAAAGAAATGAACGGAGGTTGGAATGAAAAAAAGGAATAAAGAGTGAATGAAACGAGAAATGGAAAGAAGGAACAAATGAATTGAAGAGGAATGAAGAAAAATTGAAGGATGAAAGAAAAGAATAAAAGTAGAGAGGGTGAGAGAAAGGAAGAAAGAAGAACAAAGAAAGAAAAGGAAAGAAAGAAAAAATGAAAGAATAATCGATGCAAAGAAACAAAAGAGAAAGAAAAAAGCAAAAAATCGATGTAAAAGCAAAGAAGATAAAAGAAAAGTAGAAAGAAAAAAACTAAAGGGAAAGAAAGAGTGAAAAAGAAAGAAAGAAACCAAAAATAATGAGCCACTCACGTCAGTTTTCAAAGTAAATTTATTAGTGTAGAAATTTTAGTTTGAAACAATTGGATTTTCACACTAATTTTTGTTTGCTTCATTTTAAACTTTTTCAGCTGCTTCCTAATAAATATATAAACCGAAGTCCTTATTTCCTCGTTTAATAATCGAAAACAAGGTTTGACATTTTCTTTTCATTTCAGTGGCACTGTGCACAAAATAATCAAGCATTATCACCCACACACAGGTAACGCGTGCGTATTATTATGTTGACTCCCAATTAACTGCTACACACTGGTGGTGTTGTCACATTAGATTTTCAATTCCTTGTGGTAGGAAGAATAGAAAAAACTATATTAATGTTGATAACGATAATAGTAATTTAATGAGAACTCTATGATTATAAAGATGTTTCGCTAGAGGCAGTAGTAGGCCTAACTCGCAAGTAATAAAGCATTGTTGGAGCTTAGAACTGTTGGGTAATGTTGGGAATACAGTCGCACACGGTTATAACGTATCTCTAAAAAACAATTGTGACTCTTATGGTAAACAGTAATAGTATCGTTATGGTCTATTTTCATTTAGTGGAAAAAGACAATGTGTTTACAAGTTTATAAATGCCTATTGGAAAAAAAGATTTGTTTTCTCTGTAGTATTTGCTTATGTTAAATAAAACAGCAGTATATATATTTGAATTGGTAGCAGCGACACATACAATGAGATGAATGTGTCAGTTTTACACTCACCACACTTCACAAGTAGTTCGCACACGTGTCACACTCAACGCCTAGTGAGATGTGATTATACTACTCACGTGTTGTCTACTGAACAACCTAGTGCAGGTGACTGATGGAGTTGAATGATACTCTTTAGATCATTCGTATGGCTTTCAAATATAAGAAACCTTTAACTAATATTAGAAAAAAAAATTTTTTGTGACATGGCCAATCCGTTTATCTAATCTCTTTTCGCCAAACTAATTATAGTGTTAATGATGGAATCAAACCAAAATCGAATTTTGAAACCAAACTTGTACAAGAGAAAAGAAATGCGAAAAAATGTTCTTCGAGTCTGGATTTGAACCAGAGGCATTTTGAATTACGGTTAGGTGCTTTACCACTAAACTACTCAATCCCAAAGATAATTCATATTTGATGGCCACAACACTGTCGCTTCCTGGAGACATAATAAGTCCTATTACATTCAAAACTAATTTTCTCTATTGTCGTTTTAGGGCTTCCATACATTAACCAGGTTTACTCTTTAGAAAATGCCAGCTTAAAATACGATAATATGTCTTTGATCAGATTATTAGTTTCATTTAACTTGTTGGTTAAAATTTTCCCACAACTTTCACAACGGTTTAGTGGCTGTCATCCATCCAACTGCTGGACTGTCTGTTAATGCTGAACTTCGCGTTTGCGATTCGCGAATACTTGCTTGTTCTGTACCCAGAATAAGGAGTTTAGTTATAATGAAAAGCGAGCCCATTGTTGGTCTAATACACACATTTGAAAATGCTAGCCAGTTAACTACTTTTGAAGCTGTCACAGCCACTGGATCCACCCCACGTGTCCTCATGAAGCACTTACCCGTACCCCTGTTGTTACAGCTGAACCTGCTACAGTCCAGTTCTGTTTGTTTGGACAAGATGCGAAATTCCTGTAAATATTTTGCCTAATGTAAGAAGAGCCCAAGCAAACATAAGGATGAGTGATCCGAGGCGTATTTGTGCTAAGCTCATGTAATCCTCCTGTCAGCGTTATCATCGCATCACTATCACAACCATCACTCAATGCAATGTTCTCACATCACTGGATATCAATCACAATTATACAAAGTAATGAAAGTATTAACTGTCACCAAGCGATAATAAACGTTATGATGGCTGCGCACGAGTCAATTCTTAGAAGGCAGGCAGGTATGTAGGTAGGTAGGTAGGTAGGTAGGTAGGTAGGTAGGTAGGTAGGTAGGTAGGCAGGCAGGTAGGTAGGTAGGTAGGTAGGTAGGTAGGTAGGTAGGTAGGTAGGTAGGTAGGTAGGTAGGTAGGCAGGCAGGTAGGTAGGTAGGTAGGTAGGTAGGTAGGTAGGTAGGTAGGTAGGTAGGTAGGTAGGTAGGTAGGTAGGCAGGCAGGCAGGCAGGCAGGCAGGCAGGTAGGTAGGTAGGTAGGTAGGTAGGTAGGTAGGTCTTGGGTGGGTTTGGATGGATGGATGGATGGATGGATGGATGGATGGATGGACGGACGGACGGACAGACAGACGGACGGACGGACGGACGGACGGACGGACGGACGGACGGACGGACGGACGGACGGACGGACGGACGGACGGACGGACGGACGGACAGACAGACAGACAGACAGACAGACAGACAGACAGACAGACAGACAGACAGACAGACAGACAGACAGATAGATAGATAGATAGATAGATAGATAGATAGATAGATAGATAGATAGATAGATAGATAGATAGATAGATAGATAGATAGATAGATAGATGAAAGGCCTGCCAGGTGAGAGAAGTTGATAGGTATGTTCAAATACAGTTAATATTTTCCTATGTTAGAGTACGGTAAAGAGTATATTAGAGTAAGACAAATCTTGCTTGCGATGTCATTGTTTCTTTTTAAACCAGTAGGATTTTTAAATGCAGCAGCTGGCATGCTGGACTTAGGTCTTCGCCATACGAATTGTAGGAATTCAGCATTTTATAAGTCTAAACGCCCTGAACCTATACACAACATTGCTATTGTGTCTTAATAAGGTACCATTACGAACTGAATATAGCCGCCATCTTTCTTTTTAGAAGAAAACCATAGTAAGAGACAGAGACTTCTGTTGTTCAACAGCTCGTTGGGCCCAAGTGTTCAAGTTGAGGTATATGATTTGATGTCTATCATCTTCAAACTGTCATTTTTGTCGACGTTAATTTGGGTAATTGCCCCCGCGCCGGGCTCTTCGCAAAGTCGGGCTCGTTGGGCGCGATTACAGTGCCCCACCCGCTGCGGCCGGCGTCGATAAGTGAATCGAAAAACGAGCCGTGCACTGTTTTCGACAATTCCGTGCCTGATTATTCGTAAAATTTTAATGAGCGCAATTACGAAAAAAGGGTCTGTTAGAGTTGTAAGTAGCGAGCGATGCAGAGTAATTACTCGCTGAAGGCATGGACTATCGCAGCTTGAGTCCTGCCCCCTACTAGAGTCTAATTTATTAAAACTTGCAGCGCGGAAACTTCTTGCGGAATCGCTCTGTACTGCTGGTTAATAAAAAACGCAAGCCACCAGTGAAATAATTAAATATTACATTAGATCAATAAGTGTGTTATTATCGCCATAAAATATTCAACAGAACATGGCCGCCAAGCACGGACAGTTTAAACTAACTGAGATCACTCTTGCAAATGGCATAGATTGGGCATGTGGTTATAGTCCCATAAATTTTACGCCTTGTGAAATTACATGCCTTTTATTAACGCATCGCATGCTTTCACACTTCACACGCGCCCACTTGTGCCAATATAGCCCTCTCTTGTGGCCAAAGGGTTCATTTATCAATGCACACATGAACGGCATTTTGCCCTAACCATTTCCGATAGTTCTTCCGTTATGTAATTTTCTACCTGACGAAGAGCACTGGTTAATAACGACACTCCCGGGGTTTCGGAGCGCACCCCACTGTTCATTATCCAACCTAATATAAAACCGAGTTAGTTTCCCGCGGTGTAGAAACACAGAACCAGGGCTATAATTATAACGGAAATGGCGGATCTAATCCTGACCACATCGCCAACTATAAACTTAATCTAGAAGATTGCTAAGATAGGTCAGACAAGCGTTTAAGGCCTCATGTGATCAGCAATTTTTTTTTTGTAAAGAATTATCAATGTTATAGTTCTTTCAGTTATCATGTTACGCCATTTTACTTAGTAGCGATATTACTAATCAAAGAAAACCAGTCACTTTTGACCGCTTGGCTGGTCCTGGTTGGATGGTTTATTGGATGATTGGTTGGTTAGCGGTTGGGTGTTTAAATTTCAATTTCAGTTTTATTTCAGACATAAAAGCGGCCATGTAGCATGTTGCACACAGTAAATTGTAAAAGATAATTGAGAGTTAGTAGATTAAACTAATTTTTTGAAATTAAGAAATGCAAAAAATATGTGCATAGATGAAGAATAACACATAGGTTGTTTGGATGGTTGGTCGGTTGATTGGTTTATTTGTTGATTGCTTGCCTAATTACCTTCCTGGTTAGCTGATTGGTTGGTTGGTTGGTTAGTTAGAGTATTGGGTAGTTAATTTGTTTGTTGGTTGGATATTTGGTTGATGAGTTAGTTAGTTGGGGATTGGTTATTTAGTTTGTTTTTAGACTGCTTGGTTTATTGATTGTTTGAACGGTGGTCAGTATGTTGATTAGATGATTAGATGCATCACTCGTTGTTTGATTAGTTTTGATTCATTAGTTGTTGGTTGGTTATTTTATAGATATATTGATTGATCAACTGATTAAGTACTGACTAACAAAGATTGACCAACTGACCTGCTGAGAGGCCAATTAACCTCTTACTGACTGACTTATTAATTGACTATATAATTAATTAAACAATCTGTTAATTAATAGAGTAATAGATTAATAGATTAATAGACTACCGAGGGACAGGGATATTCCTAGGGGTCTGTGTAAGACGTGGAAAACCATAGAGTCATTTCTGGTTTTAGTTTTTTGGGGTTTAACAGGCCAAAGGTCAAGGTCACACAATCCAAAAATGTCAACATAAATTTTTGCCAATAGTGACTTCATGTGAGGTCGTGCGTCTGCTCATCTACTGAGTGCCCTCCACTTATAACAATGACGCCTTTTTGTTTTGGCATGTTGATTGTGCTGCTATAACGCACGTAAAGCTGCGTGCGGCTAATAAGCACCTCTAGCGATCTATTAAATTATCGGCTGTGTTTTCTTACAAAGAGGTAAAATATTAATATTCTATTAGCGCAATAGCCCATAAATTGATTAGTATTATGTGCTTATTTAATTAGGCTTGGTAAAAATTTGTAGAGAATCTGGGTAAGACTGGAGCTATTGCTTGTAACTGGCTTCTTTCAGTCAGTGCTCAATGCATCTGTGTGTATTGTGTAGGTGAAATTAAGCCAGAACGGAAAAAATTACTAATTAATGCATTATTATTTCATTTATAATTATCATGTGTTAGCAATATGAAATATATAGCATGTCACGTAATTGTTTTATGAGATTTCTACAATGCTTTGCTGAGAAGTTAATAGACGTAATGTGATGCTAAAATATTATTACTTACATACAACGTACTTGTCACAGGACGTAACCATGACTTATTCAGGGCATCAATTATTAACTGGAGACATACTTTGTCTATCATTAGAGGTACATGTAAGATTTCAGAAGAAACCATATTGTATTAACAATGACTGCTTACAGTGTAAACTAGCAATATTTCCCAAGACAGTTCTATAACAGATGTCGACAAAAATACGTTTATAAAGAATTAAAAGGAATTACATGTATGGTAATCAAATTAGCAGGCCTTAACTGAGTGATAGAGTTTTAAACAATGAAATTTCATAAGCTAAAATTAATTGTGTTTATTAATTATCGTTTATCAAGTTCAATGTCTAACAGTCTATCATGGAATTACATATATATTGTACAGTTGACCTAATTTTTGTAGTCCTTGGTTTAGTTCCTATGGTTTATCATTGTTTCAGTTTATCAACGAATTTTGGAATAAAAGATGTAAATCTTAAAATAAAATTGCATTAATGTGTGTATGTCTTGAAGTGCTTTTTTGATTTTTACCAATGCACGGCTTTTCGTAAAGTAAAAATAGAAAGCAACTGTACTTGCTATCTTGAAATTGAGATTTCTAAAGACAGTAAT
>JAQGDQ010000015.1:807500-840000 GCA_030141605.1 Tubiluchus corallicola
AAGATCACGAACAGAATGTAAATTAAATCTCGATACGGAAATAACAAGATATTTTAACAAGAGTATAATTACAAGAGCACAATTCTGAACCCGATGGATCACACACAGAAGCTTTTAGTCAAAATGAAATGCATGTAAATGACGTATGACTAATAGTATACAGATTTAGAAGCAAAACTCTGATAATGAAATACATTTGCTTTTAAACCAAATCAACTTTGTTTTAGTCTCGTGTTTTTAATCGTCTGACATGTTTTAAAGGTTTTTACGAATTTACCCTAGTTTGTGCTCGTGCATCGCATATGTCACCTACCTTATTTTCCATAAAATATAATTACTTATGGATGACCTCCCCTCTGCGAATTGAACTGAAATGAACAAGAAAACGATAAAATCACAAGAAAAAGCATTTGATTTTAAATAAAAAGCACATCCAACATATTTTTTGTTATTAGAAATATTGCGAAATTTCGAACTTGTCAAGCAAAAAATATATAATTTTTTTTTCAATTAATTTAGTCTTGTTCAGGTGACAATGTGCCTTGACTTTGAGTCAACAAGCTTCGAGATGACGGCTAAAACAAGATAATCTATGAGCACTGGGAACGAGATTACTAAGAAAAATATGTACATGTATATACATAAAAGTGCATTTATGATAAGGCTGCCTGATATATATGCTATTTGTCATAAATGCACCTTCATGGGCCATCCAATTTTAATGCTTCGGTTTTGTTTCGTATCGCTGTTTTTCCACACTTTGAAGTGGCAAAACAGTCTTGCTTGCATTTTCTTTGAAACAGTTGACTTCTTGTAGCCTAAAGCATCTGCCCGTAATGACAGAACTCATCCCCATGTGTCCTATTTGCTGAATTTATCGTCAAATTTGTTCTGGTGTACGATCTTCGTGGGTGCCATGTTTTTAAACTTGTCCGTGCTGAAATTAGTCTTGAAATTACGGTAATTGTGCTGGTCGCAGGAGTGCCTCAGGTAATAGCTACACTAAGTCAGTTTTACACTGCATTAGCGCGACAGATAGACAAGATATTGGGTAATCTGACATTCTTATGGAGCCCGAAGATGATTCTTCAAAAGCGATTGCAAAACCAAACGGACTCCTGCCATACATATCAAGGACATGCTACTGCATATGAAGCCTATTTAACCTTCTTTTTTTACTGTTGTTTTATTCAAATCTTATAGTCTCAAACCGGCTTCAGTTTAGATTCGGAAGACGCTGAATTTCGGAAAACTGGATCTACCCGTTCGTTAATTCGCGCCGTCATGGGGCGTTCGCTGCATGAGATTCCGTTCGCATTTGAACAAATCTTCGCTGATGGGAGCACCGCCAACGTTGTATAGCAAAATGTGAAGACTGTTAGTCTAAATCGTTACAGGAGTCTCTGTGTCACTTCACCATCTACAGCTGTCACAACTAATTTGGCTTGTCACGTGTGTCAACATTCCAGCACCACCATTTTAGTTTGTTGCACATCTTCTACTAACTTATTTTCATTCTTTGATGCTGTTATTGTATAATGTGTATTGTCAGAAAGTACAGAAGTGTGGATCTCTTATTATAACGAAATAATAATGAATAGAATTTATAACGATAAATCTTCTTATTATCTTATGATGGTGATTGATGTCACATTAATCTTTCAAATCTATCATAGGCCACTGTTTCCATAGTAGGTGGCCGACATTTTGCGTGAAGATGTTACAAATCAGATCCTAATGGAGCCTGATTTTTTATTTCCTCACTACGGCCCACAAACATGCCAGTTAAATGAACACGGCCCACAAATATGCCCGTTAAATGAACCTGCCCTGTATGTTGTTACTGTTACATTTGTGTGGTTTTTTTTATTCTAATGTAGAAATGGATCTACCCCAGCAATGCGTATTCTAAATCCCAACGAAAAAATAGATTCTTGGCAATTCTTTCCACCATGGGTAAAATCTTCAAATAGCTTCTTTTAAAGAAATGAGCAAGAGGTGTTGGATACAAGCACATTAATGCTTTCACTTTAGTTTTGTCAATAAAAGGACAACTAAAGGACAACAACTGCTTAATATACAAGGTTGTTCTAAAGAAGCAAACTGAACGAGCAATTTAAATTTTGTCAGCTTATAATCTGATATTCGGGTTAACACACTTGTGAATATAATTATAGTAAAGTCAAAAGAACCCAGAGAAAGTTTAAATTTGTTATAATCTCACGATGATTAATTTTTCAGATTACTCAGAAATAAGCTTGTATGGTCTTGTTTTCATTTTGTAATCGAATTAAACTTACAAATTTTCATCGAGCAAATGTCGATTTACTGTGCAAATTCTTACTTCAATGATGTCAGTCGTCGAAAAAGCATTTTTGGCCCGCGCTCACTGGCCAAGTATGAGACTATGGTGACGTAAGTTGTTTTTATGTCCTCTTGTTACTTGAGGTTTTCATATTGTGGCAAAAATGACCAAGAAATTTACAATGCAATAAGCAATACCTACGACTCCATGGTAATCTCGTGACGTGCACGAACAACCAGTGGCCATTAAAAATATGCCCTTGGCTATATTTTACCTGATAATTTCCAAAGAGTTGACTTTGGGACTTAACAGTTATCAATATTTTTTGTAATTTGTAAGTAACAGTTGTTTCATTGTTTCATATATTGTACTATGGTCTGCGTGTACAGGTGCGAAACTGTAATTCGTTTGTATTATATTGATGAACGACATTGATAATTATGGTAACAGTAGAGAAGTCACCATAGAGTATAAATTACTTGTCTATTTTATTCAGAGATATACACGGCACAGTTTTCGGCATGAGCAGCTTTTTATTTCTCGTAGCTACTACATTCAAGAAAATGCTTTCAAGGACGCCCTGTAAAACATGAACAAAACACGACAATGACGACATCTGTTAGGTTAGCTTTTTGAACAATTTCATAAACTTTCAGGCAAAACTCTGAGA
Organism: Tubiluchus corallicola; assembly: GCA_030141605.1. NCBI lineage: Eukaryota > Metazoa > Priapulida > Priapulimorpha > Priapulimorphida > Tubiluchidae > Tubiluchus > Tubiluchus corallicola. Next base: position 810,476 of record JAQGDQ010000015.1, read on the forward strand.
CGCATATTTATGTAATCATTACTGAGAACATTTTTATTTTGTCTTACACTTAAGCTCATTCAATCTGGCCGCGCTTTTGGTGAGCATTTCGTGAATGACAGGCTCTCATTATCGGCTAGTCAAGCATTCCGTCGAAATCAAATGACATTTTTAAGGATGATGCGTGCACGCTTGAGCGCCATCACCTGAGTGAAACTGAAACCACCGTAACACACCTTTCTTTTATTAATTACTCGTGTTACTGACAGTCTAATGATCCCATTCAGGACAACTTTGTCTGTTTTCCTAATAAATAACATTGGTGATGAGATGGGAGGGATGGCTGATACTCAACCTGATAGTGAGAAAACCTGCTACTTTAATAAGCCTTACTAAAGACAATCACGTTGGAGAGCAGCTCGATAATTTAAAAAAAATTAAAATACACAATTTTAAAGACGTTCTAATTTTTAAAAAAAGTTTTTTGAATGGTATAGAAATGAATCGAAACTGTTTCTGCAAGCTTAAATACAAAACACAAAAGTGTACCGCAATTTTTGCAGATAAAAGCCATTTCCTTAGCATAATGTAATGCCGGTTTGAATCCAGGCTTACCGGAGCCCAGGAGGCATTGGTTCAATGCTGGATTATGCAGCCATTTTGTTACGAAAAGTACGGCTTCATATTTTAAAAATTTTCTGCATAACATTTAGATTTCAACACTGAGAAACGCACACTGAAGCTAAAGTTTAACACTTCATCCAGGTTGCTTCTATTGTACGTATGCGCATGAATTGTACTAACCTGACGTAGAACGCCCTTAGTCATGACGTATCAAAGATCGCAGTTAGTAGGAGGCCCAGCGGTTCCTCGTTTCCGTGATTCTCCGGTACTTCTGAGGGGGGTCGTAAGGTACGTCTGTTAATCCATACTACTGGCAAAAATTCTGAATGTCAGAGACTTTGAATCTGCTCTAGATAAAGGCACATTCACACCTGAGCGGCCCATTGTGTTTCATTACCAACATTAAAATTTATTAATTAAATTTTATCCCACTACTAGCCCTGATTACTGTTTTATAAGCAACATGCAACAGGTTAATGTATAGGTAAGTCTATTTATTTAAGTTCTCAAAAACATGATGTTTTTATCCAGATTGGCATTCAAGCAAGTTTTCTTTTTTAATTTAGCAGTTTTTAGTAACATTTATTATACAGTTTCCTTGATAGGTAAAGTATATAGAAATTTTGTGATAATTGCTACTCTAGTTTCAAAAGGTTATCACTTCTTTAGCTGTCAGCCTATTTTATAAAAGTAACTTAGTGTTGTCATTAACGGTTTCATTCATCCTGCTCAGGTTGTCCATGACATGCTTGTCCATTTTTTTCAAAGACTGCAAAAATGCTATCGTAATGAAAAGGTGTAGTCCTCTTGGAGCATAGTAATACCATAACCCACTTTATAGGCCCTTTTGCGAGCCAAACTAACTCCTCGGATGGTATTGTTGACAATGTGGTAAGGAAAAGAATAGTAGGAGACGATGTGACTGTGAAGAACAGAGAACACCTGAAGTTAGTACACGAGTCTCCCTTTAGGCGCTGTAGTATTTAACCCTTACCCATCTGACCGTGTATATTTTGGGACAAACCTTTATTCACCAGCTCAGCTTTGGGTAATGGTAGGGTTAACATACAGAGTGATGGTCTCTTCCTCTGTCCGTGGCTGTTGGAACGGAAAAGCACATTACCTAAACCTAGCAACACTCCGTGTAGGTGAATAGGGGAATGTAGACAGTCTGTCTAGCGCCCAAATTTCATCTCTTTTCATTCAGGGCCTCTTCAGTTGCTGTAAATCAGCCGCCATTGTGTATCTGTCGGTGGGAGGAGGGAAGAATGAACCGGCGAAGAATAGTTCGGACGACGATAAGCTGCCAGAATCCAAGTTTTGACAGCATCTGGACAATGGATAAATCGAACGGCGGGAAAACAAAAGAAAGGCAATTAGTATATTTAGTAATTTTAGATATCTAAATGAAAGGCTGAGGGCGGATTCATCACAAAGTCAAGCGCATAAGAAAGTGTTTTCTGCCGCTAGTCCAACACACCCTGGCAACTTATGAACTTATCACTATTCTCCCCATCCTTTTCCTTGTCCCCAGAAAACTCAAGGACCATAGCTGTGTAACCGTTTTTCTGGTTGTTTTGCTATATTTTCGTCAAAAGACCATCAATCTCATCAGCTTCTCCACAGGTAACAATTTCCGTTTAATGATCGCCATGAAGATTGAAAAATAACAATGGCAAATCGCCGTTAATAGTGTTATGGCAAGCAGTGTGCTTTATCATCACAAACTTACACGTGGACACTTAATTATACCAAGTTAGTCTACTGTATTTTCCCTAGAAAAAACACATTCTAAATAATTAAAATTATGATAATAATAAGTTAACTGATTTAGTAGTGGATTACGCAATACACAGGCATATGTTTGCGTTTTGCCGGAATGTGTTGTATATAGAATTTGGAAGTTGTTGATAGACGTACATATATTACATACGTAAAATAACAATAAATAAACAACAAAATTAATCATATGCACAATTTCTGGCCTAAACAAAAGCATGGGACACAAGCGTTACTAAGAGTGTTTAAGATTGTTAATCACCAATTCGTGCTCCCCACGCATCCACCCTACTAGTTTGAAACAACATCCCGCGGCTTCTTTGGAGGTTGGTATAACGAGGTTTTAATCCGAAAGAGGAGCACTATAGGCGTGAGGTCGATGTTTGCTCAAACCGGGCGATGTGTGGAAATCACTACCTTTGTGTAAATACATGCATGAATAGGAACGATGCTTAACTGTGTTTGCGTTGTGTCAACATTTTGCTAATAAAGTGCAATACAAAGCTCACAAAACTGTTTGTGCTATGAAAATCGGAGAGTAGTTACAATGCCACATTATCAGTCATTCGATAAAATGACATTTTATTTAAACATTCAATTATTTAATAAAATGTTCTTATTTTTTTAAAATCTGTTAAAATAAACAACTTATTTTAAGCTATAAAAACAAAAAGCATAAATTACAGTGATGTATTGATATAAAAAGGTTTTTGTACTAAAGAAATGGGATAAATTGGGTTATTTTTCTGGTACTGTAAGTTAGTATATATATAATGAAAACAATAAATTGTAAATTATAAATGTAAAACGAATCTATACAGTATGGTGTATTTTTCAATGTCATAAAGTACAATAAAAACACTGATCTATTTCTGATTTGATCTATTCTGTTAAACATGACACAGGGCATGACCGCATTGTCATAGAGCATAATTACGGTACTTTTTGTAATAAGCCTACTTCTATTTCCGCGAAAAAAATTACAAATAATAGTTTATATTTCATTACTCAAGTATGCTAAGTTCTTAGGAATTACTGATAAGATATTTGAAATCACTATCTTTCTTTTAATCAGTCATGAGCTGTTACTGCAAAATTTGGCATAGCTAATGTTGCAGCTTTACTTGTATATATTATCAGGTGGAAATTATACAGAATTAAACAAAGTCGAATATAATTTTTGCGGCCTGAAAATAATTAATTATTAACTAGTTAATTAGTGATACAAGTTCAAATAATGCGCTTGCATGTTGTTGTACATTTAAACTAATTTTGTGCTATAAGAAAATATTCCGCGTTTCATGCAGCAACAACGTTCATTTACTTGTTCGTTGTGCACGGTTGATTGCTCGTGCAGGTAAATGCAACACCTGTAATTATTTAAACACTAAAATGGCTTGCCACTGAGATCTCTGTTGGAGATAATCGTAGGGAAATTTTTAACAAGTTCACGGAAAAAAGGAGTTTTTGTTTACTTACGAGTAAATCCGCTTCGATTTTCTACTCAACTCAGGAGGAATGGTTGCTAAAATATATAAAATATGCTAAAATAAGCAAACTCTTTAACTTCATAAAAAACAGAATAGCCCAGACTATTTTTTCTAAGTAATCATATGTTTTACAGGAAATGGGACCGAGTTTTATGGAAACGTTTATATTTCACAATAAGACATGTGTGTTAATTTAAAAACTTAATACTAAACAAAAGTATTTCGGTAATGTTATTGTTATGGCTTAGTTCATGAAGTTACTCTACTGTGGTTTCTGGCGTATTTTGCGAGATAGTTGCTTAAAAAAAGATCCCAAGAATTTAGGCTATTTAGCTCAAAAAAGTGTTACAAGAAACTAATTAATGTACTGCTTCAAAGGCTAAAATTTATGCATTGTATATATTTTATTGATATTTATCATATTTTTAAAGTCAACAAGGTAAACTTTATCCCATGTAAACTTCTGTAAATTTAATCGTAAATGTTTCACATCACTTTTATATAAGGCCTTCAGCGTAAGAGCTATTAACCCTTAGTAAATTTAATCGTAAGCTCATTCTGTTTTTTGTTTTATAAATGTTCTAATAAATGAAATTCAGGAGTAGGTGGGCCTCATAATAAAAAATATAATTTTTTTAAACCAATTTCATTATTAACTATTTAATTACAAATATTGGAAGCACGGTTACACTGCTTTAACCTATTTTTATAACAGTCGTCTGCCAAACGACTTTTCTAAATGTAGTAGAGATTTTAAACGTCTATTATTCCAACGTTACGAAAATCAAGAAGGAGCTGTCCAATTATTATAGGCCTAGTCCTACAGTCGAACACTTGTAATAATAATAATAATACTTCTAACCTTAAATAATCATGTTATAGCAGTTTTCACTGTAATCTGTAATTGAGGCTGTACATTAAGAACTAGGCTATACGTATTGCAAAATTATCTTTGTTTTGCTTGTCCACTAAAACCTATTCTCTCGTCCGCTTTCTGGTGCTTCAAACTCCCTCTTTAGTGCTCTTTGACAGTGGAGATGAGCTACAAAAATTTTATTATTGAATCGGTGCTATTGAATCTATAAGAATCCATGAACTGAATTGTTTATCTATGTGTAAGAAGAAATTGCTTCATTAAGTGCATTTTGTTTAATTAAATCCAATCTCACAGTTCCGTGCGCTGACAGATACTAGCTCTATTGCTTGTTAAGTACATGTTTCCCGGACGGCTGGGCACGGTTCTCCTGACAATGCCAGACTTGTAATGTCTAATCATACATAGGCGGATTAACAGAGATTAACAGGGAGATTACAAAGCAACTAGTGTGGAGAAATCTGTAAATCTCACAGTAACAAATAGGTTTAACAGGACAGCTTTGGTTTAGCGATGAGGTACACATATCTGGAATTAAAGGCGCTTATTTTCGGGCTGTACATTCTCACCGTAAACACGTTTAAGAAGTATGGAAATTATTTAATTTAGGGAAGCACTAATCTACGTGGAATTACATACAACCGCCTTTGCAAGAATGTGCTATATTACTCTACAATTACGTCTTATAGATTTAAGTTTAATTTAAAAATTAAATTCCGTATTTTAGTATTTCTGATATTTCAATAAGGAAAAGCAATAGAAATGTTTATTGTTTGAAATTTTCTTGTACCAAAAAATTCAAAGAAGTAAGCTGTAAATCAAATATTATTAACTTTACCGTTAGCAAAAGACAACGTAATTAACCAAAAAGTGAAATTAAACGAACAGCTCGTCCAATGTTGATGGTTTATCTAAAGCACAGCTTAGTGAAAAGAAGACGCTTCTAAAGCACTTGTGTATATGTAAACATTTCATCTGCTTGTTGTCATTACTTCGCAACTAAACACGTACTCGAATGTAGGAGCACGTCAAGGTACTTGCACTGCTTCTCTACTGCTTGTTTATTTTGAATGCTTCCTTCAGAATGAAGTAGTCACTCACGGGAGTGTTTCCTTGTGGGGTAAAGTTTCTCAAGATGTGATGCTTGTAAATGACTCTAAAACTCGACGGCAACATACTAAATGAGAAGCAATAATTAATGTGTTAATTGACATATCAGTACTTATTTGCTGGTTTAGACCTGTACCAATTTCCGTTTCTTCAGTTACTTATGCATGCCTTTTTTAATACATAAAAAATACTACAATCGGTCATTAGTATTTTTTTTTATGAAATTCTGTTTTTGTACTTTTTGTTCATGTCCTGTATTTTTTGTCCAAAGTGCCGGATTTTGGACGCGCCCTGTCGGATTCTTGTTAATTAACATACCTCCGTGATATCATCAGTCAGCAATTAGGGAGACAATTAGAAGTTAGCCGTCAGCATCAGTAGCACAGGAGCATTTGCGCTGCAGATGTTGCCTCCTCCATTCATTTTAGGCTTGTTACAGAGAGAAATGAACTGGTGTAAAAATATGCCAGCTAACTGGTCCTGAAGCTGCGAACGGAGCAGCAGATGCTTGGTACGCTACTTAAGCAGCGGGAGGAGTGAAGCAACTTGACTGTTTTTTCTTTTCAATAATTTAAGCTCTGCATATACAAGAAAATGTTTAAATGTTTAGATTTTGATTATTCAACTTGTTTTGACTGCGAGTTGAATAAATACAGGAAAACGGTTTTTTGTATTTTTGTAAACGACTGTTATTTGCGTATGATGTTACTTCTACATGAATAATTGCAGAATAGGCTTGTGGAGAATAAAAACTGAAAAAACTAATATAGGTCCAGTCAAATTAAATTTGAAAACCAAAGCAGTAACGTTTATGAACACAATACCTTACACGGTTACTTGTATACAATTTGTGTATAATTTTGACAAATAGAAAAGGTGATATAGGGTTTACTAATAATGATTTTTGCTGTGCAGGTTACAAAAATTTTATTCAACTGGCCAAAACTGGTTATTCTTCTATACGGCGTAGCTTCGCGTATTCATTGCTAGTTCGTCAGCGTTGAAAAAGAAAATGTCTGTCTTTTGTTAAGTGTGTAAAGTAAAAAACTAATTTGCCAGGTTCCCATAACAGGGAACAACGTTGCATACACATAAGTTACGACCTTGTGATTTTAAGGGAGGGTCATAAATGCATGCATGTGCGGTAGGCATACCACGCCCTATGACATCTAATCTTGCGTTATTTTCTGTATAAGCTTTGTTCTTGCTTTTTTTGCTCAGGTTCGTCCTATAACAAAAGTGTTTTATCAGCAAAAGGACACTACTTTTTAATTTTTTAAATGTTTAAATTTGCTTAGGTATTTAGTGTGCGAACATGTGCATCTAAGTTGTCGATTAGTTATATCAACAAAAATGTTAGAACCTGTTCGTACATAGTTACGTGCAGTGTTGCTCGTTAATATAACTTACCATATTACACCCTTGTACAAAAGCTGTGGGGTTATTTCTCTAGCCTAGCACAAAGATTTTCAAAACAAATACACTGTATTATTGGATTTAGCTCTCAAATAAACCACTAAAAGGCCGTGTAAACATTAAGTTAACATTTTCTCGCTCATGTGACGTCACGCATACCACACACAGGCTTTGGGAAGCCATAATATTGACCAGGCGAAAATTTCTGTTTTTTGCCAACAAAGACAACAATTTAACCAGGCAGGCGTTAATAAGTTGGCGTTTTTGTTTGTTTTACGGTTTTGCGTTAATTATACTTGTTTGTTCTTACTGCCTAGAAAATTTTGGGGTGGGGTCAAGTAAATTTTCAAATATTCGCTTTTAAAAATAGCATTACATGATTTTAAGGCGTAATACAAAACTATATATATATATATATATATATAACTCGCAACTAAAGAAAAAGGCCTATAATATGTTCATGGGTATAATAATAACACACACTGTGCATTTAACAGAAATATAGTTTGTCAAATTTGTATAGTTTGTGATTATAGTACATAAACACTTCTATCTAAATTACGTTTGCTCTCAATTTCTGTAAAATTTAAAGGAAGATAGGATGATTTTTAATATACAAACCGATTTTCAAATCCGATAAAACGTATACATTTTAACATTATTAATACTGGAAAAGCGTTTCTGATAATGAAATAATGGATTAAAAACTCATTTAACGGTGGGGGAGCCCAATTACTATTGATGACATCACCAACTAACACAATTTTCAACAGCAAAAATATTCCACGAGCGTGTTGCACATGTTTGCGAAGCGAAAAGTGAAGTACAATGCTACTGTAAAATACTCAGTTTGTTGTACTAAAACTAGGCAAGTTTTAAGATAAAACTTCAAATTTTCCGCTGAGTGGTACAGCACCTGCTTTTTGTGCAATGCGTTTCCGAAATGCAGGGGCTAGTGCCCGTTTAACTAGCACATGGCGAAATGCATGTAACAGCGAAGAACTAGGGGCGCAAACGTGAAATTGTGTTTATGTGATAATAATTCTTTCACATAAGGAATTTTTGGAAAAACAGTATGTTTCCTTTCAATATTTAAAGAGTAGATTGTTTTGACCTACAGTTTAAGATTGCGTCCGGTTTTGCTTTATATATATATGTATGTATATATATATATATATTATTATATATTTATTATTATTTATATTTATTATATTATAATATTATAATATGTATATATAATATATATATATATATATATATATATATTTATATTTATTTATATATATATATATATATATATAATAAATAAATTATATTTTTTAGGCTTTTTCCTAATTAAAATTAGTTTTCTCGTCCCACCGTAACAAATAATATTTAATTATTATTTTAACACGTTAAATAAATTTTAATTAAAGTCTATTAAATTTGTAGTGCAAATAATCACCATAATAACTGTAAGAAAATTGCAACTAAATAATTACAGCAGTGTTTGCACATTTTTTATTCGTAATAAATTACGCCTGTCTTTAATATTTCTGATAAAATCCCCTAACAAACAAAGTATACCTGCAGCTGATGTTGCTTTGTTGTCGTCTTTTTCATTAAGCGATACGGTGTGGGTTTACAGGCGAAGAATTATGGGATCGACACGTGACCGGATATCAAAAAGTGTCATCGCTTCATATTTAAGCGACAATATTAGCCTGCCAATACTGTAAACTGCTTGCCATAAGTCAAATTAACACTATAATTATAAGCTTGATAAGCCTTATTAGTTTGTGTAATGAATAAATGAATAGTCTGGCCTAACAAAATTGGCTACTTTGTTGTATTTATTATATGTAACCGCAACATTAGGTGACTTTGATGTAGGGCAATTTATATGTATGAGTAATTGTATGCAATTGTTGATTCATGTAAAATTTGGGTGGAATAACGTAAGTTCACATTTTGCTTATGCTCCTGTTAAACTTTAGAGCTTTCATATCAAAATATTTTCAAAAATTTTATCAATGTTTCAAAGACATGAATAAAAATTTTCTATTAAATTTTATTGATAATACAGATTTTGATTATACACATTAGGAATGATCTCATTAAGTTAAACGACTTTTTGCGAATAATTTCTCTTTCAGATATTTTTAGAGTATTGTCTGTGTAGCATTGAAAATGAGTAAAACAACATACGAATTTGTTATTTTTACTTAAAACAGACGACCATTATTTACATAATTTATATACATGCACTGTTCTAGTGACAAACTTACAGACGCTAGAAGTCGCGACAAACTACGTTAATAAATCATATATCATTAATACATTCATATATACATAGCTATACACAACAATACTGTTCTGGGCGAATCCTTGAATTAATCTTTCTTTTAGGTTTTTGTACAAAATTAATTGGACAATTCAAACGCTAGAATACAGTAACCTATACAGATAGCATTTTTGATTATCATTTTTTGAGAATGAGCAAAGCTCAAGCTTAACATTATTTCTTATAGTTTACACAATTTTGACAACAATAACAATGCACATTACAAAACTATTTTACCCTGTAAGTTTGGAAGATTAATAATAAATTCCTCGCTCGCAAGCACAAAATAAAAATGTGGAAAAAGACATTTTACTCTACAGCTTGATACCATACAAAGGAAAACTTTACAGAAACAGTTGTTAGTCAAGTTTGTTATTCTTATCAGTTCGAACTAACATTGCTAAATTGACAATTATTTAATTTATTTATTTCTTGAATAAGTTAAGGAATTTGGCACAAAATATGCAAACACGGAAAAAATTTAAAGCACATGCAATTGACAAAATACAGTCTTACACTTGAAATTTTAATGATTGATGCAGAACCTTGTTTAATAAAAGATATAACAAATGAAAATAATTTTCAGGTAAACAAAACATAATTTTAGTGCAGTAAAAAGCATTATCATTTTGTCAAATTATTCCTACATTTTGCTTTCTTGTAAGTCCATAACCGCACAGAGAAAAATGTGAAGAATAAATCCCTGCACTATCACTTTTGACATGCTCATATAAATTTCAGCTTTTATAAATACGTACAAATCAATAGTTTCCAAGTGGGCCAAGAACAAAAATTAATGAAGAAAAAAAGACAAGTTGTCATAATAAAGTAAATATTCCAGACAACATGTATGAATAATCCTGGATATTTGCACTACAAAATTTAAAATAGGACCCGGGTCCTGCAATGCCTGTGCGGCAAGATCTCAAACTGTCTTACACTTTAAATTTTACATATTTATGAGAAAGGTTGGATGAATTTCGACTCCCCGTCGAACAAAATTGATCCCCTCTATAAGCCAACACATATTGAACAGATCAATACCCCTAGAGATTGAGATTTCTGTTACGTCTGTAAGGGTTACAGCATTTGAAACAGGGGGTTTAGCGCACCCAATTACAGAACAAAATGCAGAACGAAAATCGTTTGATTGCCCAGTCCACGGCGTAGAAAACTGCATAAATAATTGGCTGTAGGTTTGAGGAATAATACCCAGAGAAAATAACTCACCGGGTGAGCAGTTTTAGAAAGAAAACTGTAGTGGAAGAGAGAGACTAATTTCATGCATATGAGAATGTGGAAACTCGCTTTTAGATCAGTAATAACGTTTGTGTATTAAATATGGTCTACAAATATTTTGTGAATTTTTAGTATTGCATTTCCATAGTTGCGTTTAGAAATATATGCATGCATGTAGGTACATTTGTAGCAAATATATTATGTAGCTCAACTGACACGTTGTTAGTAACACGATCAGAAGAGAAGCCGGAATCTTTTTTTTTTGGAATACTCGCTTGCGAAGTAACTCTATAAAAAGGCCTGTTTCGCGGCGATGTTGTTGTCGTTCTCGTTTTATATAACAAGTTTTCATCAGTGTTTTGTTGAGGAAGACTCTACGCAAAATCGCTACTTTTCTGGTTGATATTTGGGTATGACCTTTTGTAGCTACCGTTTGTAACTGATCGTCATGAAACTTCATATGGTATATACTAGAATGAATTTCGCATTGATCTCCCATTTCGTATTCAGCGATAATATAATTTTTAAAAAAAGCCTGCGAATTTACAACGGATCGTCACAAAACTTTGCAAAAATATACTAGAAAGGAGGAAATGAGCCCATCCACCAATATTTAGTCGATTTTTTAATATTGTGGCGTCCTAATCGAATTACTCCATATTCTATTTTTTATGGAAAAAAGGTAAATGGCGATGGTAAATGTTCGAAATGTCATTTCACGAATAACGGTTCATGACAACGGTAAGTGGTGTTCTAAGTGTGACATATGCAGGCAGTTGGATAGAAAAACTCAGTAAGTGAGTAGCCCAATGCTTAGCATTCCAGATTAGTTTTTCAAACATTAACCAAATTGAAAGTAAAAAGGACACGCATGTTAGCAACGAAGCACACGCAAAAACGTGAGCGTCGTTTTTCCATAAAAATTTCGTCTAGTAGAGTTTTCGGGCAACGAGGCGTGAGCTATAACATGACGCACATGCAGCGTCTTGGATAAAGTCATAGTCAGAGCCATAAGAAAGCCATTACAAAATTAATAGCAAAGATATCTCTACAATGCCGCCGCTTGATATTTGCATGGTTGTTTTTATGTACAGGTGTATTTAATCAGACCCAGGCCACCCGAAAACTCATTTCTTGTAAACTGAATCTAGTCATGATCTATGGCTTCTTTCTTTGTCTAGCTTGGGACCAAACTATGCCTTTAAAGTCGGATAACTGGCTGTGATGCGATATTTGTACGAGTGGGACTTAAAGTTGTACGTTCTGCACTCCCCTCGTTTAAATAGTATAAGTGTGAAGCTTTACAGATAAGAAACAGAATAGATATTTAGTTACCAACGTGAAATACCCGGTACATTGAGCAGTTGAAAATCCGGACTGTCGCCCAACGGGGGTGGTAATCATTCCGGATTATGAAAATGAGCTTCGATCGTGAGTTTGACATGCTCCTTCATCTCTTGAAGCCCACTGAATCTATTATACGAGCTTGGAATAACCACCATTATCCCAACCAATGCATAAGATTTTCCAATAATGGCCAATTTCCACACGAATCGACGTAATTTCTCTGTGTTATACAAGTCACCGCGACTCCGGGTGGGTGAATTGTTGCCTAGCTAATACTGAGCGTGTAAGATGGGTGGGTGATGGTGAAGCCCGTTGTGTAAGTGTCCCGCAATGGGCGAGTGTTCGTTACTGGGAGGGGTGGGCATACCAGCCGTCCCCGAAGTTTGACACACGTACCACTCACTCAAGTTCGTATGGGGTGACGTAATGCTCGCACTGTGTGACGTCAGCGAAGAATGTAACGAGGCCGGATGTGACGTCACGCTGCTGTTCGTTTGCTGCGAGTGTAACGAAGATTGCTGTTGTTGCTGCTGTTGACGAGAAGAGGGTTGGACAGGTGTCGGAGAGTCCGGTGGGTCCTCTGTCTGTCCGTCGAATGAACTTTCCGGTGATCCAGGTGCTTTCCCGTGAACTTTCATGTGTTTACGGAGGGAACTAGGATGAGTATAACTCTTGTCACAACCACGGATTTTGCAGTTGTATGGTTTGTCACTCGTGTGAACGTGTGAGTGTTTCTTTCTGTCCGAGCTGTTGGCAAACCTTCGATCACATCCCTCAAACTCACATTTAAAAGGTTTTTCTCCTGGAAAATAATTCAGATTAACTGTTTATGATTTACTAAATCAATAAGTGTGGCTTTATTAATGAAAATAAGTACTTAGAAATGCAGGTTATATGGTGGTTTCTCTCTCTCTCTCTCTCTCTCTCTCTCTCTCTCTCTCTCTCTCTCTCTCTCTCTCTCTCTCTCTCTCTCTCTCTCTCTCTCACTCTCTCTCTTGCTGCCTCTTTCTTTGTCGTTTGGCAGTTTTCGTGACCTCTGACCTTTATGCTTTGTCCGCTCGGCGTTTTTCAATTTGGTGAAACTTTTACACTCACTACCACTCTAGAGGTATCTATTTTCTGTTATTGTACCTAATTTTATTAATTTAGCCTTAAAAGTGGAATAACTGAGTAAATAACAGAAAGTTCAAAAACTAAAAATGCTTTAAATAATGCTAAAAGAAAATAATATCACTATATATCTCTCCAGATACCAGAGTATTCAACATGTCTCCAACTCGCCATTTCATAAAAAAGAATAAGAATTTACCAACAAGGGAGTAATATTGTTATTCTTATATCAAAATACTGGTGTTAAATATTAAGTTTAACTATACATAACAGGCAGATTAATTTATTTTCCTAGCAAACCATCATCATATACTTACTAAAGATTCTGTAAATTATTATTCTTGTTGTTACTGTTATTATTATTATTATCATTATTATTGTTATTGCTATTATTATTATTATTATTATTATTATTATTATTATTATTATTATTATAAACACATTCTCTCCAGTAAATAAACACATTTGCTTACTTTTGCACGATTATAACACGCAACCTACTAATAATTTTACAATATATTTTTTTGGAATTTAGCTACATTTTCTATGCGATCCTCTTTTTTAATATATAAATTGATTTTTATATGCCTGTGCCCAAAAATTAATAACGTACAATTTACTACACATTATATATAAATACGTTGACTGGTTGTTTTTCAGTTTCATTGTTTGCATGATCCTTTTGTTATATTGTCATAATAGTTACGCTTGTGCATGAAGTGTACTTCAGTTGCTATTATTCTTATGTTTTCAGTTCTCAGATTTTTATTTCTGCTTTTTATTTCACAATTATTATCACTAAATTATTATGTATTATTACCTCACCTGTCATCAGTTAATATGGTTCCTTATTTTGTTAATTTAAAGTCATACATGAGAATTAATTTTTAACCACACGCTAACAGCAACAGTACAGCGCCAGTAAATAATCATCACTAATCAAAGATCAGCTGACTATATAACAAATTGGTCTTTTGCTGCCCTTCCTTTGCAAAATGCTGTCAAATTATCATTTGCATTATATCTGCATGTTTTTGTGATAAGATAAAACAAAAATCATGTTATAAAACCATACGTTTCAACAAAATCGTTATTTTGTTGGCAGGTAGTTATGCACTTTAGATAAATATATCGTTTAAATAACGTTACGTTTCTTAAAAAATTCGAGTTTCTTTATTTTGAACTATAATGCTCATAAAACATAGGCGTACTGGCTGTAGATTTAAAAATGATTGTTAAAAATGAAATTTTTATTGTTTATTGACAATAGACATTTAAAATACAATATTAAATGTCTATTACAAATTTAAAAACTTGCGCCCAATAATCAAAATTTTACTATTTATTATACAAGTGACCAATCATATATTATATTAAGATCGTTGTTTCTGCTCGTAGGGGTTACTGTTTTTCGAACTTTTTTATAAAAAGATGTGATCATAATTACTCATTTGAATTTCAATTTTCTTATAAAAGATTTGATCATTACGTCGTCCTGCACAAGTTTGTTTAATAACGGGATTACAACTATATTTCGCTGCACAGACTTTCACGGTGTTACATCAATATCATTCAGGTTTCATTCAGCCTTTAAAGTTTAACTAATAATTGTAAATATGGCTTCTTAAACAATTCACGCAAAAATGTTATATATTACTTTCAGTTTTCTGACGTATAAAGCTGCTGCTAGGTAATTATGCAATGAAAAGTACTGCAGGCTGGAGCAAGACTACTAAGGTATATGTTTCTTTGGTAATTTTTTACAGCAAAAGAGCACTTTGAAAATTTTAGAAACAGTTTGTTAACTCTGCACAAAGGCAGCAAGCTTTGTCCTAATATGTCTTTGTCGTCCGTACATTCGTCAATGTTTCTTAGAAATTTTCAAGGGCTACACAATTTTGCTTCTTTAAATACATATATATATAATGTTTCTCTGCACGCCTGATAAAAATGTAAATATTGTAGTTATCGATAAAGACAGCAAACAAAAATTATCCATATAAGTTAAATGATTCGCGTAATAATTATTAGTCGCGCAAACATATTTCTAAATTTGTTAAAGTTGGAGTCACTTCTTTCAAATACTGGTTGAAAAATTTTGGGCAATAGTTAATTTCCTTGCGTTAACACATTCGAAATTTTGAAGCTAATAAAGGAGAACAGGCGTTTTTTTATTGTTGCAAGCAAGAGAAAATTATGAAAATTATAACAGGCTATGTGTGTATACATGAAAAAAGGATAAAGTTCTTTTGCAAAATAGTAGCAACTTGTCTACTGTCATCTTAACACATCGTGTCCATATGAATATGATGCATACAAATTGGACGCGTGTTTAAAACTAAAAACTGATTTAATTGTGAACTTAATACGGTGTAAAGAGATGCACTCAAACTGTAAACGAGGTATATTAATTTAACCGTTGTAGTTACTCAAGGGTTGCCACTTGCCCGTGCACAGAAGACTTGACGCAACCAGCCTGGAGCTTTGCTCGTAAAACGTTCACCGTTTTGCCGTTTGCGCTTTGGCATAAGGTAATTCGAAAGCAATTAAGAATTTTAATAGTGGATCTATCAGATGCCGAAAAACTTTCCGACATTAATAAATCCCGTACCTCCCAGTCTAGGCAATAACTCTAGCGCGTATAGGTAGAATCAACGTGTGCAGGAAAATTTCCATATATTGACTTCTCCAAGTGGCCCTAATGGAGGCCGTAAACACATAAAATGCTGGAATAACTACGTTACACCGCTATAAACCAGACGAGAGAAGTTATAAGCAAGCAGTACACTGTAGAAACGGAAGAGAGCTTATAGTGAGCATTTGTTACTGTGTCTGTAAACACTACTCTATGTTACCAGAAGGAGCCTAGACCTACGTATATTATAAAGGAGGATATTTAAGGGTCTAAACTGATTTTTTAACAGATTTAAACAGATAATTTTTTAAACTGCCTGTTCAGGTAAGGATCTAGAATAAAAAATAAAACAATATAGAATTTTTCCACTACACTTTACTACTTAATATGTATAAGACTTTTCTCTAAGTGACAACATGAAGTTATAACAGACAGCATTCTACTTTTGAATACAAGCTAAACCCAATTTTTTATACAATTACGAAAAATTGAATATACTGTTTTTTCTTTAACCGAGCCTGCTGTTGGTCTAAGGACAGTTTCACTCAACCAACCTTGTACTTTTGGCGGCCTGCTACTTCAGCAACTAATCATTTTGCCCACTTTTCAAAATGATAAAGATCATTTTACAGCCATTGACAAAATGCATAAAATTTAGCCCCATAACGTTTAATGTGACATCTGTGATGGGTAGGACGAAATAAAGCAAAAGCAAACGAAGAAAATCACGAACACCAAACTCCAAGTTTCATTTTTTTGGTAGCAGTAAACTGCATGGATTCCGTGAAAAGAGATATTTACAACTAAAATACGATAATTTGTGTCGCGTAAAATTTTAGACCGATTGTATGCTACCATACACATTATTTTTTGTATGGCTATATCCTAGATTCATAAATCAGTTAACAGAGCTCAACTGTATAGTCATTACAGCCTACAGCACCTTACATGTACATAAAATATGTTTCTAATAAAGGATTACATAAAACAATGAACAGTAATCAAAATTTTACACAAGATTATCGTTTTTATCAGTTTTGCTCACAATAAAATCTCAAAATTACTGATTAGTATTAGGAAACTGTACATTTTATATTATTCCATTATTCAAAATGCCATTGCAAAACTTAGGCAGCAACCGTTCATAATAAAGCTAACTCTATAAAAGTCTTTGACAAAAAATCACGTGCACTTAATGAGGGTCTCTTTCCTGAAAAGAGAAGCAGCCACTGTTCATTCTTCTCTGCTCAAAAGGGAGTCATTAGCGGGTTTCTCTTTGCATGCAAACACCATTGATAAAGTGCCCTCATTGCTGGCTAATTTAGGGCTTACTTAATTGCCGAAGCAACGATTTTCTTTCGAGTACAAGCTAGTATGAAAAGAAGCCAAAAGAGCTCCCCACGCTATTATAAAATAGTTGAAATATTTAATGGCGGCACTTACTTTTAACTGCATTAACTAGTTTTATTTTACACCCGTCGATTATGATACATACGTGCACTACTTTTTTATACCCGCCTATGCTACTGCCAGTAAATAGATCCGCGCCCTTCCACAGTAATTCTCTTAAGAGGCTGATAAAGCCGTGTTAATTGCAGCTTATTATATTGAACGATAAATGTTATGACTGCAGAGACGGGCATGACAACAAAACGGCTATTACAGACTTGTTAGTTACACTTAGGTTTGTATTTTTCCACGCTTTGAAAAGACAAATCTTTAAATCATCTGATAATGAGATAACCAAAAATAAACAATTAAGTAATTGAGATTTTATAAGTCATTAACGTAAATCTCTAGGGGAGTAACGGAGTTTAGGCCAGGATTACAAATTTTGTTTATCATGCCAATTTAAAAAAGGCCGTGTAAAGTCGCCCTTAGTAACAATCGTTAAAATACTTAACTCAGTCATTATTACCTATTATAATGCCTGTAATACCTATGTCCCATTCGTGTCCATTCTATTACAAATTAGTAAATATATTGAAATCATTAAACATGTTTAATTAAAAGTTTGGGTACACGTAGAAATTTCTCCTAAACATACGTAAGTGAAATTAAAATACTTTGCACGTTTCTTTTGGACATGTAAAATTAATGGTGTATCAAGTTTGTTAAAATACTATAGTTTGCCTTCGTATTCTTCAAATGAATAAACGGCACTTAACTTAATTATGACGTATATAACACAGTGTCATCGACCTAACTGAATAAAACAGCAAAAGACAATTAACATACATATTCCAGACCAATCAAAATTATACGCGCTTGTAAATTAATACTGATATAAATTATAACGGAATAGAATTTGTCCTATTTAGGGTCCAAATTTAAAAAAAATGGCAGTGCCCACTTTCGACATACCGATCGCCAAGCAACCCTAGGCAGTGATATAACTTTAATATAAAATGAAAACAAAATGGAACCATAAAATTAACAGAAACGAATTAGTCTTTTAAAAAAGAATACACGTGTAACTTAAAAATGAGTTTTTTGCTTCCACATTTTAAGCGTATAAAATAATCACTCATTCACTACAGTAACATGCAGCATCACGTAATCCTGAACTCCGTGCCCTTTTCTTTCATTTATTGCCTCTTCCATGCACGGCGTACTGTATAATGTTTATTTATTCATCCATAATGCTTGACATATGAATCTTTGAGCTATTAACTTAACAACCACTAAAACACAGGTATAGTCCCTAGATTGACCTACATTTACGCAAAACGCTTTTCTCGATAATGGAATATTAACAAATTTTCTAATATCCTTCATTGCAATTTTCCCAACTTTTAATTTATTAATATTAACAAATATTAGTTATAAATACTATAATTGCGTAAGTGTCCAAACTAACCCATAAGTGTCTATAGCTGGACTACAATGAAAATTTGGGGCCAGGATACGTCGGTTCAACTGGTCAGGTGAAATACAGATGCGCAAAAATGGTATGCATAATAGACGTACATGGCTTTTACAAAAGTAATTTAGAGAATGTTAGACAGCTCGATCTATAGAAAGTTATAAACTCTGTATTTTAAGTATATAAACCCTATATATAGCTAGCAATGGATTTGCATGCTTGCGCTTGTTCAAGTGGGTAAGCATGTCTGCCCTTCAGATCAGTCAAAGAGTTAACACTATAAGCATTTCAAGGCTGTGAATCCTGAAGTAGGCGGTGCTCAAGCTTTTGTGACAAAAACGGCATCTCATTTAGAAATCTGCAAAGCGCGATTGTGAGCGCTAAATTAAACCTGTTTCAATGTAGCAGAGGCTTTGCAGCAGCTGCTAGTTGTGCTACAAAACGGCTCAAAGTGTATCAATCAATTGTAATTACAGACGTGAATGTGGATCATAAAATATCCAGAGAGCAGTGCGGAAAGAATTAAACCAATAGCACAGCAGGGGGCGGGTCGATCGAAGACAACTGGATTGAGCAAGGGGTGAGTGGAGTATAGGTTATGAAGAAACGAAGTATTTCATTTGAAATTTATTATTATTCTGAAAAGCAGAACTTCTGGTTGATCACTGAAGGCACAGGATAGAAAATAAGAAACACAAAGAAAGTACATGATAGAAGCTACAATGTAGTCAGTCCTCCAATCAATTTTATTTCTTGGTCTTTAAATGCGCCTGCAAAGAAAGCAGAAAAAGTCTCTAGTTCAAATCCATGCTGCATTCTAACTTTTCACATTTCCTGTTTTTCAAGTTTGGTATCAAAACTTAATTAATTGTGGATTTTTAACATCATTAATAATAATAATCTTTATATTTAGATTATAATAATTAATAGCATCTTCGAAAACACTTTGGACTAACCCTCTATTTAAATTCTCTCCACTTGATATAAAAACATTAACTGTCATCTCGCATTCTAGTAAATGCTGTTTTTTTTATTCTGAGACAAAAACAAGTTGATACCCCGTTTGCGTGCGACAGCTTGACAGATTTAGCTGAAAATGCCTCCGTTATAAAATCAGATTATTGTTAATGATATGTTATTGTTCTGAAGCCTTGAAATTAAGTTTACTAATAATTAAGCGAAAAGTATTTCATATAAATCGTTTGTCGATAATACACCTAGTGCGTCTAAAATTCCGGATAAATTGAGCGTATATCGATATGGCTATACAATACTGTAAAAAAATCAAAATAATTGCTATTGAACTTAATGCAGGGCTGTAAGTCAGTCGTTGAATTTGTGTGCATTAATTACAGCAGATGTCGCTACAGCAAAAATGAAAAATACTGCAAGCTAGTTTAAAATATGTTCATTTCTACAATGATATTTTGAAAAACCTTTTTTAATAATATCATGAAAATAATATTGAAAGCAAGAACAAGCTGTTGCTCGAACACCACCAAGTCTATTCAATTCAACTCGTCTATTTTAGCATGTAAAATTGCCACGTTACACAATCACAACTTGTTGCTATAAATATTATTCAAGTTTTACACAAGAGGAAAAAATTTTAAATGGCTTATTAATACGTGTATTTTTGTTTACAGTTTTAGTGTACAGTTCCATTTACAGTATGTGTACATTGTAAACGATTTTGAATTCTGTGACTGATTAACTGGCATTAACAAGGTCTGTATAGCGTTACTAATTTGTTAAATTGTTGCTCAGTAAACCCCAGGGTTACGCCACTAAATTGTCAAGCTTAAAAAGCTTCAACATCTCAGCACACTTTGTGTTTTTAAATTGTTAGGACAATTCTTATAAAAATTGACCTCCTTATAAAGTTCACCGTAAACATAAACTAAAACTTTTCAATACAGCAGTCTTTACTCAGGCTGTTCATTACCGAACCACTCGTACGTCTTGTTTGGTTATCTCTTCCATCTCTCAAATAGGTTCCATTGTTCGAGAAGTGTCGGGAACATTCCGGCCGACACATGATAAACCATTTAAGACGGTGCTAATACTTGATTCGCTTGTCACGTCGGATTAAAATTCGGACTTTTGAGAAACAGATGGTTTAAACGTTTATGTCCAGCAATTGGAACTGACGAAGGTGAAATCGTCATAACTTAAATGACGTTTGGTACTTGTTAGATAAGCAAACAGTAAGTAATATAGCTGCCTTAAATACTACTTCCTAATTACATTGGTGAATAGGGTTTGAGTGCACGCTTAGTTTGATAAAAAAATCCTGTAAACTATAAATAACTTCATTTTTGTTGCCAGCGTATCGCATGGAAACTTTATTTTTCTACTGAAAATGCTATTCTGCATCAAAGCTACAAGGTTTAACTTTTATTTAGGTAAATTTGTTTTTACTGCCATCTATCAACAAAAAATCCAAATTTACACATGTAAAAGCTGCTTTAACGCAAAAAATTCCACCCATAACTAAAAAATTTTTCATCGCTGCAATTTGCAAATTTCATGAGCCCCTCCGGGTGAAGATTTTACACAGGTAACAGGACGCACATGCAGGTAAACCAAATTATTGTTCCCCGTACTTGACGACTCAATAGCCCCTATATAGCTTTCTCTACACAATGTGCAACATTTACAAGCTTCGGTTGTGATTTGCAGAGGGCCAGCTTTGTGTAGAAGAGACTCGTTAAATAAACTGACTTTTACCTTGCTGTCCAAACAGAAAAACATTCGTTTCCATTAACCCACATACTAACTTTATTATTGGATTAACAGATTATGCGAGATTATCGAATTAAGCATTTTAGCTTCGTTATACGGTTTTACTTCTCGACCAATCAAAGTTAATTATCTTGTACGTATTACACAAAACGCAGCCATTAAATGCACACGAATATGCGATGCTGTGCTATGATATTTTTCCTGTGGCGGTTTTATAACAGGAAACTTATAAATGCAATTAAGCTAAATAGATAATATTAGACTTATTGTATAAGAGACTGTGATTGATATACAGACGGGCGGTAAACGGCAAGCGGTGGTATCATTTTGTACCAGATTGTGCTTTCCAGTAACTGGTTATTATCAAATAGGTAGTTTTTTATTAGATGAGAATAAAACTGAGCAAAAATTTTATTATTTTTATTTCAGCAAATATTATAAACTTAATCATTAATTATAAACAATAAATCAAATAAAGTATACAGTGTTTTATTTATTATTTATAACAATTGTGTGATTAATAGTTTTATAAGTGAGCTTTACTTGATTAAATTTACCAGATTTTATAATATATAGTACTTTAGATTAACTGTCCGTAGATATGTTTCATGTAATTACAAATGTTTGGTTTATGTAAGCCTGTTCAAGATTAGCAGTTGCTTTTCTAATGAAGCCAATAATAAAAAAATATGTAAACTATTATTTTAAAAGAATTCCGATTCACCTATACGCTAAAGTGTTCAAAACACAAAAACATTATTAGCTGAAAGCATTTCAATATGCTCTGTGTCTGAAGTAGAGAGCAGTTATTAGCCTACTTAATTCTTAAGAAGTTCTTTGATCTAACAAGGTGATGGGCTTGCAATGTCATTTTAGAGCTATC
Source organism: Tubiluchus corallicola (assembly GCA_030141605.1). NCBI lineage: Eukaryota > Metazoa > Priapulida > Priapulimorpha > Priapulimorphida > Tubiluchidae > Tubiluchus > Tubiluchus corallicola. The sequence continues at coordinate 832,896 of JAQGDQ010000015.1, forward strand.
AAGTGTAAATAATTTTATAGCGATAAACATAAGTGATACATGCATAACGCCCACCTTATTAAAATCGCTATAATTTTTACATGATTTTATAATATTGCTGTGTCATCCATGTATATTCAATAAACTTTAAGTTTTATCTTGACGCTTATGTACAATAATAGCCATTAAATTAAGCTAAATTTAGCGCGTTTTTTTACATACCATTGCATATTGTTTCGATGTTGATTTATTTTGAGTACAATTTGCTGCGATACTTCACATCAAAATTCCGCGCAGGCTAGTAAACAGGATAATCAAAATTCGCGTGGTATTTTTAAAAATTTTATGTGAGTTTATTGTAGTTTAAAACTTGTTCGACTCGTGTATAATTCATGTTTGCTAGGGTGGCAGATTTAATGACATCTGTATGTTCTACAGCACATAATGAGTTAGCGCGACAAGCAAAACACGTTTAGAATTACATTCGCAATACTAATCGTCTATAAACGGATCAAGCCGTGCTAGGTTTACGTGTCAGGGCGGCTCAAGAGAGGAGAGAAGGATTTCGAACCCAAGAATTACCAATATACGATACAAGAAACATCAGTGCGTGCAAGATCAGAAAAATGGGATGCAAATAGAAAGTTTGAAACCGGTCCTATTTTTTTAACTACACGGCCTAAAGGCACGGGTAGATAACCATCATTTTTAACGAAGGCAAACTCGCGTTTTCTATATTAATTCAATCTTTGTTTTTTATTTATTTTGAATCATAAGATGCGAAATAGAAGCAGGATAACCGTAATAACATATTTACATAAACTCAGCAAACAAAATACACGATAACCCAATATCGCATAGGAATAAACTTAAAAACAGACGTAAAAACAATATTGAAATATATATTTATACTGTATTGTCTTACTAGCCTACTGAAGCAATTTTCCAATAAGCAAATTTTCAATGTATCTATTACATAAATTATGGAAACCTTAGCTAAATAGACCTATTACCTACAGACTGAGTCTAAGTGACTTTGTTTAACAGAGATCAGCCAGTTATAAGCTTTTGCAAGTTTATAAAATGCATATAGATGTTTCACATTTTCGTTAAAAATTTTCACGAATGTGCACATTTCACGATCGAAGCAGTCTTCCAATATAAAACTAGACTTCAAATATTTAATTCTTTAGTTAATTATTATGCCAGCTATACGTTTATTAACAGGGTAATTCTGAGTTCAATATGCTTGTTTTTTGCTTGCGGACCTACCCGTTTCCCATCTTATTAAATCACTATAATTTTTGCATGAATCAACAACACTGCTGGGCTTCATCCATGTACATACGTGTTCATTAAACTTTAAATTTTATCTTGACTCTAATGTAAAATAATGGTCATTATATGCAAAGCAAACAATCGTACGAGTACAAAATTAGTATTACTAAAATTTAATGTTCTTTTAAAATTAAGGAAATGATTAAAACTTTCCATAAAATATTTGGAAGTTAATAGTTACTAAACTCTGTTTACACAGCTTCCGTTAACAAAGTTTACTGGGGACCGTTGAAATAAGAGAATTACACATCACAATCTAAAATATCAGAATGTGTGGGGAACCTACATAAAAAATATATAAAAAAATTTAATGTGCTTCCAGAATAAATTAAAGTAATTCGGAACTTAACGGCTAACAAACTGTACAACCATTATCTCTTTCCGCTTAAATTAATAAAAAAATTGATTTATTTCCTGTTGTTTTCGAAATAAATTATCATTTCTTATACTATGTGGATTCAACTTGACAACAATTTTGCACGATTTAAAACGTCTTATTGAAGTTCAGTTATTTTAATTACTTAAACTGTTGTTTCCGTGTTACGGCATCAGTTTTTCTCTATTGTAGAATTTTAAAATTTACTTTGGCAGCAAAAAACCTAATGTTGTAATATACAAAGCAACAGTTTCATCAAAAAACAAAGAAACTGGGGATGATCAGTAACTGAAGTATTGTAGCTACAGCCAATCATCACCGCCACAGCGCCTCGAAATCGCGTGTAAAATAAACTGTTTAAAAAATAACAGAATGATTATATTAAAATTTTAGCTTACCATTGTAATTAAATTTTCCAGCACAGCGCACATTTCTGCCACTCTAGTTCATTACTCCATAGTCATTTGAATATATATTTTATCTCATATATGAAGTAGTGAACATACAAATTGAATTAAATTTACGATTAAAGACATTTCGGCAATAGTAGTTCGGCAATGTTCGGCGCCAACCAAGTTCACGTCTTGGTTAAATCAAAGATTGACAATAATTTTACGACGTCTTTTATGCCTACTGTAATTAATTGCAAATGAAGAAAACTGACTTGGAAATAATGTCAAAAGCTGAGTTCTTAAATTTCAAAACTATTAAACTTTACAAACACACATTCCACGCTCACGCATACACAAGATTCTAACCCTGATTAAAGAGCCAGGAAGAATAGTTTTATGGCTTTAATGATTTAATTTATAGTTTTGCAAAACCACGGAATACAGTTTATTATAAAAGTGCAGTAAAATCAATAATTTACGAGGAAACTCCAAACTTATTTTGATTGAACTTTTATCATTGCGTCTGGACACAATTTTTAATCAAACAGTTATTTTAAATGTTATCACCTAAGTAATTTTTTGAATTATATATATGTATATAACTTAATAATGATATATATATATATATATATATAATTAGTGTTTTGAGATAATTTAAAAAAATGGTAATTAGGAAAAAGAAATTAGTCCAAAGAAGATAGCAGTTAGCCCAATTATAGGCCTGCTATACTTGTTTAGACATATTTAGGCACATCGCAATCACGTCTAAAATAATTATGTGAGGTGTCCACATAACAAACAACAAGTCAACAAACATTAGTTACTAAAGTACCACAGACGCTTGGTAAGAGTGACTTCCCAGCAAAAAATACGAGCAGATATTACCGGGGTTTGTTTGGTTATAAATCTGTAATTGGCTCCTGTAGTATTGCGATTAGGCAGTTGACATCGGATCTTAAATTGTATAATGTTGTTGTCAATTTGTTATAAATTAAAATCTCTTTATTTGTTTTTTTTTGTTAAATCCTTGATGATGATCAGTTTTTGATCAAACGCGTTTGACAATAAATTTTGAATATCTTTAACTTTTTATCCGACATTTTAGTTTAGATTAAAGATTTTAAGAACACCTGGTGTACGGAAACCTGGTTCATGTTTAGTTGTGCAAATGTATTGACGAATGTCTTCACGCTTTATATCAATATCACTGGGTTCCATATGCATGGAGCAAATTAACATTAAAAATATCTATCTTTCTACTTTTCTTTTCCCTTCTCTATTTCTTAATTCTCTCTTACTCTGTGTTTCCCCTCTCTCTTTCTCCTTCTCTCACACACTCTCTATTTCTCTCGTTGTTCATTCATTCATCTTCAGTCATTTGTCTACTTGTCTGTTTACATGGTTACGAAATGAAATTGTATAGTTTCAAATAATAAAAGTTCATGCTTTTGTCACTCTGGTAAAGACGTAAAGTGAATCTATTCGCCTAATGGCGTTAGTGCTACACGAAGCAAAATTTTCTTCTTACCTGTATGTGTCCTCTTGTGTATCTTCAGATTTTCACTTCGTGCAAACACCTTGCCGCACCCAGGAAACGGACACGGAAACGGTTTTTCTCCTGTGTGAACACGTATGTGGTTAACGAGTTTATATTTGGCCTTAAATGGCCGTCCATCCCGCGCACAGTTCAACCAGAAGCACGCGTGTGTGGTGCACTCAGGACCTCCAACATGTTCAACAGTAATATGTGTCACTATTTCATGCATACTTGTAAATGTTTTGTTACATGGTTTTTTGGGACTAGCTTGGTCTGGTTCCACCCACAGACAGGATAATTCCTGCTTTATCGGCTGCCGCATGTACCGGAAGAAGGCACCCGGTGCCGGATGGGCCATGTTCATCGGATGGTTCATCATGTTCATGTGGTGGTTGGTGAACGGATCGCTCCGTGGGCTGGTCATCTGTCCGAACTGGTCCGGCCTGGAATACATGTCATGATGCCCACCAATGCCCAATTTGTGTCCCTGAGCCGGGTCAGCCAGACCTGGGAAGAGGACATGACTGGAAGCGTTGTCCTGTGGATGATGGTGAAGACTAGTAGCGGTTGATGGGACGAACATTCCATGGTGTCCATTTGACGGTTCATGAGCAGGTAACATGTGATGGTCCCGTCGGAGAAGGAAGTCTCGAGCGGTGTACGTTCCAACATGTCCATGATGTGAGTAACCGTTCGGCTGCGGCGGAAACTGGTGCGTTGTCGCATCGTGATTCTGAGGACTTAATTTAAACGCTCCCATGTGAGCGTGCGAAGTGTCCATAAACGGGTTGATTACATCAGTCGTTTGCTCGCTGCTGTGGTGAAGTCCAAAGCCGTGCATGTTATTGTGGTGCCCGTGGTGGGGATCCATTAGCCGTAATGCTGGATTCCTTTTTCCCAGCGTATGGTCCATAATCGGCGCAGTGAGAGCCTCTGTCATGTTCGCACTAGTTTCTGACTGAGCCAAATAAACTTGCAAGCCACAAGCTGTCTTTTACTATTCGCTGAAAACAGAGGTTTGTTAGCTACCGCAGCATGACTGGCCACGAAAGGGTAATTATCTCGCGAAGCGATTGGCTCCCCGCAGATGATTGGCAGGCCGAGGTGTTTAGTCGCGCATGCGTTGTTGAATACTTGTGAATATGTTAGTAATGTTTCAACTACAACATGTCAAACGCCCGCTGAGAATGTCTTGTTTTTTGAGGTGAAATACGCGGGTTTCAATACTTTTTGTAAATGAGACGGAAAGGCCTGTTGATTTATAAGCTGGCTGAACAAAAATCCAGTAAATCTGCACTTTCTAGTACAGTCTACGCTAGCTGAAATGAAGGCGTTTTGCTATTAACTCACTAACATCACTGCTATACTGTTCCAACAATCACAGTTGAAACACCAACAGGTGCTGTCCGCCTAATTCACTGCTGTCATCTCTGACCATTTCTTCTCTTTTGTGGCTCGGTTAGTGCTCAAGACGTAGAATAAACTCACCCAAGCAACCGCACATCAAATTTCGACATTTCTCCAAGTCAAAGAATTCAGATTGGACGTCAGTAATAGATTTTAGCCTCCAGCCACGAAGGCTAGAATCACATGAAACTGCGCAACTCTTCGAACAGACCACTGAGAGTTTAACAGTTTTTTCACCACATTTGCAGTTTGAAATTTCAGTCACTAACGCAGTAAATTAAAACTTTGAGATGCAAAGCTGCGCCAATGTTTCATTCATAAATACATACACATGAGTAACATGAGATATGGGTCTGCCGCAGGCGTCAAGAGGAAAGCAGAAAATTCAAACCTGCCAATCAATTATAGCTAAACTGGTATAAAACCACAAAAGTAAATTTTTTTAATTATAATTTAGTTTTTCCACTAACAAGGGTATGCAAATGATTCGTTAATGCTTTCACGTTTGTTAGTTTCTCTTCTTTCCTCTCTTAGGGTAATTATGCGTTTCTTCTGTCGAAACTAATAATTTAAACGTTACCCTATGGTTTTAAATATTCCTATATCTAGGCAGTAGTAAAAAAAACTTAACGCAGTTCTACTTTATGTAAAATTAGTGATGTATTATTCATTAAACTGGCAAAACATGCGAGTATCCAGCAGTTGAACACAAGCTTACGCACTCACTCAATAAGTTGGTCAAGAAATACAGGGTTGGGTTTTGACCGCCTTTCTTAATGCGTCCATTTTGCTGCTTTTTGCTGGAAACAAAAGAACGAGTATATTTATAGGTGCTTACTTTAGCTGAACACAAGGCTATGCTCACAATTAGAAGATTGGCCGATGACATAATGGGATAAGAATTAGACAAGGCGAAAACAAAAAGTGCCTAAGTACTTTGCGCGTACCACCCGTGGACCCAGCATGCTCTAACAAATGCATACACTGGCCCTAATTACCAGATTTGAGCTGAAGAATTGGGACCACCATTATGCGCTGGGGAGGAGTTGTCGGGTGCAGATTTATCAACCATCGCCATCTCTAAAGTAAACCTGAGAGGGGGAGGTCCCCTCGCAACGGCTCACGATCAATTGTTAGGGTGCCACCCACCTAGCAGAGTTACTCTTACTTTGACAGCAGATCTTGGCGATAAACTCGCTAGAAAATTGTTGAGCACTTTCGAACATTAAGCTGACAAAAGAGTTTTAGAAGCTACAAAAAATCTTGAGCTAGCTCAAGGGTGAAACTTGGTGTAAATTTTCCTGCCAGGAGAGCATTTTTCTAAAATATAGTGATAAAAGAAAATGAACAACATCATCAAGTTTCCGTTAATGGTTAATTAAGCAGGCCAATAACATTTTATAAAGTATTTATTTTTAGGCTATTGTTTTTACAAAGAACAAGTTAAAAAATAGAATGGTAGCTTATTTCAGAGAGAGTCATTGATACATTCAACTTATTTGAGATAAGAGTTTAACGAGAGCCTAACACGCATGTATTTTAAAACTTGTAAATACGGGTTTCAGCTATGTATTAGACACATTAATTAGTTTTGAATTTTGAATGCCTTGGGCTTTACTAGTACCAACCATTTTTCGGTTTTTCTGTTAGTTCGGGTGAACGGTACATGCGACAACGTACATAATTTTACATGCCATTGGGTTAAACTAGAGATAAAAGACGTGTTTAGATAACCTTGAGGCAGACTTTATGACTAAGTGACACATAAAATTGATTTATTTTACCGGCTTGATGGAGAGAATTTGAAAGACAAATTCTCGAGTAAAAGACTTTAATGGCGGTTCACAATTCAACAGCTACCGGTTTCATAACTCAATTACTATCTTCTAGAACGTCGTCACTGAAAACCAAAAGAGAACTAAAATAATGACTGCTCTTTTTCTGCCAATAAATAGTATTTATTTTGTGCAGGAGACCAAAAGTCACTTCTGAGAAATAAAAAATACAAACTTGCACAGTCGCATAATTCAGATTTACACCACTGTATGCAATTATAATAGCTGACAATTATCAGCT